>OZ010578.1:93264792-93267292 GCA_963932145.1 Acanthosepion lycidas
TAGCAAGCGCCATAAATAATTCATCAAGGATAGTATCTACTTGATTAAACTTGTACAGAAATATGGCGTTTGCAATGTGCATATTTACTCGGATTAGCACAGTTTGACAAAAAGTCAAGCCAGTAGAATACTCATTGACCATACTCAGTAGAATACTCATTGACCATACTCAGTAGAATACTCATTGACAAACATCTGATGTTCAAATAATGTTTAACATTATATGAACATCAGATGTTTGTGGAACTTCTTTCATGGTGGAAATACAAATCAACCAAGTCATTCTTATTGGTAGCTTTTCTGTAAACCTGAAACTGATGTTCATTATTATTTCTATGCATTAGGTTGGGGCAAAAATAATGACGTAATAATGCCGTTTTTGACGTTAAAAAATACGTCAAAAAACGACATTATTACGCCATTATTTTGCACCAACCTAATGGCATGATATCTCGGAAGGGTAAAGTGTTGTTTGGCTCAGATACAAAGGTAAACTCTATTGTGTGTTCGACGTTTTTAAGTTTGATAACATGATCGGGTAAAACTATGTTTTGTAGATATATCATGCATCTATGCATCTGGAATAAGAAGAATTTTGTGCTAAAATACAAATCCTCTTCTTATTTTCTTCATAATCCGCAGGAATTTCAGCACACTTCAACGCCCATACAGACAACCAGTGGTTCATATTTAGAACTATCTTTTGAGTTAGAGTTTCTGGAATATAGCTTGATCAATAGTTTAACATGACCAGTATGCTCAAACCCTCGGTCACGATGGCTTATGACTTTGTGCTAGCCCAACCGTCGACGGTTTCCGTACAGTTTTATCTATCCAGTTTCCCTCAAATGTCTTCGGTTAACCGGTGGTTTGGTTTTCAGACACATAGGCCAACGCTGCGATCGTCTCTCCTTCTAGGCCCCGATATTGTCAAGAAACCGTCTCTTTAATACATTCCCCGTCATTTTTTTAAATTTGTTTTTAATATAGTAACTAAAAAACCTTGAAGTATTTGAGCGGCGGCTAATATCTCTACCTGACGTATGTGTTGACAATTGGACCCGTTTCACGTTCAGAAGAGCATAAAAGGAATCAAGATCGACGTATAAACATGTTTGCCGATGGTTTTTAGAACGTTATATTTATTCGCCGGTGTCTGAAATAAATACTTCCAGTAAAACGTATATACACCTCTACGCCAGGGAAGGGGTTGATACATTTTGACAATGGTGAGTTTCGATGTCGAGTCTCATGTTCTGAACAATAATGTTGTAATCACCCGGTTACGCGCCCATAATATTGGAAGTAAGCCGCTGCATTGATACGCACGACTAAATCACTTTTGAAGGCAAAGAAGGCGAGCGGTATATTAAATGCACATCATTTCAACAGAGAATATTCATTTTTTTAATGATTTATTCGTTTTCTACGGCTTTTTAAGTGGGGAGAGAAAAGGTGAATTCATACCGTTCCCAAGGAGTATTTGCGCGTAAGTGAATATAACGTACCTGACTGGAATAGGACCTCGATTCTCAGATTAACAATTCCGAGCGATTATCCATTACACCACACGCACATCCAGGCTTACAGAACCTAGTATTCTCAAGCGGTTACCCATCTAGTTACTGACCAGGCATGACGTTACTTAACATCGGTGATCGTATAGGAAACTGTGTGGAATATTCAAGGAAAGTCAAATGTTTGTCAAACTACCTCCATGGTTCCTATTTGATAAAATTCGGAAAAAAAGTTTGCTTTCATGCAGTGAAAGCAAATCTGTGAAATCCCATTATTTTTGCTTTTTTATCATAATCAGCTTGCATTTTCTGTGCAATGAATATTTTATAGGCTAACCGCTAGAATTTTTCATAAATCGGTAGACAAATCTCTGAAGCTTTCAATCTTCTGAAAAACACCTGGCTTCATTAATTACCATTCCATTCTCGCTCTTTAGTGTATATTCTTGCTTTTGACTTTGCTGATTCCTTGTTCCCATATTTCTTAGAGTAGTATATCAATTATATATATATATATATATATATGTATATATATATATATATATATATATATATATATATATATATATATGTGTGTGTGTGTGTCTTTAGTGGATATTCTTGCTTTTGACTTTGCTGATTCCTTGTTCCCCTATTTCTTAGAGTAGTCTATCAATTATTAGGTTGGTGCAAAAATAATGACGTAATAATGTCGCTTTTTGACGTATTTTTAACGTCAAAAAACGACATTATTACGTCATTATTTTTGCACCAATCTAATATTTCTTGATTTCTTTACTAATTGATCAACCAGTATAAGGCCAAAGAGACACTCAAGATAAAGAGTTACTGAAGGATGGTGTTGCATGAATGTAAGGGAGGTAAGAAGTTTAGTTTATTTGGATACGTAGGAAGCATAACTGTTAACCCTAGACGAGATGTGGTTAATATTTTAGTATTTCATGGTTGCATTCTCCCGGGCGGCTATTTCACAAAATATTTCT
>OZ010578.1:93272292-93274792 GCA_963932145.1 Acanthosepion lycidas
CATATGCAAAATAGACCGTATCGAAAATTTTTTTTTTTTTTAGGATTGGGGTCATTACAAACCCCAAATTAAACCCCAAAATCTTCGTGATTGTTCTTTTGTTTAAGGCACGCTAATACCAGTGCAATCCTGCACCGAGATCTCAAATGTCGCATAAGATGTAAAACAAACTAACAAACAAAAAAACATACAGAAAGAAATGAATTGTTTTTTTTTGTTTTTTTTTCCATACAGTTATATGTCACGAAGTAGGAAAAACTTTTCAAGATTAAAGCGTATTTTCACTCTTTGTTTTTGGTAATCTCCCAAGTTTCTTTTCTGTTCATTTGGTCATATAATTTGATGGAATAATGTCTCATTTGATTTATTTCAACCACATTCGACATCCATTGTAAACCAATTTGACGTAACCAGAAAAAGAAAAATCTAGGGAAATTTATTATATCCAATAATCAAAATAGAATTTATTTGCATATAAAACTTAGTTACAATGGTTAATAATAAATGTAATTGTATGTAATAAAAAGCAAATACAAGTCAATGTTCCTTTAGAAAATTGAAAATGAAATGACAATTTTCAAGTAATATTAGCAATACATAGACACAAAAATGATGATGCGAAATTTTTTTAACTGAAATTGAGCTCATATCATTCATTCACCAATTTCTTTACGAGTTTTGTTACGAAATTCCGAGCATCACAATGATCAAAAACCATCCCGTATCTCAGATCCCAAACCATCAGAAGAATAAGAAACATATTTGTCGAATCACGAATGATGTTGTACGTGACAAAGTTCAAATTAAATGGCTTGCTTAAAATAAAATTTTAAAAAATACTTTCATTTTCTTTCTTCGTCAAATTTGATGTCAACTTTGGCTCAAATGAGATTTTCTAATCAATAAATTTCGTACGATGTTTTGAAAACCAATTTAACTGAAGAACACAAAAATCCCTAATCTCATATTTCGGAATGTTACGAATTTCAAGAGATTTTTTTTTTTAAAGCAAACCGTCTTTCTGCATCAGCTTCACTAGAAAGAATTTTTTTTTTTTTTTGGAAAGAACATGCCAGGCCCATGGTCGATATATTTTTCCACGCTATGTTGAATCCCTTTTGGCAGAACATCGCGAACGACTGCCATTCAACATTGAGTATTTGTATTTGATATCAAACCCCATAAGTAAGACAATATATTTCATAATCATTCAAGTTCCTTCTAATGAGACCAATAAAATGATATTTGCTTACATAATAACGCATAAATAGGTTTACAGTTGGGAATAAACGTGAGTGAATCACTGAATGGGCCAGGTTTCAAATTCAGAAGACTTTTGTCAATTTATCTTCCCTTTATCAAATTTACCCTTTTGTATCAATAACGTTGATAATTGCTGATATCCTCAAATATCTGTGACGGCAATTTTCTGCAATTCTATTTCGTTGTGTTTGAATTTCAGATTCAAATCAATTTTTTCGAAGGGTTCAAAAAGTGCTAATACTCCACCATAGGAATTATTTGAAAAAAGTTGGAGTATTTCTAACTCAATATGATGATGCAAAGGAAGTTCATTGTTAAGCCTAGGTACAGCTGTTAAAAAAAGGTACTCTGTGTTTCATTGTTGTCTTCCAGGAAATTTATAATTCCACTTTTGCAACCGGTGTTCATGGTTATAGAATCAGCTCCAATAAAAAGCAATATTATTATGCAAATTCAAAAATTGCTTTGCCGATCGTCCGCGGATCTTTCATTTTTGGTGTTACACGACAAAAGTAATTTCCCCCCCCCCATATTGACCAATACGAATCACATGTTCCCATGTCTGTTTTAAGCATAATGCATTACTACATTGGCGACGTCAATTGTCCCGTTATTAATCATTATCGTGTCCAGTAATTTTCCCGCTATCAATTCACAACAGGAAAGTACATCCCGTGGAAAGATCACCGCCGACATTGTTCACCGTAAAAGGATAAAAACGAAACAATTTTTTAATCAACTGTTCAATTTTGACTTCAGTTAACCTTTGTTCATGATGCATTTGAAACGACCTGCGAAGGTGAAGTTTTTTCTTTTGTTCCGCCCGAATCCTAAGAAATTGTTGATTACTTTGCAGACACCAATAAACAAATATTGGGAAATTTTTCGATTTTGCAACTGCCAAAGAACTCTCTCTTTCTCTCTCTCTCTCTCTCTCTCTCTATATATATATATATATATATATATATATATACATATATATATATATATATATATATATATATATATATATATATATATATATATATATATATAGTTGGATAGATGTGAGTTTGTGACCCTGGGTTTCACGCTATTTGCAATCATCAGACAAACTGATTAATTTTTAAATTTTGGATTTATATATGTTGGTTATATCGGTGTTTTTCATGGTAGTGGGAGGAAAGATTGTTGCCGGAACGCCACTCATACGTACGCAAACAGACATACACTCAAATTCTCGCAGTGCAGCTCACAC
>OZ010578.1:93279792-93292292 GCA_963932145.1 Acanthosepion lycidas
ATTCCGAACTCATCTTCTAACCAAGAACAATTTATTTATTTTTTGAAGAACGACTTAGACTTACACCACCAAAATAAGTTTTGCGAATTTCGCCGAAGACACACCAAGAACCAGTTTCTTAAAGGACAGACAGCTTAGATGTTAAGACTCGCCTAAAAACCATGTGTCACAATCCATATAGCGGGTCAGGAGATAGACGCAGTCCTATGTATCCAGCAACCAGATATAAAGTATTGTTATCCTTTTTTTGATACCATTTTCGACTTATTATTTTATTTTCTTTTGCCCGCGCTTGTGCGATACCACCCTCATTCGAACTCAAGCTTGCAGTACGGCCCCAACGCTGATTGATTTCGTCTGCCTAAGATCAATTCACAACGTGGGTAGGCAGACTGGAGATCAAAGTAGTTACTTCGGTAACCAGACGTTGGAAGCGAGTTGGGAACGACGAAGCTGATATCGAATCTAACCAGATTCCCATCCGAATCACTTAAAAGTTAGATCATCACAATTGTCGCTGCGACCGGGATAAAACCCGGGATCGGCTGACGTCACAATTTGACGTAACGGTTGGATGTCACACACACACAAACACACACACACACACACACACACACACACAAACACACACACACACATATATATAAATATATATATATAACAAATAGAGATCGATAGAATTATACTGTATCTTCATTCGTCAAAAAAGCCAACACCCGCTCAATACAAAATTCTGGATTCTCATTACCTCACCAACTTAAAATATATAATACTATTTGGCTTATAAATAGAGTAAATCAATTTTTTTCTAAGTTTATTCACAGCATCACCTGAAAATGGAACTCAAATTGAAGAAATATAGTTTTAAGGTGTGTTATGTTTATGGGATAAAAGGCTCAACATGAGAGATAGAGCGTATGTAAATATAAATATAAAAGTGAACATTGAAGTCAACACTCAGAGGCGACAGACTGTTTCATGCTGGACGCAATAGTCAGACTGCAAATGCTGGATATTTCCTCGGCTATTTCTATATATGAGTCAGTGGTGCATTGTGGGTAATCTATTCTAGCCGAGGAAATATCCAGCAATGTGGGTAATCTATTCTAGCCAAGGAAATATCCAGCATTCGCAGCCTGACGATTGCATCCAGCATGATGGAGCCTGTCGCCTCTGAGTGTTTCATTCAATGTTCACTTATATATATATATATATAAACCACTAGATCCAATTTAAAATCTCTTTGGTCATCATATTCATGTGTTTGTCGCATGCTAAAACCTCTGCAATCCCGCCTACGGATCATGAAATTTGTATAACTTCTGAACCAAACAAAAGACATTGATAAATGTGTGCATTTTCCCATAGAATCCTTAGAATTTATTTTTAGTATTAAAATATATATTGGTTTTATTTCGATCCGAAACCTGATCAAAAACCTGGGATATTATCTGGTTATCTCGGTGACATACACACTTATTATTGACGTTTAACCCTCTGCCTCTTTTTTTTTTCTTAATCGTTGAATTGTCTGCTTTAACATACCTTTGGGTAACAGGGAGAAAGGATATACGATGAGATTTATCACATATTATGTATCCGAATCTTAAACCGAGCACTAGAAACAGAAAAAAATCCTCTAAATTGAAAATCAAAACGTGCAAGTAGAAATAATAACATTACTTTATTAATCCAAGGAATTTACTGAAATTATTATTACCAAGTTATAAGCTTATCTTAAATATTTCAGGAAAAGACTAAAAACCAAAACACAACCGTCCAAAGAAACCTTGTATGTTCTATAAATACACAGAATAGCAAGTATTTGTTTTCTAATGTATTTTGTTGGTGATTTAAGAAATCCAGAGATTTATTTTGAATAACTATTTTTGCTTTGTCAGAAATTACTCATTATTTCAAAGTTTCCCACGTTCATGTGAACTAAAGAGAATTTTTATGATTTCTAATCTCCTAACCCTTTCAAACTCCCATCGGTATGGCTGATGCTAACCATCAGGTGAGTGACTCATTGCGCCATCTTGGTCTCACCTTCTCGGCTGAAATGAATTGAAAAGATTTTACCAAACCCATTTCTAGGTCAGCTGCTAGGGAATTTGGTTCACTGTGTCGTGCTAGACAATTTTTCACACTAGAAACTATCTTACATATTTATTAGTCTACCATTCCTCCATTGCTGCCACATAAGGACCAGTGTCCCTGGCGTATATCTAGAAATTATTGATGAAATCCAAAGAAGAATCAGCAATATTATTGGTCCTGACCTGGCATCTCCGCTTCAGTCCCTTTCTCACTGCCGTTAAGTTGCTTCCCTCTGCCATTTCTATAAATATTTCCATGGTAATTGTACGAATGAACTCTTCGCTATGGTATCTACACTTTATGAAGTTAAGTGCATTACTACGTTTTCGGCAAGGTCTCATCATTTTACAGTTGAACTGGCTAGATGTAAACATAAGTTATATGCTAACAGTTTTTTTTTTGGCTCATATTTCTCGCTTGTGAAACTCTCTACCGGCTCCAAGCATTCCAGTCAACATTGTTGTTCAACAATTTTAATGCAATATCAATCACTATCTACTGTTTTCATAATTAATAATGTTGCGTTCCGTGACGTGTCTGGGTCGCCATGCTGCTACATAAAATAGTACCAACGAAAAGGACAATTTCTTTTGTTTTTCTTTGAAGAGATCGTGGCAGACGTGGCAGAGCTTGGATCTTAGAATCTGCGAAAAGCAGCGAGAGGAACGACGTAACGGGAACGCGTGTCGCACTTTGGCTCAACATCCCTCCTCGGGTGATCTTAGTCGGTCTCTCGAACCTGGATGTGGGAAGTATATCGGCGCTTCAAAATTCCTACTGTCATCTGTTGAATTCGCGTGGTTGTGCACTTATATCGAAAACCCAGACAGAGGCAATCCATCACTGTCAGAATATTACACGGTACTCTGGTCAATCGTTGACTATACTGGCCCCAGCCTTCGCAATTTATAACACTCTTTCATTGTTCTCGATCCTTAAGGTTCTTCTTTTTTTTTCTTATTATTTCACATTAACTAACGCCTTGTGCCTCAGTGGCTTTATTGTCTTGTGTGGGGTGATATGATTACAAAATATATGATTCAAAAGGAGTTACAGAGGGTGGAAGAATTCGAAACAGGAAGAAGAATGGATAATCAGGAGGACAGTAGATAGCGACTGACATTGCATTTCAATTTTTGCAGATTAATTTATCTGAAAAGCATGGAGTCGAAAGTGTGTACCACAGGTGAAAAGTGCGAACAAAGAAACTGTTAGCATAGAATTTACGGCTACCTCTAGCCAGCTCAAACGTAAATTGATGAGATCTCGATTCCAGTTTTATACAGCGCTTAAATTTTAAACGTTTAGTTACAATACCGAAGAGCCCATCGGAACAATTACCATGAAAGTATTATATATATATATTTAAAAAAAAAATCACTCAGAGTCAACCTTACGGCGATGCAATAGTGACTGAAACTCAGTAACTTATAATGTTTTTAGATTTTATCAAGCGTCTCAAGGTAAATAGCAGGAACACCGAACCATATATGGCAACAATATTCTAAGCATGGTTGAATGATAGGCTTATAGATATGTATTAGGTTGGTGCAAAAATAATTTCGTTTTCTCACATAGTAACATATGTTAGAAAACGAAATTATTTTTGCACCAACCTAATATTTGGCTGTACTGAGACTACAACTACAGTTTCAGTCGAAAAGAATTTCACGAATTAAACATCTCAACAGAATAAAAATACAATCATATTTTGCTTGCATTCTTTATTTTTAGAAGAAATAGAAAAATAGATTAAGATTGATTAGCGATTCAATTAGACAAAAGCCTTAAGTATTGAGAAGTGTTGAGTGGTATAATTCCCGAGAGGAGAATAAAGTTATAAATACCTTTTAGAGCATGACATCAGCCCGGATGTGAATATTATGGTTGCCGGCGGATCGAAAAGTAGAAAATAATTGGAAGAGGTAAGATCAATCTATTTCTCTATTTCTCTATCTATTTATTTAACAATTTTTTATCAATCTATACACACACACACACACACACACACACACACACACACACTTATATATATATATATATATATATATATATATATATATATATATATATATATATATATATATATATATATATGAGGGGTCTTAGATAGATAGATAGATAGGCAACCATCAAAACTTTTCCTTTGTTACTTATTGTCTTTGTAATTGAAGCATAAGATGAACAGTGAACTCATTTTCCTATTCATATTTTTAAATTCTGCTGATAAGGTCTCCGGCTGCATACGACGCAAGTCAGTTCAAAATTTTGTATGTACCTCGGACAAGGGAGCGACCCACACGCCGCTTGTACATGATGGAGGAAACCGCCACTCTCAGTTTTGTATCCTCCATCGAGAACCTCGGGATCCTTATCGACACACACAAATTCCTTTCGTCTGTTTTTGAAACTTTCCGACATTAAATAACCAGAATATTCAACATTCCAACCGGCATAGCATCTGTTTCGGCCGGGAAGCATAATCACAGCTTTTGGCCAATACGTCTGACACGGAGCGTCCTGGTTATCCACTCGCCTAGCATTGTAGGTGGTGAATAAGCCGTTTGGACCCTGCGACAGGTAATTACTGATTTCATATTCCGTGCTGTAAAGTCTACCAGTGATTTGAAAATTTTTCAAAGTTTTATCCCAAATTGGCTTTTCGGGCAAACATTGGTAATCGCTGCCTCCGCCGGATTCCGTGAAAGATGGAGATGCCATTATGCCTAGAAAAGAGATTAGAAGAATAATATTTTTTTGTCAGAAAGCAGATGTGATATTATTTAGTTTTATTTAGTCTGTCCCATAAAAATATATGAGCCATCTGTAAAATGTTATCGTAAATTACCCATACATAGATGAACTCTCCCAAGTTACAAATAAAAGCAGGTATTGCTTTTAGAAAGTTAGTTTCCAGCAGTCAGCTCTAACAATCGGACTTAACATTCTTGCTCGTTTGTATATGATAGTATTACTGTTTTTCTGTTAATATATTTCTTGACTCAATTCCACTCTTTGTGTCTTTATTTCTGGCCTCAACAAGGCCACAACATAATGGAAGAAAAATACAATCAAGATAAAAAAAAACTATTAAAAGCACTAGTAGATATTAAGCGGACAGTGTTAAATAGTAAGTGACTAAACATTTATGTAAAAAATAAAAGCAACCTTCTGTTCCTTACAGATACCTACGTGCAGAGACATTTTTAACCAAATTTTTTAATTTTTTTTTTTACTTCCCGCAAAAAAAAAGTTGGAGGTAAATGAAAAACAAAACAAAAGCAGTTAAAAGAAAGTGGAAAATACAACAAAAGAAAAACTGCATCGCCTAAAAAAGAAACTTTATCACTCTGATTCACAGCCTGTTTAGGGCGACGCTGAGTTTGACTCGGGCAATAAAATCAAAATTCTGGAAAAGAAAAAAAAAAAAGATTTGAAAACAAACCTCATCTCATAGATTATATTCCACCAATAATAAAAGAACGGAATTTGGAATCTGCTGTAATTTTGATAAGAGTGTCGGACCAAAACAAAAAGAAGGACGTCGATCGGTTAAAATCGCCTTTCATTCACGCCTGTCCTGATGAGAAAATGAAGACAGTTGGAGGTAAAGGGTATCAACATTTCCACTTGAGATTTTACAATGAAACACCCGGTGGCCAAGCACAGACTCTATGTTACATACCAAACAAAAAACTGAACATTTGTTTTTCTGGAATTACCGTCAAAACGGATCACGCTATCCTCGAAGATAAATCATTGCTACCATAATTCTTCATACTTTCTTCCTCAATTCTTCATTCAACAACAAACTCTTCGCCACCATGATTTTTAGTTCTCTAATCAGTTTCTTGATGTGAAAATGAAATTCATGAAGGAAGGTACGCGAATTTTTTCTATCCAAGTAATTTCGATCTCATCCAAGATCTTCATCAGGGTTAAATAACAAAAGCAAACGAATTGTTACTCTGTTAAAATCTGCATTTCGTTGTGATGGCGATTTTTTTTTTAAAGCACGCATGAACACGCTCTGTTATAATTATTTTAAAATTTTAAATTTAACGGTTGTAGCTATGGAATCTTTTGCAAAACAAGCGTCCCAGTATAAGGGAGATGACGGGAAATTGGTAACAAATAAAAATGGCATTAAATGTTTATTATATGCACTTCAACAAGTTGCTGCTAGACTCGTAATAATTTTGTTGGGTGTTGGTTGTTATGGCGCCTTCCTTGATGAATTTCATCTTAACATCAAGAAACTGATTAGAAAACTGGAAAGGATAAGTATAAAAATAGTCATAATATGTCTATATTATACAGTGAAACATATTTGAATGAAGAAATGCTGCCTATATATATATATATGTATATATATATATATATATATGTGTGTGTGTGTGTGTTTGTGTGTGTTTGTGTGTGTGTGTCCGTGTGTGCGTTTGTAAAATAGGATATAGAATCCCAACAAAGTTTGAAGAAATTTAAGACATGGAAAACCGTTTCATTGATACTAGATTTGATGACGCGTTTCGCTTTTCGCGGCTTCATCAGATCCAAAAACAAAAGAAAGAAATATTTGTGTGCGCATTTGTGTGTATGCTTAAATAAGAAATCATTTGTACTTTTTTCCCGCTAAGCTGGGGTGGGGGGGGGCTTCTTGTCATGAAAAAAAAAGGATGAACATGAATGACATTAAAAAAAAAACCGTTAATATTAGGTTAGTGCAAAAATAATGACGTACTGATGTCGTTTTCTGACGTTAAAAAATACGTCAAAAAACGACATTATTACTTCATTATTTTTGCACCAACCTAATATTTATTCTGTATTTTAATTCTAAGAAATATAAAAAGAAACAATAAATATTAATGACTTTTTAAAAGTCAATGATGTTGATTCTTTTCTTTCAAGACCAGAAACGCCAGCTTAGCGGAAAGAAGTAATAATGATTTCTTATTTATGCATACACACAAATGCGCACACAAATATTTCTTTCTTTCGTATTTGGATCTGATGAAAACTAGAAAAGGCGAACGGCGTAATAAAATCTAGTTTCAATTAAACGGTTTTCCATTTGTCATATATATATATATATATATATATATATATGCACACACACACACACACACACATATATATATATATATATATATATATATATATGTGTATATGTATGTATGTATGTATGTAAGAAAGAATAGAGTGACTCGGTTACCTTTATATATACTTCGTGACCCTCTAGGGCAGACTGTTCGGCCCCAACGAGTGTACACACTTCCAGCAGCAGAAACTAATAGGATAACACATTTTAGAGTAGAAAGCGATCAAAAAGCAATACACAAAGAAACGCCCTTTCAAAAATAATAATACAGGTTTTGATAATTAGTGAACTCTCAAGAAAATATATTTTCTGATCTTTCAAGAAATTTCTCAGCATAAACAAGTGAAAAGCCTAATCAACTAAGTTACAAATGCCATAGACTTGTTTGTCTTTTTACAAGTTACTTTGCCATTAGCGATAAGGCCACTCGACGTCGAAGGTTACAGACCGGGGAAAATTAGTTTATAACATTCTGTACCTCTGAAATGGAACTAATAAAGATTCATCATCATCGAACAGACCCCGATTTTTCTGCCGGCTGATGAACGATTACATTAAAAACGAGCCTCTTTGTTTTAAACGTTTATTTTGATTTTATTTTGAATCATCTCACCCAAAACTAAGTCCTAAAGACACAAGCAGGTTGTTGAATATTAGAGAATAGGCAAAAAAACATCTACTATTAAGGAGAGAAGACAATAAAGACTAAAATTAAGACAAAAGTTAACGATTGACATTGCATTTAAATTTTTGAAGATCAGTGTTAACAGGGAAGCAAAAGCCGGAAGAGAGTCCCACAAGCGAGAAGTGCGGGAGAAGAAACTGTTAGTATGAGACTTACATTTACATCTAGCTATTTCAACGTTAAAATGCTGAGACCTTGCCGCCAATCTAGTACTGCGATCATAGAGGAAAGATCACCAGAACAATTACCATGAAAGTCCGTAAAATATATTGCTGCCATATTTGGGCCGGTGTGACGTGATCCTCTCTTCCCAGGTTTGACAGGGCTCAAAAGGGTCTACACAGTTTTGTCGGTGATAAACAATTCGCCATTCTACAACTCATATCCCAAAGATGAAACGTCACAAAACTTTTTGCTAATCTGCCTCTATTTCCATGGCGAATGACGATCTATATTCCTTAGTCCCACCAATTCAATTTTTTTACAACTAGGACATATCATACGACATATCCAGGGTGGAATCATCCATACTCGCTTCGTAATTAATTGGTAAAAAGGAAGTTCCATTCAGATAGCCTCCACACGAGAATGTCTACTTTGTGGAACAAGCTCTCGAGTGGTTGCTTCTCTTATTATTATAATCTTACTAATTTCAAGTTTAGTTAAACCGTTTTCTATCCTACTTATTCTCATAATCTGAACTTACTTCCCTCTCTTACAATCATGCAACAGCCTCATTCAGTAATCCTCTAGATTGAGTGGGTTTGGGGCCTTATACTAGGTGAAAACTTAATAAAACTTTCCCTGATATGATCTCCGTATCCGTTTTCATAACTACCGAAAGCCTTTCGCGTTTTTAAATGTGTAAGGTCTCAAGGAACATTGTTATTATTAATAATAAATATAAAATAATAATAATAATAATAATAATAATAATAATAATAATAATAATAATAATGAAAATTATAAATAAAATAATATTTAAAACCTCGTTTAAAATAAATATATAAATAAAAATTACTCCTAGCATGAAACAGGGACTCTTTCTGGCGGAAGTACAGATATCCCGCCAAAAGACTTGAGGTTCAATTCCTTGCCCAAGAACTGTCGGGATGACAACATGTGTGTAACTTCCTTCCGTGATAGGACTTGTGATATTACGGAGTGATTTCTCCCTTTATAACATGAACATTATCACAATTGAAATGTAAATCACATACACAGAAATACATAAATAAATTTGTATGAAATTGCCATACAATTTACCACGTTTTTTATTGTTATTGTGGACGTTTGTTTGTACTGGTTTTTCTCATGAACAGAAACACAAATTTATGACTCTTATGGTGTGAGTGAATCACTCCACAGGTCCAAGCAGAAGAGTTTTTGTTTTCGTTAATATTAAATAATTGGATACTTGTTTGGTAATTTAAAATGAATGGAAGGGCGTATAATGAAAAACTTATGTACAATAGAATAAAAAGAAAAAAAAAACTCACTTTGGCCAATCAGCATTCTGCTTTTGAAAGATCTCTTAGTTAAATGTACGTCCTGAAAAAAAAAAAAAGAACATATTACATATGAAGCTCAAATTCACTAAATATTTCCATTATTCAAAACATGGCGCTACCAGTTTGACGACGGGGGACCAGCTATTAGGTTGGTGCAAAAATAATGACGTAATAATGTCGTTTTTTGACGTTAAAAAATACGTCAAAAAACGACATTATTATGTCATTATTTTTGCACCAACCTAATAGATACGGCAAGTTTTGGTTTCGTTTAGTTTGTTTTGTTTTACGGTATATCAACTACAATGGCTTATTTAATGCCGACAAGATTTTTAAGATAGGTTCATATGAATAGAATATATATATTCTTTGTCAGAAATGAGTTTGTAGATTAGTTATTTTCTCGTTCACTCAAGTGTCACGTCTATCTAATAGGTCGGTGCAAAAATAATGTCGTTTTTTGACGTTCAACTTTATGTGAGAAAACGACATTATTTTTGCACCGACCTAATATTTAATTATTATTTTGGTGCAAAAATAATGACGTAATAATGTCGTTTTTTGACGTATATTTTAACGTCAAAAAACGACATTATTACGTCATTATTTTTGCACGGACCTAGTATTTATCTATCTCAATCGCGTTCTATCTATCTATCTATCTATCCAAATCTTTTCCATACTATCGCATTTTCAGATTTAAGAAAAACAAATAATAATGTTACATTTGATAGCTTCTCTCAAATAATGCTTCTGACTTTTATATCAATTTCGATGTCTGGTCAGCGCTCGACAATTTTGTCTTTGTACCAACAGTGGTGAAATGTGATTTTGAAACAGGTGTATGCAGTCTATGATAACTTTGCCGTAGTTACGAGAGATATCTGAGAAACTAGGAACATCAAGAAGCAATGAGAGAAGCGAGAATAACCGTTTCCACGCGGTAAATATTCGACATCCATTGACCACAGAGTGAGCATCAGTGGTCGCTTGAAATTTATAAAATTTATAGAATTAATAAATTTTTCAGGAAAATCGATTCATGCCCACTATCTATTATCGCTCTTTACATCATTGATTAGGCTTTCATTCCTAACCTTTTCTTTGAAATAATGGCGAACATCAACATCTTGATTATGTCATTAATTTCTTTTCAAGCTACAGGTGCTATCCATTTTAGTTGCTGCAGCTGTTGAAATTCCTCAATTGTTGTGGTTTGTTAAAACTTATTTATTTCTAAATGAAATAAATTCTTCGTTTCCTTTCGACAAACACATTGATTTCTTTTTTGGTAGAAAGTACCAACTCGACACTCTAATTTCACCTTCTTTGAAAGATCTTTATCCATGGAAATGAAATGCAAATTATTCAATCTGTCTTTGACAACAGGACGAAAAATTGTTTGTACTTCTTTCCTCGTTCAGTCAAACATAATTCCTCAACTTTCCCAAGGATATTTGCGCGTAAGTGAATATGATGAACTCGCCTAGAATTGAACTCGGATCTCCAGTTCTAAACCTTTATCCCTCAAACTACCAGCATATCCTAGCTTTCAACAACCTGTATTCCAAAGAACCACCCATCTAGATACTGACCAAACTGATCAAACTTTACGTTGCTTAACTTTAGCCACCGTTTGAGAAACGGTGTGTCAACTTGAGATGACCGTAAGCCATATATGAAATGGGAGAGCAATAATAATAATAATAATAATAATAATAATAACAATAATTTTAAAATGCACACAGACAGAACAATTAAGGCTAATCGCCCAGAAATCGTGATCAAAGGCCACAGAAACAAAATGTTCTTTTCTTATTGACATGACACTCCCTGCAGATTGTAAATGCATCTTTGAAGATCTTCAAAAAACTGTGACTTAAAGAAATACAAAAAATTGTTCTCACAAATACAGTCCACATTTTACGAAAGGCTTTATCTGTGTAAAATATGTACGATTAAAAAAAGAAATGCTTAAGGGAAAATGGCATGCCATTTCTGACCTTAGGTCTCTGGTCGGGACCAGGAAAGAAATGTGTATACACCAGAAACCAAAAGAAATCAAACAACAACATCAATAACAACAACAACAATAATAATAATAAATATATTTGTTCATTTATTATATGACTGCTTCTGTTCTGAGTTTCCATGAATCACATCCCATCTTCGGGAGTCTTGAGGGTAAATTTTAATCAAATCTAAATAAGCTTAGGTCAAATTTCGCGTGTTCAACCGAACGAGACCAGGAAACTGAACAGGAAATGATCGCTCTTGGTTAGTTCCCTTGCGAGAGGTGGTCTGATGATTTTTGAAGGATATCGCTCTATCCATGACAAATGTTCAGAGCTTCATTCTTTAGTTCCACCGATTCAAAACTTCATAATTAAAACATGTCGTGCTACTTTCACGGGGTCGAATTGCATCTCAAGTGCAAAGTGAAAATATAACTCGAACATCATTATCCCCCAAACTGATGCATTGTATACAACAGTTCCGCACGTGAAGGTCTTCATCCATCAGATAGATAAATAGAGAGATATAACAGGATTGAGATAGATAGATAGATAGATAGATAGATAGATAGATAGATAGATAGAACGGGATTGAGATAGATAGCAACTCTCTTTTAGCTTTCTCGTATTTCCAATTGCCCAGTTGTTTCCAGTTGCCTAATTGAGCTGAAACTAAATAATAAATCAATCAAATGATGAAGATAGAAACGCACTTACGTTTGCACTGAACTTATTCTCCAGTCTGCCAACAAGGCAAACAAGAATGGAGGCGGCGACGAAATAAAGGATCCAAGAGTAGAGTCCAGATTTGCCCGAAGACAACATTGTGTGTGCATTTGGTGCAATCAGAGACTGTTGGGGAAAAGGGAAACAGGGAAACTTTATTATGTCGTTTCCAAACAAAATTGACATAACCACACGAACAAGCACATATACACACACACACACACACACACGAACATACGAACACACTCACAAAGGAACGCACAAGAGCACGCACACGAACACACATGGATCGGCACGCACACACACAGGCGCACACATCCAGATGAACACGCACACAAACACACAAGCACACACAATAACAC
>OZ010578.1:93294792-93404792 GCA_963932145.1 Acanthosepion lycidas
AAGATAAGGTTAAAAATGGTGTAACATTAATTCTGGTTAAAATTCTTGCTTCCCGGTGGGATCGAATTTCAGCCAAAGGCGCCTTTAGAAACCACATATATATATATATATATATATATATATATATATATATATATATATAGATAGATAGATAGATAGATAGATAGCGCAATGGGTAATGTTCTCACTATTCTTAAATTTCGACCAAATGACCAAACATGAACACATTTTTAATCTCTTTTTGTTAGTGTAGCTACGTTATCATCACAGCCTGCAACGCGCAAACGTGCGCGTGTGTGTGTGGTTAGAACGCTGTCTTTTTGACCATGAAACCCGAATTTGAATCTCGCCATGGTTTGTTAGTCAGGAATATTATCAGTCTGATGAGGGGATCCAAGCGTGCGGCACATTTTTAAGGTGCATAAAAACCATGTAATGTTTTAAACCCAAGGTTTTTGAAAGAACCTTTCGGAAGACGTAGATGGTTGTGCTAGCGTGAAGTCACAAACCATCGTGGCCGAGGCTTTATTTAAGCTTCTGATCATACTCAATGTATGCTTGATCTCCTAAGGTCCGCTGAGCGTAGCTGCAGTAAAAAAACAAAACATAAAAAACTACCAGTAGGCCCTGTGTTTGTAGAGCGGGTGCGCGGAAACGACAGTCGCTACTGTGTGTTGACTTCAATATCCACTTTATATTTACATACGCTCTATTCTTGATATCATAAATACAACATACCTCAATATCTTATAGCATAACCCTATAAATATAGCATACCTCAATATCTTATAGCATAAACCTATAAATATAGCATAGCACAATATCTTATAGCATAACCCTATAAATATAGCATAGCACAATATCTTATTGTGTAACCCTATAAATATAGCATACCACAATATCTTATAGCATAACCCTATAAATGTAGCATACCATGAACTATATTTTAACATTTTTTCTCGCCCGAGTCCATCCTTCAAATCTATAAGTCAACCATTCGCCCTTGCATGGCATACTACTGACATATATGGTCTGGTGCCCCCGCTGTTCGCCTTAAGGTCCTCAACAAAATCCAGAGACGTATATGCAGTGGGGTTGGTCCTGATCTGGCATCTCGTCTACAGTCGCTCTCTCACAGACATTCCGTCGCCTCCCTCTGTCTTTTCTACAAATACTTTCATGGTATCCGCCCCGACGAGCTACTTTCGCGAGTTCTGCATGAATTTAAACGTGCTACTAGGCTGGCATCACGGACCCACCCTTTCACTGCCGAAACGGTTAAATGTGGCCGTCTCTTCGACTCCAATAGCTTCATATCCCGCGCCTCCAGAATTCTCTCCTTATTACTTGTTTCCCTGATAGCTATAATCTCCAACTATTCAAATGCATTGTCAATTGACATCTCCAGATGCTCTGACCTATTCCCTGTCCTTCTATTCATCCTTTCCTCATCACGCCTCTTTGCTCTTGCTACCACTCTGTAACCCCCTGTGTACTAGTGGCATCCAGCTTTGCTTGGGGTGAAATGCTTAATATATATATATATATATATATATATATATATATATATATATATATATATCTGTGTGTGTCAACGGATCAACAGTGCCAAGACGAGATAGAGCGCATATAAATTAATTATTTATATGGATTCTATCCCTGGCATTGAGTTCAACACCGAGCGACGATTGTCTGTCCCATGCTTGAATGCTATCTTCTGGTCACGTTTCCTGGCTCTTCATTGCGAACACTGATCTTTGTTTCTTTCATTCTTCTTGGTCTGGATTACACACGAACATTTTGTGAATCAAAAGTATCTGTAGCGGTTAATTGCTCTATCAATAAAAGGGGGTTTCTCGACAATTTTACGTCCATCAATGAAAATAGACGATTCATTAGAGGGGTTACATGTAGCCGGTTGAAACTTGAAGCTTAATGATTTGTTTTCTCCAGACTATGGTTAAGCCAATTTTTTACAGGATCACGGATGTTTTGCTTGCATTTCTCTGGCGGAATGTGATAGCAGATCACAGTCATCAGCAAACAAAAGTTCGCGTATCGAAGATTAAAACACTTTGCTGTTTGCATCCAATCGTCGCAGATTGAAGAACTTACGTGATTATCCATATTGTATCTTAATACCTTGACTACAACCCTGAAATACATGAAGCAGAAAACTTGTGAAGCGAATGCAAAAAAGAGTGGTGATTACATGAGGTCACCTTGCTTTACGCCATCTTCAACCTTGAAATGTTCAGTTAGTACTTCTCCTCGTTTATTTACAGAGGCCTTTCTCATACCCTTGCAAGATTTAATGAGATTGATAAAATGGAGTGGGGAATCGAATTTAATCAAGATTTCCCATTGATCGTGTCATATGCTTTAGTCAAATCCACAAAGACCTTACAGAAGCTCAAGACACTTCTCTTGGACTTGACGCATGCAGTTTTTTTTCTATTTGCCCTAAGGTAACATCATCACTCTGATAAAATAGCATTAGTAATGTAACTATTCAATCCTCACAAGTGGACACCAGATAATACTTCTTCCATGGCTCATATACGTACTGTTATATCCCTGGTTACGGGGATGAGCAAAAACAAAAGAAAATAAAAGTTCTATTTTAACACTTAATAAATCAACTTTTATTCATTTACTGACTAAGAAGAGCAAGAATTTGTTTGAGCTGAAACTTTTCTCCGTGCATGTCAGTTTGTCATCATGTTTAATTTAGAAGTGCCGCGCTCATCTTCTAGATAAGGGGAATAACTCAATTGTATTTTGAGTTATCGTCTTTTATAGGGGAAGTAAATTAGCATCCCCTAACACGTTCTATACCTCGATCATTGTCACCGATTTCTTTAATGCCTTTATTAAAGAAATAACGGAAGCTCAACTGTATAATTCCAGTATTTAGCGATCACAGTCTGATATTGCTGATAAAACTGCATTACTTCACCGATATGATCACCATACCAAAATCTTTTTGCTAAAAAAAAAAAAAAAAAAAAAAAAAATCCCATCAGGTTAAAACGTCTGTCAGGTCTGTTTACTTTCAGTATTTAGCGATCTCAGTCTGATATTGTTGATAAAACTGCATTACTTCATTTATGTGACCACCATACCAAAATCTTTTTGCAAAAGAAAAAAAAAGAACCCCATCTGGTTAAACTGTTGAATAGCTGAGATAGGAAGGAATTTTCTTGATGAATGGTCTCTGTTAAATACTATCTTAACCAACATTGTCAACTTGAGATTCCATATGAAGTAATTCTTTGAAATGATCACGCCATCTCGCTGACATATCGTCCACCTTTGCCAAAAGCGTCGTCACGCTACTTTTTTAAAATGTACAACACTGGTAGATTTGGGACCAAAACCTCATTTTCGCTGTTTATAAAACAGCTCGCTTTTTCTTTGAGTTTTGTGTATACACATATATATGTGTGTAAATGTATATGTGCGTATGTACATGGATGTATATGGATAAGCAGGTGATTTTATGTGTATATATGTATATACGTAAGTATAAGTACATGTGGAGATATGTATGTAGATATGTGGGTATGTGTTTCTCTGCAGGTCTATATGTGTAAATACGGGAATATACATATAGTTTTTGGTGTGGATGTGTGTGCAGGTGTATATAAGAACTCATAGGTATATAGTGAGATATAGGTATGTGGATATAGATAGGGGTTTAGGACATGTGTAGAGGTGTATATGAGTATGGATATATAAAAGATTGTAAAAGAAGGACCTAATTTTCTCCTAGTGACATTTTAGACAAATCTCTCCTCTAATATTCTCCAATTGGAAGTGAGTTTTGGATAGCACGGAGGTAAAGTTTAAAGTGGTAATTTAATTTAAATTGAAATATACTACCCCATTATTGATGATAAAATTATTTAAATTGGAATAACCGTTGATAATTGGGTACCTAAAAACAACCACGAGTTTATTTAATGAACAAAAATCAAACGAATAGATGTCAACTTAACAACCAATTAGACAAAAGTTTTTAAAAAAAATATTACTGAATATAAAATGGGTTACTCATTCAATGCACTGTCTATGAGTTTCTCTAATCGACTGTTTCATAGAAAATACCCAAAACTCCAACGAACTTCAAATTAAATTCTTCGTAGATTGTTTAGACATTTAGATTTACATCAAACCTTAACCTCCCAAATATGCCCGTTAAAGTAACGCGAATTAACAGCATCTAAGAATTTGAATGAAACCTGTCCTCGTGGAACGTAATTTATTAGGATTGCTGTAGCTTCTTCCTTTAATGTCGGTCTTCACACCTTACCCATCTATATCTAGAGACAAGACGCGTTAGGCTTAAGCAACGTCTAGCCGACACACAGTGGGGTTAAGAATAGGGAATTGAAATGGTACACCTAACCCACTCATATCTTATCTTCTCTCCCACCTTACTTCCCCACTTCGTTAATTTTACATAGGCTTGATGAGATCCATCAAAAACGTGTGAATTTCTTTTCATTTTTCATTTCAACATTTGGAAATAAAGTCTGATGATCCATAGCCCTGTTAAAGGGGTTGTTGTGAAATAACTTACATGGAACCTTAAAGTGGTCTGTTTTTATTCAAACAAATATATATATATATATATATATATATATATATATATATATATATATATATATATATATATATATGTCAGTGTGTGTGTGTGTGTATGTGTGTAAGCGTCTGTGCATATGTATATATGCCCACAATGAAGCTATCTGTATTGATAGATTGCTAGATCAATATCTATTAGACGTCAACGTTGAGGATTTTTTAAAAAATGTTCTAATGTTCTCTTTGTTCAAAATAGCCGAAAATTAGGAAGGTCGTAGTTAGAGAGAGAGAGAGAGAGTATTGAAGAAGCAGAAGTCTAGGTAGAGAAAACAAATAAGCAGAGGTTTATTAAATTATTACGTAGAACGGAAAAACTTGAGTAAATCAACTACTCCTCAAATCCTACTCTAATGTGTCTACTTGCCATATTTATAACATTCACTGTGACGATAGTAGGGGAGAATAGGAAGTACGCTGAATATTACTCTACAGCATAAGAGTTTTTCAGAAAACTTCTAAACGTTTCCACTTACATATTGTAGTCTAAGTCATGCAAACATTGTTGATTGGTAACAGATTGTATTTTAAAGAAAAGTTATTTTGGGGAGAAATTGTTACGTATGAGTGAAAAGACTCACCTTTCTAATTTTGCGTACTTACCCTATTCAGTTATTGTCCATTTACATGTGTAGCAATACAATTTCTCACACATCTTTAGGAAATAAATAAATAGCCTTTTTTTTTTTTAGCTTTTACGTCAATTTAATGACCAGGATATTCAAGATTCCTGTCTCCTGTCTTTGAATTGGCAAACATAAAATTTTGTTAGGGATTTTGGATAATCATAAAATTAGAGTCCTTTGAAAAACTGACCTGCCAAATGTTGAATGGGTGATTTCCTTTTCCGGAATACAAGTGGACGGATAAGAGTGGTGGTACCCCAGCCAGTGTCTGTATAATGAGAAGTCAATGAGGAAGGGACCAGCGAGCAGTGTGGAGTCGGAAGTCACCGAGACGGTTAGTGAATGCAAGGGTCCGCTTTCTGTTGCCGGACGTTAGTAAGATAATAGTTCACCTCGACGAAGCCGAAGGAAGACATTGCCGATTTACTGATAAATCGTATTGCTTGCTATTTCATAATCAGTTTCTTGAAAAACAATTATCGTTATTCTTTGATGCATTTGAGACATGCCCCTAAACATAGCGAGTCGGGTGTATATAAGCATATAACCGAATTTGGATGTCATCAAGGCTTTGAGAGAACTGTTCGCAAATAACTTACAGTTACAATCTCGCCTATTCTCTTATAAAATGACGAGCTCTTGTTGCCAATCTAGTAATGCATTTAAATTCATAAAGGCTAGGGAAGCTATATTACGGCAGCTGTAGAGTGACTGAAGAAAAGATGCCAGTTCAAGATCAATAACATTGCAGATTATTCTTTGGATTTTATCAAGAATCTATAAATACATAGTAGAAGGACCAGACCAATTGTGGCAGCAATATTCAGTAGATGGATGAATGGTGGACATCAAAATGTAAGATAGATTAAAGATTTCCAAAGAATTATACACTGGAGCGGGAAGTTAACATGGCGAGAATAATATGATTATTGGTGTTATCTTCAAAGAATTTTGTCAAATATTTAAAAGTTAAACAAATTAATATTTTTGGACAGGTGGTTCATTTATTCTGTTTACCAATGTAATCTACACACACGCACACACATACGCATATATATATATATATGTGTGTGTGTGTGCGTGTGTGTGTGTGTGTGTTTGAGAGAGTTAAGATTATACTTATACACACAGACACATATGTGCGTGTGTGTGTTAAGATTATAAGAAATGGATAAGATTATAAGAAATGGAAAATCAATAAAGTACGCGTATCGACGACAGCGTCTGCTCTCTCTGACTTCCTCAGGTTAGAATGAAATAAAATGGATCTCTGATGATAAGTGGGAACATAAACTAAATCCCAATAGTCACTCAAGAACATCCGCTCATCGCAATTTGTGGGTCTGATCGGCGATGATGGAACGTCAGTAATTTGGTTTACGGGCCATTGAATGTCACCAGCCAGCTTTCCTCCTCTTGGGTAGGCCAGAGGAGAGGTCAGATACCAAGCTCTGGTCATCTAGACTTTGGGAGGTGCCCCTATATAGCGTTGATTCATCAGCATAGATATTCACAAATGATCGGAGTCTACTCTTAAGGAGACCATTTATGTAAAGTAGAAAGAGGGTTAGACCGACAAGCGAACCTTGGGAGACGTCTGCGTTAATCGCTAGAGCCACGAAGGACTTACCGTTAACAACTACCTTCAAGGACCTACCCGTTAGAAAGTACTTTAACAGTGGAATTAGTATCTTGATCTACTTAGAAGACTTCAAGGAGACCATTCAGATTCGAATGAGTCACGGATCTCTAAAGCTGTACTATCGGATTAGTATTAACTAAAAGTTAAGAGGTTCATCAATTTTCTTTACAGATGAACTTGCCTTGCTTAAATAGTTTCTCGTTTATGTTTTTGAGGAAACTGGGGAAGCAAAAATGGAAAACGTGCTTAGCTCGTTGTCCATAATTCCAACAGAGCAGCTTTGTGGTAACGAATGTCTTTTAAATCACAATGAACCTCTTTTTCTGTGGCCACGTATGATATATATATATATACTTACAATTTCTCCAGATCTTCACATTTAACTGGTCTGCTCCTTATATTCCTAGTATTATTTTTCGGCACTATTTAAATATACTGGTCCACTAATAACAAATATGGAGTATTTTTGTTTTGGTAATAATTTTTGTAGCTCAGCATCATTCAGATATTCCTTAAACCGCGGCAATTGGCTGAATCGAAAAATATTGATTTTCTTTTATTGATTTAGAATAATAAGTGTAATGACAATGTTAGCCGTTTCCTTACAAGAAAACGTTCGACATTGACCGAGAAGTTAGTGCTATTTTCGGTTGAATTTCATAAAATATTTCTCTTATAACAATTTTTCAGAAAAATAGTTTTCTTAATTTCAGTAAGGGTTATCGCTCTTTGTAATATTGATGGGGGTTTCCTTCCTAACCTTTTGCTTGAAGTAGTGTGGAATATCAGTATATTGCTTCTGTCATTATTTTCTTTTTGAGTTACAAGTGATATCAATTTTGGCTGTTGTTGTTGTTGTTAAAATAAATGTGATTTCTGTTAATCGGGGCATGCTGTCCATGATGGCAGTTAAAGGTTACGAGAGATACCTGAGAAACTAGGAACATCAACATGCAATGGCAGAAGCGAGAATAACCGTTCCCATACAGGAAGCATTCAACATTCATTGACCGGAGAGTTGGCGTCAGTTGTCGCTTGGAATTTATAAAATCATTCACGTAAAACAATTTTTCAAGAAAATAGATTTAAGTTCAATACCTTTTATCGCACTTTCCAGTATTGATGGGGTTTTCCTTCTTAATCTATTGTATGAAGTAAGCGGGAATATCATATGATTATGTCGTTATTTTATTTTACAGTTACATGTGCTATCCATTTTTATTGTTGCAGCTGTTGAAATTCCTCAAATGGTGTGGTTTCGATTATTCGCTACAGTACTTTGTTTATGATTCTGTAGCGCCAGACTACGAGGTTCGCAAACGGACGGTCCTTGCTCTGATCTAGAGGTTTTATTACTGTGAAAACATTTTAAAACTTTTAGTTGATACAGCGGTTGCAAACAGCTGACAGGTTAGATATTTCTGAATCAGTTTCTTATCACTACCGAGTCATGTTGATAAAGTGTAAAATAGAACCCTTACTTTTGGTTTCTCTGTTTTTGTTTAGCGGCAAATCAACAACTCTATGGGTTATTTAATGCCGAAATCTAAATAGACCGCACGTAATGTTATGCTTTCAATTCCAGATACCTTGTACATAATTGTATGCACTCAGAGTAAAAGGATATATATATATATATATATATATATATATATATATATATATATATATATATAATTTGTAGATCATAAAATGTATTGTTGGTAATTTTACTATAGAAATGTATTTTTATATTTTTTTATACTATATCTATATATTGTTACGTTGTTAAATTGTTTTAGCGGCGTATCATCATGGGTTATTTAATGCCGAAATATAAGTATTTTGTAGATAATCTTATTCTTTCAATTACAGATTTTTTCTACATAATTTTATACTTTCAGAGTAAAGCTACGTTTTTTTAGATATATAGTTTGTAGGTCTTAAAAATTATTGTTGGTAATTCTACTATAAAAATGTATTTTCATATTTTAATATAATTTTAATTATATATTAATCTAAATATTTTGTACACAAATTTGTAGCTTCAATCTGCATAGATTCTGAACACAATTTTATGCCTTCAACGACATAAATTTTGTACATAATTTTATACTTTCACGGCAAACATATGTTTTGTTTAGATATCGTATATACTCGCGTATCATGTGATCTTTGGAGACCTAATTTTGAAGCTAATTTGACTTTTGTGAATGGATATATAATTTAGTCAACGGTGTAGTCAAGACCAGCAGTGCATACGCTAATTTTATATCACGTGTATGATGCGACCCCCTTAAAATTAGCTTCAAAATTAAGTCTTCAATAGTCATATAATACGCGAGTATATACGGTATCTATTTTTTCTTTATTTAATATACATATGTGTGTGTGTTTGTGTTTGTCTTTAATGACAAAAATATGTTTATACAGAAATAAAAAAAAAGTCTATTTCACCAATTAATCCGTATTGTTTGTTTAAAATATTTTCTTAAAACAAAGCACATAACAAATATTTAGTCGTTTATTCTTTATTGAAAAGAATTCATTCGCACAAAAGAAACTAGAGTGGAATTCGAACTCGGCTCTTAAATTTCTCGCTATCCACCGCGCACCCACATTAAAATTAGGTTTAAAATTACCACATTTAAAATTAATCCTGTTTGGCCGATATCTGAAAGTTGGTTCGATGACCGTATCAGCAAACCTCTCCAATAAAACCCGGATAAACGAAATGGGAAGTACATCTTTAAATTTAGGCTTAATCGCTATCTTTTCTGCATAACAACATGAAATTCACTGGTAGATGAATTGCGACTGAGTAGTGAGTTCGATCCTCACTGGGTGTCACTACTTTCGGCCTTGTGCCACATTTAAATTACTCTTAGAAATCATAACGTAAATAATGATGATTTTATACTTTTCTTAATTTTCTAGACTTTTGTTGATGGTAACTTTTTTTTTGTTTTTTCAGCATATTAAACCATTGACAATTTTTACTATGGAAGGTAATACGCATACACAATTTTTGTTATAGAACTAGGAAAGTTTCATGATTTTTTTTCTATGGATAACTTTTATTTAAGAAAAAATAGTTTTTGTTCCTTTGCTTGCTAGGCGTTAAGAGAGTCGTGATATAGACGACGCGACAGAAGGAATTCTATGGGGATGAAAAGTTTACCTCTTCCCAATGGATCTTTACTTTAAGCATCAGCTTAAAGTCAAGATTTTGACGGAGAGTCGATGACATTATAATTTGGCAAAAGGTGGGTGAGTGTTTCACGTCTGTGACGAGTAAAATGAGCTAACTTGGAGTGCCGATTAGGCATCAGGATATTGTGAACTCTGGTTTGAATATTGGCAAACCCACACAAAATACCGTACTTAAGTTTGTTTTATCTCCATTTTTTTTCCATCACGTTAACTTAGCGAGGTTTTTGCCTCTTTTATTTCTGCATTCACAATCTTTAGCTTAACTCCTTCTCCCCTTCCCCGTTAGGTAACAGAGATGTCAGTTTTCTGGTAGATGCGTGACCTTTTTTTTTTGTTTCTCGAGAGTGCATTTCGTATTTGTTTTTTTGTTTGAGTCAGTGATTGGTCGAATGATTTTTATTAATTACCTAGTTCCGCATTAATTTCGTCCAGTTAACTGATTTTTCTGTCACAATTAATGATTTTTTTTTATTACTAACTCTACTTCGTTTAGTTTTTGTATATAAATTGTATTCATTGTAAATATTCATTGGGGTTTCATTTTTAAATGTTTTTTTTTTATTCCCTCTACACAGACAAAATTGAACACACGAAAAAATAGATAGGAATACATAGAGACTTTGAAGTATTATGGTGGGTGTAGTAAGAATGGTAAGTAAAATTGTGTTGGTTTGGTATAAGGAATACTGAAGTATATTTACGTCAGTAATTGTGTGTAGCTAAGTTTCAAATAAAACAAATTGAAGACCATTCTTCCACTCGACCCTACTTTTGGTCTTGTATCACATTTTGGGATTAAAACAAAATAAATATTACTTTCCTCTTTGTCGCCTCGACTTCATGCATTTAAACTCAGTACTAGATTGGCAACTAGGTCTCATTGTTTACTGTTGAGCAAGCTAGATGCAAATGTATGCTCTATTCTAATAGTTTATCCCTCACTTCTCGCCTGTGGAATTCCCTACCGGTTTCTTCCTTCACCGCTACCTAAAAAGCTCAAAAATTTAAATGCCAATAGCCATTTTCTGTCTTAATGAACCCAGTTCTTTTATTGTCCTTTCTCCTTAGTAAAGTCTTCTCATTCTCTTCCACTCCCAGTAACCCCGTACATACTAATGACATTATCACCTTGCTTGAGGTAAAATGATTATATAAAAAAATTGTCTTCCTGTTTCCGATTTCCTGATACTTTCGAAGTTTTTCCATGGGATTGATCCGCGACTACAAGCAGTAAAGAATCGATCATTAAAACGATAAATATGATATTAAATACATAAGAAACAAAGGTTTTTGCTTGTATAGTTTATTGAAGAAGAAACACTAAGGTATTGCAGTAGACGAATGCTTAACTATTCCGTCTAGTGTAAGTGGAGTTAAGAAAAATTATATAAAATTTAGGATTAACCGTCATGCCTATCTTAGGTACGGGAGGCAGATAGAAACCTTTAATAAACAATAATAATCCGATTCTGATAGATAGATAGATAGATAGATAGATAGATAGATAGATAGATAGATAGGAATAGACGTAATGAACGAAGATAGATAGATAGATAGATAGATAGATAGATAGATAGATAGATAGGAATAGACGTAATGAACGAAGATAGATAGATAGATAGATAGATAGATAGATAGATAGATAGATAGAAAGAAAGAAAGAAAGAAAGAAAGAAAGAAAACAGGCTGGGATTTATAGATATATAAAGAACAGGCTGAGATAGATAGATAGATAGATAGATAGATAGATAGATAGATAGAAAGAAAGAAAGAAAACAGGCTGGGATATATAGATAGAAAAAGAACAGGCTGAGATAGATAGATAGATAGATAGATAGATAGATAGATAGATAGAAAGAAAGAAAGAAAACAGGCTGGGATATATAGATAGAAAAAGAACAGGCTGAGATAGATAGATAGATAGATAGATAGATAGATAGATAGATTCATTCAATAAATCATTCTGTTACTGTTTAATTTTTAATTTTATTTTTTTAAGAAAATATCCATAGAAATTTGGGTATTTGCTGCATACAGAACAAGCCATTTCCCAATGATTCCAGTACGGCTTGCAAGGTAGCGAACCACATTTTGATTCGACGTTATATATTAAAGTACCATTTTCGTCTCTGTACCCTGCCGTATTAGTCTCTGGATATTTATCGACACACACATAGTCCATCCTACCATTGTGTTTGGGATGTGCCGACATGAGGTAACCAGTATATTCTAACCTCCAGCCTGGGAAGCAATATGGTCGAGCTGGAAACATCGTCACGGTGGCAGGATTGATAGTTTGACATACGGCACACGGTGCATCTTGGTTATGCAGAAGTTTGGTGTAGAGGTTGAAGAAGAAAGGACCGATGCTTTCGAAGAGATACGGTGGTATTTCGTATTCTGTGCCATGTATAAAACCATCTAATTGAGGTCCACTTGATACTTTGGCCCAGGTTGGATTTCTGGGTAAACAAAGAAAATTACTGCCTCCGCCATAATTTTTAAAATGTTGACCGGCCATGACTCCTGCAAAAAAATATTTTTAAAAAGAAAATAAATAAAAATATTTGTGTGAGAATAAAATACACTTAACATTTTAGTAGCCAGAGATGCTTGTAAAATGTGACGGAAATCGCTATAAATTGATGTCTTAAATTATATGATTTTTAACGTAGTGTTTAAATACATATTACATTCTCACCCCTGTTAATGACTTTAGATATATATATTTTATATCCCAGACGAGCATTATTTGTATTTTGTCACAATGTGTATATTCTCTTGCGTGTCTATTATCAATAAGATAATCAAAATCAATGCTCACAAAATGTGTATAATACGTAAAAAATGTATATCTTAAAATATTTGTCGCCAGGAGCCAAAAGGGACCTCCCCACAAGGTCAATGCAACCATTCATTTTCTCATGAAAAATACATATGGAAAAAAAGGGTACAATTAATTTTTTTTTTGAAAGAAAATATATTTCTTAGTAATTAATAGTACACGTGTAAAGGGTGGTCCAAAATCTTGTCACCTCCTAGCAAAATGTAATAATAATAGGACAAGTAATACAGTGAATACAAAAGCACATGTACTGGATTCATTTTATTCGCTTTCATTGATGCTGTAACACATGGAGAAGATCTCCATGAAAACTATCATTTTCGTGGCACAAAATGAAGCGACGCCATGTGCTGTGTGATTTTTTTTTTATTTGATTGCTGCAAAGGCTCTTCGAACAGCGTCACTCAACTGATGTGTATTCTGGTATCGTTCATGTTAAATTCTATCAGAGCGTTGAAAGAGAACATTATATTATATAGAGGCGACATGACTTTCGAACCACCCTGTACTGTATATATTATTGACAGTAAATAACAAATGTAAATACAGAATGTTATAATTAAATTTTTAGTCATTTTTTTTTAAATTTTAAGTAATTGATCGATATTTTTAAATAGTTTACTGCACAATTTACGTATTAACATATAAGACATATATTTTATTGTCTTCTGTGTGTATTATCGATACAATAATCAAAATTAATGCTCGTCTCGTGTAAAACATCATATGACTGGAAATAAGTTCCATTAGTAGAACAATGGACACTAAATGATTAATATATAAGGATTTAAGATATTTTTTCTTATTATCCCAGATGTGCATTAATTGTGTTTTGACAAAATGTGTAAGCACACATTTTATTTTATTCTCTTATCAATAAAATAATCAAAATTAATGCTCGCCTGATATCAAAAAATCATGTCTGAAAATACATTTTCCAATCATTAAAATTATAAAAGCTTAGCAAACTGGTTGTTGGATTATCCGAAAATAATCTTATATATTAATAGCCGACATATAATAACTAACACTATAATGAATACGATTGCTGTAAGTTCTGTGGAGGCTGAAAGAGGGTTTTCTGTGATGAACATAATTTATTCTGACAAAGGAAATCGTCTTGAAGTTAAAAATGTGGCAAATCTTCTAATCATAAATTTGATTGGTCTTCCATGGGATTTTTGGAATTAAGGTCAAATGTGACTAAGAAACTATAAGACAGTTGATGAACACTAGAGTCAACAAACATCAGACGTATAAAGAGATTTAGGATGGTAACAGAATTTAAATCTGGAAATATCTTAATAAATAAATGTTTTCTATTAAATTATCAAAATGGTTTAATTCCTATTATCCCAGATGTGCATTAATTGTGTTTTGACACAATGTGTAAGCACACATTTTATTTTATTCTCTTATCAATAAAATAATCAAAATTAATGCTCGCCTGATATAAAAAAATCATGTCTGAAAATACATTTTCCAATCATGGATTGTGTGATTTTTACGACTTAAAACCGTATCATATTCCGGATTGTAGGAGGTTGCTTACAGTATTAATTAATTAAAGTGATTTGTTTCCATTTTCAGATTGAAAAGAAAATAAGCAGAATAGGTTCCTAAAGATTACCTGCCTTTATAGAACAGGTTCCTGGAAATTTGGGATTCCATTATTGTGCCCAGCCCTCTCTAATCAGCTATGACAGAATTCGAAAGCGATTAAGCGGACTTATTTTTCGTCCCTGCAAACCCTACGCACCAGATGAAACTTTGTTAGTCTCTCATTACTCCCTCCCATATTATAAGGGGTCTCCCTCATTACTATGGCAAATGTTCAAATTTTGCATTCTTTAGTTCCTCAAGTTCAGACCTTCACATCTAGGATTCGCCATACGACGTACGCAGCATCAACTCATCATCATTCATTCCTTATGCCTTTGGTAAGGAGTAAATTCCACGCAGATAGTTTCCTTACGAGAAATATTACTTTTTGGGACAGGCTCCCGGGACGTTGCTTCCTCGATAACTACATTGTTAACTTCTTCTAGTTTACGGTCAGCATAATGATAACTTATATATCTGGATAATATGCACCCTGTCTATTCTTCCCGATAAGAAAATTTATCGACAGAAGAGGGAAAATAGACACAGTAAAATACTGCTTCCGAGATGAGGCATCAGCAGAATACTTTTGCGAACAATAGCAAAGGAAAGCAGCAAGGAAGGACTAAACATCAATTGCAAGACAGAATGTGTCGTTGTCAGCAAGATGCAAGCTACGAATTGGAGATAGGAAAATCAAGTAAGTACCGAAGCTTAAATATTTTTAATAAATTCACCCCAAACAAGGCGATACTGCCACTGTTGTAGCATACCTACGGACAATAATGGGTATGTCCCCATTCACATAAATACAGTAGTAAATACTTTATGTTGTTCTACAGTCGGAGATTCGTCTCCAGCTGTGCTGGCCAAACTCTCCGCCTCCAGGCAGAGAGGATTTCCAAACGAGGATATATGTCGAAGTCTCAGGAAACAGCGATCTGACCCCATATTATACGGGATCTACGGGGAATTTTTGGTCGATCATACGAGCACGGATATCCCACATTAAATTCGGCCTCGTGGCGCGGTTGGTAGATATCCTGCAGTTGGAGATTCATTGTGAAATTCTCTTGACTCACTTTTAGCAGTTGACTACCTCTTCTACGTGCCGCTGGCGAATCTTATATGTGTTGTTCTTGTCCTAAGTATTATCGTTCATTACCAACCTTCGTGTGATTATTCTATTCAGTAACTTTACCTAGGTTACAACAGCTACTGAGAGTGGAAGAGAATGAAAAGACTTTAGATGAACTAGAAACAAAAAAGAAGGAATAAACTTTTACTGGTCTTCAAAAAAAAAAAAAACTGGGATGCTGTGTAAACCGGATGATAGGCAAACGTATTTACTCCTATTGAGGAGACGAAAAGAAAAATGATTAGCAATTAAAATTTCAAAGTTCAGTGGGGCAGACCATAGAAGTATAGAGTTGAAGTAGACCTTAGAATGAATCGGAAAACCAATGACAGAAGATATTAGCTACAGGGAATAAGAGATAAATCTCTAGTTCTGTTCAAGAAACGTAGATACGCCAACATATTTACTCTTATTGAATAAAAGAAAAAAAAAAGAAAGAGAAAAAAGTAAATGATGAATAAAATTTCAGAGGTCAGCGTGCAGACGTTAGATGTATAGAGTTCAAGAAGACATTAGAATGAACTGGAAATCCAATCTTAAACTGGAAACAGATAAACCTCTACTCCTGTCCCAAAAGACCGGGGAGGAGTGTCAACCGGGAGATAAGCAAACTTATTTACTCATACTGAAGAAAAGAAAAAAAAATATCTGCTACTATTTTAGGCAAGTGTTTTAATAGACGACAAAATATGTGATAACGAAATAGCAAGCCGAAATCGAACAGCAAAGAAGATTTCTAGAAGTTAAGCAAAGAAAGATTTCATTAGAAACTAAGAAAAAAGTGGGAGAAGAGATAGAGAGCCGAGTGACAAGAGAAAATGTAGCATTAATTGCTTTTATTTAAGAAAGAAACATTAAAATCGCCTATGATAAATTTATTTCGGCATTTAGGGACATTAAAATCCATAAACACTATATATATTTATAAACTATTTGCATAAATTACAGCCCCAATTCATGGCGGAATCATATTTGAAAATTCTTTCATTAGCAATATTCTGCCAACCCTCTTAACAGTAAATGTCAAGCTTTTTCAAGTTCTTTGATTTTCTGTTATAAATATTTATTATAGTTCTAGGCTTATCATGTTGAAACACCGGTTCTCTCACGATAATCAAAGTTAAGCAACTGGTCAGTACCTAGATGGGTGACCGCTTGGGAATACCAAATGCTATAAGGTTGTATGCACTGGTGGTACAACAGAGAGCTCGGTCGGATTCGCTTTATTCACTCATTTGAAAATACCTATTCGGAAAGGTATGAATCTACACCTTCAAACCCCAGCTATGGGTTAAATAGTAGGACTTGTATCAGTAAATCATTATTATCTCCCCAATTTATTACAGTCTAAAAATATTCTCTGGCTTTAAATATGTTAAAATGACAGAACTAAAAGATGAAGAATATAAACGTTAGATTTAACGAGAAAATAAGATCGTATTGGCTACGGATTTGTTGTGGTCTGCAAGGTTCTTGTAGAGGTTGATTGTATTTTGCAATTCCATGATTTCCTACAATACCGAACAACATAGATAAAGGTAATCTAGTAATACATATTTTTTTACAATTATGCTCACCCTGTATAAAGCCCAAGAGCCACTCTAGGTAGAAAATGACAGAGTAAGAGGTACCACTCCAAGCAAGGTGACAATGCCACCAAGACGGAAGGGGCCACCAGAAGTAAAAGAGAAGGCAAAAAAACATTAGACATTTAAATGGAACATAACAACGTTGTAGTCCAACTCCAGTTTCTCTCTTCCTCACCGAAAGACTATATTCATTTCCTTTTCAGCCAGGGAGAAGAACATTTGAATACAAACTTTTATTTCGTGGTATTAGTTACAGTTAAGAAATTGAGTACTATACGTTAAATAAATATCGTCATTTTATTTGAACACTCAGCAAACTTTCTCTCATTTTTTATTCAGCAAACGGTTACAAATGGAACCTTTCTACAACAAGAGTAACTCTGCAATCAGGTGCAGGACAACTCCTTACCTCCAACTCAACGCTGCTGACTCAACACCGGCAAATCATCTCCGTGGTAACTCAACTCCAGGACAACTCATCGCCAGCATACTCAGCACAAGGAAAACTCAACGACATACAAACTATGAAATTTTATTGCCGACTGTTTAAAAACAAATAAAAGTAATTTATTAAGGAACGTAATTTTAATTCATGACTTTTTAATTTAAAATTTGTTGAAAATTGTATGCAATTCCCGTCAAATATTTAGTTGGAGATCGTCATGAAAAATCTGAAAAATCTGAAAAATTCTTTCATCTGCCTTCATATACTTTTTCAATGTATAGGGAGGGAGATGCCCACCATTCGTTTGCTCAAAATAAGCATCTCGTTTTTTTGTTTTGTTTTTGCCACCTTTTGCAGCGCCGTAATTAATCTCCATATTGTGGGGTGCTCCATTCCCCAAACTGCCTGCAGTCTTCTATTTACTATTTATTATTTGAAAATTAAACACCAGTCATCCAAATCGGCTGTTGCGGCTAATAAATCACGAAGACAAACAGCCAAACTTTCAAAATCTCTACGACTCAAAGTCGATCTAAGAGATGTGCACACTATAATAGCCAACACAGGTCTGAAGCTATGAATTCGACGCCAGCATTGAGTTGTTCTTGCGATGGCGGTGATGGGTTGTCCGGATGTTGAGTTGTCACGGAGTTAATTTGGCCCTGATGAGTCCCGTTGCAATCTGCCAGGATAGCAAGAAAGATGCTGAAGTTTTAAGAAAATCTGGTATCGAGCTGTGATCACTAAATGTCTCGTTGATAAAATACCGATTATTTTTGCAAATTTAGTCTCAGGACATTGAGAAATAAGGGATAAGTATATTCAAACCTGACAGCTTACATTCCCTTAAATACATTTTTTTGGTGGGGAGGGGTCAGAAAAAACTGCCAAAAACGCTGAGAAAAAGTAATTCTTATGCTGTTGGTCAATTAAATTTAATTATTTCCAGTTTATTTGGTAAAGATGAAATTCCACTCCGTGAAAGTCCAATAACTTACACAAAACTAATGTAAGGTGAGAATAGTCACCTCTACGTGCTGTAATCGGTAGCAAGCTTCTCCCGTGAGATCATTCACAACTGAGTAAGAGGTTCGTTTCTCATTTGGTGCTCCATAATATTGGCCTTGTGCTAGATCTAAACTACACTTAGTAATTCTATATAAGCCAAGAACAGGTTAATGCAATGCGAATCATACCGAAAGAAAAAGGGTAGGGCTTAAAGCTTGATTGATTTTTTACAGCTTATCAATTTTTTGCAGGTTATTTAAAGCCAGAAAATATATTTAGATTGTGAGAGTGTCTTGAAGATAATAATGATTTACTGATAAAAGTCATACTAACTAACCCATATCTGAGAGGGGAGAAGTGGTGGATTCATGCCTTTTCTAAGGCTATTTGTAATTAAGCGGTTATAACGAACTCGACTGGAATTAGAACTCGGCTCTCCAATTTATAATTCCGAACAGTTATCAAATTATTTGCGAATCCAAGATTACAGCAGTAATGCTCACGAGTATTGACATGGCTCGACGTTGATTAACTTCTGTTATCGTACAAAAACCAGTGTTTCACCGTGATATGACAGTAACCCCATTGGATTTAAAGAATAATATTTCTTACCTTCATAGATAAGCCTCGAAAATCTAGGACATCTTTTGCGGCCCCAACGTGTGTACACGGCCCCTGCGGCATAAACTTGAAAGGGAAGAAATATTAGAAGAGAAGCTGATAAGTAATACATACATACATATATATATATATATATATATATATATATATATATATATATATATATATATATATATATATATAAGGAATGGATTTCTTATTTAATATTCCGACAAATTTTAATTACGTTTTCTAGAGGATATTCGTATGGGTAATTCCGTTTATTTAATAAACTATATATTTATTTAATTTCGTCTACCAGCCTGAATATTCGAGAAATCTTATTAGAGTAAAATATGCGGTCTTTGGCAGGATTCGAATCTGCGTTCTCCCGAGAGGCAACCGTCATAGATCCGAAGTGCTTTAACATCTCGGTCACCGAGTGTGTCGATGACCCAGCAGAGTTGAATGGTGCTTTTAAACACAGATGTTTTTATGACTCTCACTTTCTTATGCTAATGTAAACAAATCAGTTTATAAACTAATTGTTTGACAAAGTTTACTTGTAGCGCATTTCGTCGCATTTCGTCCTTCAGGGCGTCGTTGGACTGACTACACATGAGCACGCCAGAGGGATGCTGGTAATTTGAGAATATTTTAGAAGTTTCTTTCTAAGTCGAATTCATTTACAGCGTTTTTCTTTTTCTTTACATCATTTTGTAAGTAGGTATTCCACACTGGGATATTAGAAGATCTGCTAGGAATGGTGAAATATTGTAAGAGTCACTCCGATACAATTTAGGCCGATGTTGACCTGAAGTACGGAAGGGTCACAAGTAAACTTTTTCCAAATATATATATATATATATATATATATATATGAATAAAAATGATAATAAGAAAACTAGTAATTGCTGAAGCGTTTCGTCCAATGTGGACTTTATCAAGGCAAAATAAGTTATTTTTTTTTTTTCGTATTATGCTTTGATAAAGTCCACATTGGACGCAATGCGTCAGCAATTACTAGTTTTCCTATTGTCATTTTATTTATAAATATTGTCTTCTCTACTGGTTAAATCGGAGAAATTTTCATATATATATATATATATATATATATATATATATATATATATATATATATATATATATATATATATATATATTTAAGTTATAAGGAACTTGGTAAACCGAATTGGTAAATCCAAAGAGGATGAAATCCTGAGAGCTCAATGTTAGGACAGAGCTAATATGTAATGATGTAATCACACTGATAAAATTAAATTTTAACTGTGAAATCTATATATATTTTGAAATATAGATAAAGATTGTAAAATGTATATATAGTTTATGTATGAGGATAAATGAATTTTTTTGTGTAAATTATCTCAAAGGTTTTTTTTTTTTTTTTTTTTTTTTTGGAAATACAATTAGTCGGGTGAATAAACTATTAAGATTTTAAATATTTCTTTATGTCCTAGATAAATATGTTTATTACAATAATAGTTATATTTAGTCCTGAAACTACTTACTTAAAAAATTAAATATTTAAGTTAATAACAAAATTTTTTTCAGACATCGAATTTTCTATCAAACATTGTAAACTATCTTTTACATAATTTTGTTAAAACAAAATTATAACAACTCCATCTCTCTTTCCCCCTCCCCCCTATCCCTCTCTTTACCGTAAGGCTCACTTGTATACATTTTCGACAATTCATTTCCGTTTTATTAACCATCTAAAGAGGCCAAGTTTTCTGTCACTCCTCCTACTCCAATATAAAACATGCTTAAGAGAGATATAAAATTAACCCCTCCCTATACTTTATATTGTCTGTTTAACTACCACTCTCAATCCCCTCTATTAAATTACAAAAATTACACTACCCACCAATTTCTAATCCCATTTTTTTTTTTTTTTTTTCTCTTTTCGTTGTTGGAAGATTTACCTGATGATCCTGAATCCTTAAAAAAGGATTTAGGTGAAATAAATTATCGTAATGGTACATTAAAGTGATTTGTTTTTCATTACATATTTATATATATATATATATATATATATATATATATATATATATATATATATATATATATATATATATATATGTATATGTGTGTGTGTGTGTGTGTGCATGTATGTATGTATATAGGAAATGGATTAAATCCGCTATATTTTTATTTTAATTTATTTTGTTTAAATTTTTTATGGATACTCATATTCCAGTAGAAGATCTGTTTTTTTAATTAAACACTATTTTTTAATTAAAGTGTATTTTTTATCCAACTACATCTACCGTCTTGTTTGCGGCTATATCTAATGTAACCCAGTATTTCACATTTAGCCTCCTGTTTTTTGTTTGTTTTTTTGCATGGCTTCTTTAAATAGAGTTTTTCGGGTAGCATAGGCAGAAATACATTTTTAATGCTCAAATCCCATATCGCCCATCAAAATTTCCAGTTGCCCAAAATTTTCTGTTAATTTGAATATCGACGGCCCAACAGTTGAAATCGGCCACTGGTGGGCGATATCATCAAGATTTGGAAACACTGATATAGATTGTGACAGTGACTTTCATTATGCACATCAGTATTTAATATTAATTTCATTTTTGTGTGTTCATGTGGGCAATGGAAAAATACTCACAACGGCCAATCCTAGCGTGTATGTAGGCTGCACGTTTTTGTAATTCTACTTTCTGGAAGAGAAAAGAAAATGTCACCCTCAAAATTAAAACCAGATTCCGTTCGTTAATAGAGATATAATGAAACATTACTATGCTTAATGAAAACGTAACAAAAGGCCTAAAAATCAATTGTAAGAAGGCAGAATGTCTGGTTGTCAGGAAGAGGAACAGCCCAAAATCCAAAATATGAATTGGAGATACTAAAAGAAAGTGGGAAGAAAGGACTAACTATCAATTGTAAGAAGGAAGAATGTCTGGATTCCAGCAAGAGGAACAGCCCAAGATGCAAACTATGAATTGGAAATAATAAAAGAAAGTGGGAAGAAAGGACTAACAATCAATTGTAAGATGACAGAACGTCTGCTTGTCTGCAAAAGGAAAAGACAAAAATGCAAACTGTGAATTAGAGATACTAAAAGAAAGTGGGAAGAAAGGACTAACTATCAATTGTAAGAAGGCAGAATGTCTGGTTGTCAGCAAGAGGAACAGCCCAAGACGCAAACTATGAATTGGAGCTATTAAAGAAAGTGGGAAGAAAGGACTAACTATCAATTGTAAGAAGGCAGAATGTCTAGTTGTCAGCAAGAGGAATATCCCAAGATGTAAATTATGAATTGGAGATACGAAAAGAAAGTGGGAAGAAAGGACTAACTATCAATTTAAGAAGGCAGAATGTCTAGTTGTCAGCAAGAGGAATATCCCAACATGCAAATTATGAATTGGAGATACGAAAAGAAAATGGGAAGAAAAGACTATGAATTGTAAGAAGGCAGAATGTCTCCTTGTCTGCAAGAGGAATGTCCCAAAATGCAAACTATGAATTAGAGATACTAAAAGAAAGTGGGAAGAAAAGACTAACTTTCAATTGTGAGAAGGCAGAATGTCTGCTTGTCAGCAAGAGGAACAGCCCATGATGCAAAGTATGAATTGGAGATACTAAAAGAAAGTGGGAAGAACGAACAAAGTATCAATTGTAAGAAGGCAGAATGTCTGGATTCCAGCAAGAGGAACAGCCGAAGATGCAAAATATGAATTGGAGATACTAAAATAATGTGGGAACAAAGGACATACAATTAATTGTACGAAGGCAGAATGTCTGGTTGTCAGCAACAGGAACAGCCCAAGATGCAAACTATGAAATTGAAATATAAAAGAAAGTTGGAAGAAAGGACTAAGTATCAATTGTAAGAATGCAAAATGTCTTGTTGTCTGCAAGAGGAACAGCCCATGATGCAAATTATGAATTGGAGATACTAAAAGAAAGTGGGAAGACAGAACTAACTATCAATTGTAAGAAGGCAGAATGTCTGCTTGTGAGCAAGAGGAACAGGCCAAGATGCAAACTATGAATTGGAGATACTAAATGAAAGTTGCAAGAAAGGACTAACTATCAATTGTAAGAATGCAAAATGTCTTTTTGTCAGTATGAAAAGCAGCCCATGATGCAACCTATGAATTGGAGATACTAAAAGAAAGTGGGAAGAAAAGACTAACTATCAATTGTAAGAAGGCAGAATGTCTGCTTGTCAGCAAGAGTAACATCCCATGATGCAAACTATGAATTGGAGATAATAAATAATGTGGGAACAAAGGACATACAATCAATTGTACGAAGACAGAATGTCTGGTTGTCAGCAAGAGGAACAACCCAAGATGCAAAATATGAATATGAGATACTAAAAGAAAGCGGGAAGAAAGGACTAACTATCAATTGTAAGAGTGCTGAATGTCTGGTTGTCAGGAAGAGGAACAGCCCAAGATGCAAACTATGAAATGGAGCTAATAAAGAAAGTGGGAAGAAAGGACTAACAATCAATTGTAAAATGACAGAACGTCTGCTTGTCTGCAAAAGGAAAAGACAAAAATGCAAACTGTGAATTAGAGATACTAAAAGAAAATGGGAAGAAAGGACAAAGAATCAATTGTAAGAAGGCAGAATGTCTGGTTGTCAGCGAGAGGAACAGCCCAAGATGCAAACTATGAATTGCAGCTAGTAAAAGAAAGTGAGAAGAAAGGACTAACTATGAATTGTAAGAAGGCCGAATGTCTGGTTGTCAGCAAGAGGAACAGCCCAAGATGCAAATTATGAATTGCAGATCCTAAAAGAAAGTGGGAAGAAAAGACTAACTATCAATTGTAAGAAGGCAGAATATCTGGTTGTCTGCAAGAGGAACAGCCCAAGATGTAAACTATGAATTGGAGATACTAAAAGAAAGTGGGAAGAAAAGACTAACTATCAATTGTAAGAAGGCAGAATGTCTGGTTGTCAGCAAGAGGAACAGCCCAAGCTGCAAACTATGAATTGGAGATACTAAATGAAAGTTGCAAGAAAGGACTAACTATCAATTGTAAGAATGCAAAATGTCTTGTTGTCAGCAAGAGAAGCAGCCCAAGATGTAAACTATGAATTGGAGATATTAAAAGAAAGTGGGAAGAAAGGACTAACTGTCAATTGTAAGAAGGCAGAATGTCTGGTTCTCAGAAAGAGGAACATACCAAAATGCAAAATATGGATTGGAGATACTAAAAGAAAGTGGGAAGAAAAGACTAACTATCAATTGTAAGAAGGGAGAATGTCTGCTTGTCAGCAAGAGGAACAACCCATGATGCAAAGTATGAATTGGAGATACTAAAAGAAAATGGGAAGAAAGGACTAACTATCAATTGTAAGAAGGCAGAATATCTGGTTGTCAGCAAGAACAGCCCAAGATGCAAACTATGAATTGCAGGTAGTAAAAGAAAGTGGGAAGAAAGGACTAACTATCAATTGTAAGAAGGCAGAATGTCTGGTTCTCACAAGATGAACTGCCCAAGATGCAAACTATGAATTGGAGGTAGTAAAAGAAAGCGTAAAGAAAGGACTATCAATTGTATGAAGACAGTATGTATAGTTATCAGCAAAGCGTACATTCCAAGATGCGACCTACGAACTAGAGACGCCAACATCAAGCAAGCATTAAAATTTAAATTTCTTAATAATGTTTAACAGAAGGGGCGAAATGTGGACCTGAAACGCGCGGGGGCATTGGATTAGCGAAAGATTCTTTCTAAACACTAAACAAAATCTTGAGAAACAGGATATTGCCCATAACTCGGATCCCTAGCTGGCGAAATTAGAGGTTCGTTTTAATTTTATCTTACGAAACAGTAACATATTTTAAAACAAGAAAAATATATGTTCTGTAACTTTGTGTGCCAAGCACATCATCTAATCTCTTTGAGAATAAAGGATTTGCTAGCTGGGACCAAAGGAAAGAAGACTTTTTGGTGGTTAACATAGCTGAAAAAAAGAGATAACATTTCGGATAAGAAATGTATCGAAAGGAAATACATTTAAAGATAAACTGAACCACTGAAAATCGAGAGAGGTTACGTAGAGTTATCCCCATAATAAGTGGAGCTACTCGGAACCTTACGAAATTAACAACAAAAAAGCTAAAGATCAAAACTAAAATCACTAGGAAAAAACTATATTCGTACTGATTACGATATTGCTATTGCAGTGGTTGGTTGAGTTTTACAGTGTTTTGCTACGATACCCAACAGAGACTATCTCCATCTCTAATATATTAGTATTTGTATGACCACTAGGAAATAGTTTGTAGATTTGAAGAATGTTGCTCTTATTACCAAACATAACTTATGAATATCACTATCCACATAATCACACCATCTAAGCAACAATAACGGGACTGATATTTGTTGAACTGACTCAGCTAACCGGTCACAATAAACCTGAACTCGAGTTAGAAATTGAAAAAAATACTAAGCGCTTGAATATTAGGCAAATCGAGTTTAGAATGTGAAGGCAAGTGATTCTTCGTCTTTATTGGGGCAAACAGTTTCCGCTGATATGAAGTGGAAAGATTATATTGAATCTCTTACGAGATCTGCTGCTCGCAATATTGGTTCACTCCGGCATAGTAGACAAATTTTATCAGCAGAATCTATTTTAGACATTTATAATTCTACCATTGGCCCATGTACTGAATACTGGTCAGATGCTTCTGCTATGCATTTAGAAATTCTTGATAAAATCCAAAGAATAATCTGCAATGTTATCGATCCTGACCTGGTATCTCAGCATCAGTCTCTTTCCCACCGAACATTGATTTCCTGCGACTTTCTATAAACATCTTCATAGCAATTGTTCTGACGAGCTTTGCGATTTGATACCGAGACTTTATGTATGCAAGCGTACTAATACTAGATTGACGGCAAAGACTCATCATTTTACAGTTGAAATGGCTAGATGTAACCGTAAGTCCGACGTTAACAGTTTCTTCTCTCGCACTTCTCATTTGTAGAACTCTCTTCTTGCTTCTGGCTTTCTATTCAACATTGATCTTCGGAAATTTAAATGTCAATCGTTATCTTCTGTTTGCTTAATTTCTGCTCTTTTATTTTTATCTCTGCTTAATAATGTTTTCTTTTTCTCGCATTCTTTCACATTCTGTAACCCTCTTGTGTCTTAGTGGCTTTATTGCCTTGCTTAGAGTCCAACTATTATAAGAATATCTGTTTTAGTCGGAACACATTTACATTTACCAAAAATACTGCAAGGTTTATTAAATGATCTAAGAATACAAATAATGTTCATGGCGTAAAGATACTAACAATACTGCATTCTGTTAGGGTAGTGAGGAAGGTGCTGGAGTCTTGAGGAAATTTAATATCACTCTTTCTTGAGCTATGGCCACTAAACATCTCGTGTAAACATGTAAATGCATTGAATATAATCATAAAAAGGTTGAAAAATAAATTAAAAAAAAGTTCCCTGGCGAATTTATTTTTAACTCCCACAGTCACCGGCGATAATCAATACAAAACCGACTCAGATTAATGTAACTTGGCATCGTTCACCAAAATAGTAGTTACTTCCAAAGGCTAGACATTATCCTGCTAAACCAAGATGAAAAAAAAATATGCTTTCGTATTCTGACATCTAGAACGAATATTTTCTCTAAACTGTGTGATTAGATCTAATGACCTTCAGTATAGAAAAAGAGAATCTGCCGTATCTTTCATCTAGCTGTATATTTCTGCTTATGGCTCTCCACGCCCTCCTATCTTTTGTATTCTTTTGTATCCCTTAGTAACGTTTGTTTCTTTTTTTTTTTTCACCATCACTGCCAATCCAGGGGTATTAGATTGTTTTTGTCACTTTCTGATTTCTTCTGTTCTTACGGTACTGTGAGTGTCAAATTCCCCAAACCATGTTTCCTCATAATCTGTCCTAAAAATATCAATTGTATCTTTCTAAGTATAAGGGTCCTTTTTTTCAATTTTCCTCAATTCTTGCACGTTAAGTCCATAGTATTCCCAGCATCCTTCTGTAGAACCTCATTTCTGTTGCCTCAAGTCTCGGCTTCATCTCAAAAATTGAAAGCGAAATAGAACGGGAATCTATAGAAATGGCAGGACCTCTTCGGAGAGATGAGAATGTTCTAGAACATGAAGATTATGATAATTACTGTTAAAGAAGGTGCATCTCCAATAATAACTATTCGTCATTTAGAGTTATAATGCGTTTTTTTTATTTCATACTAGGCCGGAGAGCCACTAAAGGTAGAGTGTTACTGTTAAAATGGTTGTGATGAATGAGGTATGTGAAATGAATGAAATAGGAGGTGGTATGAAGTGAGATTTTGAGGAGATGGAAGATAACAATTTACACTTGACCCGAAAAGGTTACGAATTTTGTATTGAAGGAAGCATTCACGCAGGAGTATCTTCGAGAAAGTATCTCGCGAAAGAAAGCTGAAAAGAGCGGGACTTCTTGTGTTTAATTGTAATTCAGAGAAAACATGAATGTTACGTGCCTCAGTTGCAAGGGTTTGAACTAGTGACACAAAAGAATGGAAATACCCTGAATACTGGCCTTGGAAAACAGAGATAGATTAGAGATAAGCTTGCAACTTTATGTCTGTGGGGAAAGAGGCGATTGAGTGGAAAATAAGTCGTTCCGTACAAGACCGCATAAATGATTTTTAACAGGATCATGTCAGAAAAAATTTATGTTTGGCAACCCCAACCCAGATGCGGCAGAAATATTCCGTTTTTGTTCTGATTTTACTCCTGTGAAACTAAATACAATAATAATAATAATAATAATAATAATAATAATAATAATAATAATAATAATACTTACTTGTTCGTTAGACCATTTCTCCAGCGTGATTAAAAAGAATACAAGGGTTGAAACGGAGATTACATAAACGAACCAAGTTAATGGGGAGTATTTTCCGAGAAAGGCCATCGGAAAAATGGCGATAACGGGACTGAAAAGAAAGTGAAAAAATAAGTTTTTATTGTTTTTCAATATATATATATATATATATATATATATATATATATATATATATATATATATTACTTCACCGGTAGTACATCTCGGAGTTTCTTGCACAATGTAATCTTGATGTGCTGAGTGTAGCTGAAGATTGCGTTGCGAATGAAACTCCACGTCGTGCCGCCAGTGAGGGATAATATATATATTTTTAAAATATACTTAATACCTCTGTTATATTTCATCCGACCCTGTTTTTTTAGCACCACGACTCCATGTTACACACACACACACACACATATATATATATATATATATATATATATATATATATATATATATATGTATACCTGTGTGTTTGAAGTATTTATAATAGTATCTGAAACAAAAGTGAAGATGATGAGACAACATGGGGAATTTTATTAAAGACGCGCTTCGCCGGAGAAGTGTATGCTCTCTCTGGCTTTTTCGGATTTAAAATGAAAGAAAGACAATTGTGTCTGTAATAAATGCCTTAGGATCTCTCTCTGATGATAAGTGGGAATCCTAAATCAAATAGATTACCTTAGCTTATCACCGCCCAATGTTCATATTTGGAGAGTTTGTGTCGTTCTTTGTGTTTGTTTTATCTATATTTGTATTAAAGCTGTTTGATGTCATAGGATTTTAAATCGGATATCTATCTATCTCTCTCTTTCTCTCTCTCTCAATATATATATATATATATATATATATATATATATATATATATATATGTTTCAATCATTAAGGCCATAGAAAAAATTATATTTATTTTACACAGAACATACTTTTAAAAATAATCTCATTCTTGGCTAATGTACTTAACAAATTGTTTTCCTTACATTAACTTACGCACAAATACCTTTCTGAATCTATCCTTAGCTATAGGTTAGATAGTCGGACGTGCATCTTGAAAAGTCACTGATATCTCAAAAACAGAAATCGGTTGTTCCAGCTCGAGAATTGTAAGAAAAAGATACTATTAGAATAAAACATACGGTTGCATCTAATTCAACTGTAAAACAATGAAACCTAATTGGCAATCTAGTAGCTTACTTAAATTCATGCAGTGGAGACCCTCAGAAGGAAAACCCCTTAGAACAATTGTCATGAAATCACTTACAGAAAAACAGTTAGAAGTCACGTACGACAGTGAGAAAATGACTGATGTCGAGATGCCGGGTCAAGATCGATTAAATTACAGATTTTGTTTTTTGAATTTTTTTCAAGAATCTCGAGATATATAGTAGGAGCACCAGAAGAGGTATGGTAGCTGTATTCAGTGCTCAGACAAGTGCTAGATTTGAACAGAAAAAATGTCTGGCACTACATAGTATGCCGACTTTTCTAGCAGTCGATCCAGCCAGTTGATTTAGTAGAATTATTTCAGTCCATTTCAGCAGAAAACGTGAGCTCAAGAAGGTGAAAAGAGTTTTTTGCTCTTGGAGATGAAAATCAGCAATTCTGTCTTTTAGTACATTGTCCTTTCTGTGAACACTAGGCACATTGTTCCGTTCCAGAAAGTCCCTGTATCTTTCCACCATCTTTACAAGATCCAAATTATACCAAAAATATCTCGGCTAGAGCCGCCAATTCCTAACTTTTTAGCCTTGACTGAATTCAAAATCGTTTACACGTTCATGTGAAAGATGTCATTTTCTTCTCTCTGGACACTCTTCCCCATGGGCGAAATGTTGCAAGCACATTGTTACCCCATCGTTATTCGCATGGTAATTTTTCAAATGAGCTTCCTCCTTTAATACTATCAGTTCAGATATTTACAACTATAATATACTTCGCGACTTCCACGGAATCGAATCGCCCTCATTCCCACCGTACCCGAAAGAAATTTGCACTCAGACATTAGGTGTATGCTTCCTTGAACATTACAGTTGTAACCTCTTCCAGTCAAGGTTCAATCGTTCTCTATCTGATTTATCCTCATAATCTTAATTTCATACTACCTCATCGGGCATTCATATTACACACCTCAGTAAATAACTTTCTACTTTGGTCGGCTCTCAAGACTTGTAGTGAGTGAACTTTCGTCGCAAAAGAAAGAAAGACGTTTCTAACGAGGACATGTTGTTGATAGAGAAAGCAGACTTCAGGATTGAATTACGGAATACAGTAACGAACACCTCAACGAGAATCAAGAGAATAAGAAACATACCTTATCGGAAATGGCTGACAGATGAACTCCAGGAAAGGTCAGAGTCGTCAAGTGTTTCGTCTTACTGCAAAGACAAACTGAATGTGTCTTGGTCATCTATTTTATAATTGAACCGAAAATCTGATCTCAATTCAGAACGGAATCTGATTTGCATATATATATATATATATATATATATATATATATATATATATATATATCAGCGGTGACATTATCTGACTTAATTGAAGACCTTTACTGACCTGAGAAAATCTTGAATTACTCAGCCCTGACTTGTGTTCGAGATGAGATTCTAAAATTAATATGCGCATATATATATATATATATATATATATATATATATATATATATATATATATATATATATATATATATATATATGAAAATACCCGTATTGATTAAATTAAATCAAATATAGAAAATTCAATCCAAAGCAAAACGGACCATCTAGTATGAAAGGGCAGAACATTACATTTTGTAATAATGTTCTTAGTCATGAAGACTAGTCAGATTTTAGAATTCGGTTTGAATCAATATTCGAATTTCAGCCTATGACGCCAGGTTAAAAACATGGAAAGAATTAAGCTATCACATGAAACACACACACAGTATCACATATAAATAAACATATATACATATGCATAGGTTCAGTGAATCAACAGACAATTTGCCTTTTGGCGCTTTGGTCTGAGAATTAACAACTGGAATTTTAAAGAAGCAAATTCTGTCGGGATTAATATAAGACGTGTATTTTGTCAGAATGTGTGGGTTCGAATGCTAAATTCTTGGATTTTTTTTAATAAAATTAAATTAAGTGAAAAATATTTTATTTCCTGTACTTCTAAAATCTTATTCAGTATTAATCAAACAGCTTCTAGAAAGGTTAACTCACATTACTATTTTGAAGAGTGTACACCCCTACTGCTGAAAATCCTTAATAACTCGTGCTACCTTTTGCCATAAAATTAAAAAAAATATATGCTGTCCATTTTATTTACCGCAGGAAGGGGTCTAATTTAAAATAAATAAATAAAAATAATTCCTCACTTTACTCGCGTAAATAAAATGTACTGTTCCACCCTCATTTCAGCAGGGTTCATATATCATTATTTAAATTATTCAACATTCAGGTTCAGTCAGCACCTGACGATTGCGTTGTGCATGAAAGTCAGAGTTGTACTACCGGTGAGGATAAATATTTATTATTAATTACCATGAACGAATTTAGGAAAATGGCACAAACAAGTCACGTTACGGCGATGGGGAATGAACTGAAGCCAAAATGCGAGATAAGATTATTTTTTGGATTTTTTCAAGAATGTTTAAATATATAGCAGGATCACCAGACTAGATGTGGCAGCAATATTCAAAGTCAGGACAAATGATTGATTTGTAAATATGTAAGATAGATACTGAGGAGAAAAATTGTCTAACACCACACAGTGAACCACATCATAGCTTCAGATTTAGCAATTCGTTCAATATAGTCTTTCCACTGCATATCATCTGAAAACCTTAGTCTGAGAAGGCGCAATGAGCCACTCTCCTGGAGGTTAGCACCATTCATATGTAAATTAAAAAGGGTTATCTCAGATAATTAAAAGAGAGACGTTTAATTTCTGAGGCGTTAAAATTAACACGCCATCCCTTGCCCCATTTAACAACAGTTTGTATGTCATTTTTGAGATCAGCTGCCAATTTGAGCTTATAGAACTGATCAGACTTACTATTTAAACAGGAGTAAATAGTTGTATTATCAGCATAGATACTAAGTTGAGTACTGATGTTATCGGGGAGGTCATTTATGAAAATTAGAAACAAAGTAGTTTCAAGGATAGAACACTAGGGAACACCTGTATTTATTCAAAAAGATTTAGAGCAGCGGCTATTCAAAACGAATTTCACTTCGCCATTTGATAAGAAAGACTGAATCAATTCAAAAATTCACCCAGAAATACCATAACTTTTCAACTTATAAAGAGGATCAATATTCCATACCCTTTCAAATGCCCTTGAGATAGCCAAAGCAACAGCCCGAGCATCACGATTCTCATCTAAATCTAGATAGTCTCTTTCAGCAATAATCGTTAACATATCAGCAGTTAACCTAGAGAAGTGACAGCTCTATTGCTTACCTGAAAGAATTCCCTTCGACGTGAGATGCTTAACCAATTCTAATTAATCTAAATTAATTTTACTACTTTACCAAAAAGAAGGAGAATGCCAATAGACCGATAGTTAAAAAGATCAGATGGTTCACTCGAGTTCTAAAAGGCTGGAACTACAGAAGAGAATTTCCAACAAACAGGAAAACAAAAAGCAGCAAGGCATTTATTGTAGATTTTTTAAGAGAGAACAGGAAACAATTCAGGAACACATTTCTTAAGGACTTTTGCAGATCAAATCCACATGCTTTATGAAGATCTAGTTTTGGAGATGATAGCCGAAACCGTCAACTTAGTTATATGCATATCACTGAATAAAGGCTTAGTTGTTGGTCGGAAGTCAGGAAAAGGTACTTCAGATCAATGAGTCGTGTATAATTTAAAGAGAATTTTCGAGAACATATTCAGTTTTATAAGCAGAAGATGTTAACGACTCAAACTGAACGAAGAGAGGATGGATAAAAGGATCTTTTCTTATTTAACACGCTATTACAAAACTGCCATTAGTCACCTGAATCAAACATTCTAGAGGCTAGAGGTGCCTCCTTCTATCAGCAAACAAAAACTTAGCCTCGTTGATGACAACTCTACAAGTATTTGGAACGGTCACAAATAATCATCTGTTGTGATTGGGATTAACACGCTGGTAGACTGGGAAAACGCGATTCCAATGGCAGCTGAACAGGCTGCTGGTTCATCTGGTATTTGCGATAAGGTACAAAAGCAACAATGGCGATTTTAAGCCAAGAAGAAACCTCCGTGTCACAACTCTGAATAGGAAGGTTAAGAATATCAATTCAAGGGGTGTTTCGAATGAAGTCACGAAATGAATCCCAATCAGTGCGTTGTTAAAAGAAAGAAGTCTTGTAAGTAGTAGTTGTGTTGCCCGACAAGCGCTAGGAGAGGAGGTAAAGAACAAATCAAGTAAATAAGAATATTGAACAGATTTATCAAGAAAACAAGTAGGTAAATCCACGATTTGACTGAGAGATTCGGCAACAGATAAATTAAATGTCTGAATACGGGCAACATTAGTAACAATTGAATACATAATCTACTTGACGTGATGAGCATTAATATCATCAAGCACTAAAATATTCGCAGATGGATGTATGAAAGTGTCATTTCTATATTATCAAAAATTTTGTTTAATATATTACAGTCCTGAGAAGGAGAGTGATAAGTGATAGCGAACAAAGTGTAATAACGAAAGTCTAAAGTGCATGAATGAATCATTTGGGGATTTAAGAGATATTTAAATTAGTTCCACAAAGTGTAAAGATATCTGGTGACCGTTCCAAGAAAAAGTTTCAATACTACAAAAATTAAAACCCATGCTACGGACATTGAAGAAAGAAAGGTTGAGAGGAGGAGGTGAATTTTTCTTTAATGATTTACACGCATTTTTTTTATTGTATCTGTCATAAAAAGATTTGTTTTAAGAAGAAAAATGCCAAAATAATTCTGATTATCTATAGTCTATGTCAATAAAAATTGAACAGAAGGTATCTCAGACTAAAGCATAATGTGTCTTCAAGGATACGCACCGGAAATACATGCAGGGACGCCAAACCATGCGAAACATGGCACTACAAATACACCGATATTATGCGACTGTTAAACAGAGCATCCTCAAAGAGGTCGAGCTTCTTACTACCAGCCGGAGGCAGAAACCAGAAAACTGCCAACGCGTTACTCTCATAATGAAAAGTCACAGCCACTGATCAGTCAGATCCCCAGAAAAGTTAAAACAGTTAAATCATTATAGAAGAAAGAACCCGTAAATCATATCCTAAACAGGTAACAAGGGTTAAATCTTTACCCCTGCTCAGTAATAATTAATTCGTAAGACGTGTATCATTGCACATTTTGTTTCTTTTTTTTTTATTTTTAAACCCAGAAGAAATCGTTAGGACGCTGACGTGCTGAGCTTTCCACCATTCTCTGTCGTCTGTCGCGGTTGTGTGTCAGAGACTGAAAGTCCATCATGTGGCGTATTTTGGGCGTTTTAACTTGGTGAAGCCCATCCTTCTCCAGGATCAAACCATTACTATCAGTAAAAGATTTTATAGACTTAAAAAAAAAAATCCTGGCTTTATATAACCGGCAAAGTGTTGACAAGCCGTGAAAACGAATCAATCAATCAATCAATCAATATATATATATATATATATATATATATATATATATATGAAAGTATGCATGTGTGTGTGTGTGTTAGGCAGTTGAAGGACAAAGTGGAAAATGCTGTGTCCAATAGAATTGCTTCATCGTGACAGCATTTTGCCACTTTGTCATTCTTCCCTAACATATACAGAAATTTATGTCACATATATATATATATATATATATATATATATATATATATATATATATATATAGCGGTGGATCTACTATGAAGCTAATGAAGCTCAAGCTTCAGTGTCATTCATCCTAGACAGGCCCCTGAAACAACTGTTTTTAATGAATTTTTCAAAATAATTGATGTTTTTTTTTTTATGTGTTAGTTCTTTTTTTTTTTTTTAATTGAAATAAGGACATTTTAGTAAGAAAATCATAAGTAGCTAACGTTGGCATTATAATATCCTCTAATTACAAAATTTTCTTCGGGGGCTTGCTACACACGAATCCCCAGTTGATCTAACCAGAATCTATTCATACCTATATTTTTGGGAGAGTCCCAACAAAGTTTTTAACAAATGACAAATGGAAAACCATTCATTAAAACTAGATTTGATTATGTTTCACCTGTCTAGGATTCATCAGTTCCAAAAATGAAAGATGTGTGTGTGTGTGTGTGTGTGTGTGTGCGCGCGCGCGAACGCGTATTCATGTTTATGCCTAAATAATAAATAATAGTACTTTTCCCTAAGCTGACGTTTCTCGGGATTAAAAAAAAAGAAAGAAAAGATTGAAAATGAGTCTCTTTTAAAAAAGCCGTTGATAGTTATTCTGACTTTTTTCTTAGTACATATCGAAAGTTGTTCATATATTTTCCCACCTTTTTGCATTGAATTAAAGATAATTCCTCATCTCATATTTTCAGACTTGCACTAAAGCAAGGAATCCATATCGTCTTTTCTGAAATTAATCCAAGGCAAATCCTCATCCAATCCTTCAGAATATAATGCATAAATCACATTGCTGTAGCAATATTTGAACATTTTCGCTCTTTTGTGTTATTATTATTGTGGGGCTCCCGCCTTGTACACAAGATGGTCTCGTCCAAAGTATACTTATACTACGGAGAGATAGCGTAAGAAGAAAGTCGAGACAGGGTCTTCACCCAGAGTTATACGAGAGTCTAGAAAGAGAGATAATTACGGCTTCACTTACAGAGACTTGTACATATACTTTTCTACTAACCCGCATTCCTGGACTACTAATCTTCATTTCAAGTTTGTATTCTTACGTTTAATACACATATTTTTCTATTTCAATTACTGGCGTTGTTTATTTATTTGTACAGGAATTCATCCCCGGAATCCGCAACAATTATTATTATTATTATTATTATTATTATTATTATTATTATTATTATTATTTCCTTGTATTTCTGTTTTATATTCATTTTTTCCGGGTCCCAACCAGAGACCTAAGGTCAAAAATGGCATCATGGCATTTTCCACTGAGCACTTTTTGGGCGAAGAAAAACTAAGATCGCACATATATTACACAGATAAAGCCCTTTGTAAGTCGTGGACTGTACTTGTGAGTAGTGAGTCCAATTTTTCTTTTTCTACAACTGGAACTGTTGGCCTCCTCATGTGGCCCATTTTTGAGATTTCGATTTCAAGTTGTTTGTATTTTAATATTTTTTGAAGATACTCAAAGATACATTATAGTCTCATAGGGAATGCCATATCAATGAGAAGCCACATTTTGTTTTTGCGGTCTTTTATCACGATGTCTGGGCGATTAGCTTTGATTGTCCTCTCTGCGAATATTGTTAAGTCCTATGAAATTGTTATGGGTCCTATATTTGTAACCGGGGTCTGGGTGGTGTTCATATACTAATTTCTTGCAGTTTCCTTTTCGTGCAGCAAGAAAAAACATTTGGTTTCAGCTTTTAACCCTGCACTACATAGCCACTGATGGTACGGTGTTTGTCGACATCAGCCTGTTTTGTACTGCAGAATATTCGCTGTGAACAGGTTTATCATGCCATTGTTTCCGTATCTGGTGAACTGCATTTGCTTTTTTTTTGTCTTTTAATGTTTTGTTTTTTTTGCATCTGCTGTTGGTGTATTATGTTTTACTTGCATTTCTTTACCCATTTGAAACTCTATTTTGAACTTGTTGGCCTCTTTTTCTTTTTCTTTTTTTACTAAATACAGTTTCTTTCGTGTTCTTGGACACAAATCATCATCCAGTCTTCTGCAGTTTCCCGGTATCTTTGAAGGCCTAGTGTTGTAGTTTTCTAAGACAGTTCTAGTTGAACTAATCCTTTAACTCCTTTGGATCTGGGCACATACAAATGATCAAAATCAGCCTTGTGATTAAACATGCGATGGCAAGTAAGACGCTTTTTTTGTTTTGGCGTCAATTCGCTTAATGTCAGCTATGGTCCAGCTAAGGATGTTGAAACTGTATTACACCACAGGTACATTTAAGGTTTTATTGCTGTTATTCCGTTTTTTTAAAAATTCAACTTGATATTCAACAGCAGACTGTGGTATTCTTTTCACACATTCTCCTTCATCTGGATCTACTGTATTCCATCTCCTTCGCTAGATCCTAGGTATTTATATGCTTCTTTTTGTTCCAATTCCCTAATATTTGCGTCAAAATCTACATCTATTGAGTCTGTTTCTGTAATTCGCCCTATCTTGAATATCTATACCTATATCGCCAATAAAACATTTTACAGTATTGAGGAGACCCTCCAACTCCTTCTCGTCTTTGGCAAAGAGTTTGAGATCATCCATGTAGAATAGAAGATTAAATACTATCTTGTTTACTTTGCATCCATATCTGCCATTGTTTAGTTCATGCGAAAGTTGGATTAAGGACAGACAAAATAGAACGGGTGTCAGAGAGTCTCCTTGAAAGATTCCTCGTCGGATACTCGGGCGTTTGGAAGTGGCAGTGCCTTTGGTGGGATTTATGTATAATGTAGTTTTCCATATTCCCATGCTGTGTTTAAGGCAATTTATTTTCACCGAGGAGACGTTGTACATTTCCAAAGTCTTAAGAATCCAAGTGTGTGGCATAATATTATTAACATTATTATTATGCTATGAATAAGATCACCATCATATTAAGCACGTTTCAGTTGCATATCTTCACATTGGCGGCGTTTCATTCGTTTTGACACGTTCATTACATATTGGCAAGGTTTCCCCTTCTACAGTGCTTATTAAACGCATAATGCAGCGGAATGTCAGTGTACAAGTGGTTCCTTGCATCATCATCACGCTCATTTAGTTTAAACCATGCAGTGATGGTAGTGTCAGCTTGCTGAGTGTTGCCTCTGTGAAAGTAAGCTCTTTGCTGCTCTTCAAGATGTACAGCAAGTCTATAAAAATTGTGAGATGTGTCATGTAGCTTGAACTCTGACAGTCTCCACATAACTTCCAGAGGAGACACATATTGGCAAACAAGATAATTAGTAATTCCATCGTGAGCTTGATTCTGATCACGATTTGCCGCTAGGTTGTCTCTTACTTCAACAGAATCACAGTTATGTCCCTTGTACAATGTACTTGAAGACATATTTAATGCTTTTCACTGATGAACAAATTTTCAAAGTCTGTTGAGACACGATGAAACATCGAAATGAAATGAAAGAATTGCCGTCCTAAAAAGTTGAGCGATTTTTCCCAATAAGCGGAAGACAACCTTTAAAACACGTAACATTTTAACGATAATGTCATTTAGAGGCCACCATAAAAAATTTCCTGAGGCCAATTTTCGAAATTTCATAAAATTAAGCAAGTTGGTTGTAACATATGTAAAAAATTTTATGTTTACTACAATTTTACGAAAAGCAAAGAACACAAAAATAATTCAATTCATTTCCGTATAAGTCCTGAAAGTTACTAATTTCAAATGTAGATAAAATATTGCCTAAAAATAATTAAATTAAAGATTAAATTTAAAAGTGAATTCAAGTTTATCTTTCAAATGTTTTTGTTACAGAACAACTCTAAGAAATAGTACAAAAAAAAAAAATAAAAAGTAAAATAAAAAGTAAAAATCTTTTTTATGAAATAGGGAGTTAAATATAAAAATAATTTAAAAGGACATTGCAAAATGACATGTAAATTAAAAAAATTAAGAATTTCAAATAGAAATTTAATAAGTTAAAGTAAAGTTAAATTGTTTTAAGTATGTACCTTCATGAAATCGCAAAAAACAGAGCATAGCTTGATGAAAAAGACGCCAAAATTTACGAAAACAAGATTTTAGCGTCTAAATGTTTATATTATTATTAAGAGAAAAGATCAAAGTATTTTTTAATTATTTTTTAATATTTTTCCTTCTTTTTGGAACATTCTAAATCTTGATTAAATAAAATCTTGTTTCTCTTTGTATCACTGGAACTAGTAAAATAACATTTTGCGCGTTTTTTATTGTATTTTTTTTCTGTATGACAGACATTAATTTTGAAAATCTTGCAAAAATAAAAATAATTGTCGGATTTTAATGACACTTTCAGAAATTATTCACAAATGATGGAACTTATTATAAATATGTTTTCTTTTTTAAAGTCATGGCAAATTCTTTTTTTCATATGTATTACCCCATCCCCCATAACTAATTGTACGAAAATTTCAATTTTGGCAAGATTAATGATTATATTAGTTAAAAGCACAAGGCTTTGAGAAAACCAAATTATGTTTTTTGTTTTTTGTTAGTTGAACCACCTCTACTTGAATATCGTCTCTGAATTGTAACCTACAAAACTCAATAAAACAAAAATATTATTTAATTTCAAAAGCTTTTAATAGCTTTTATTTATTTTAATGAATATGGACAATATTTTCTGAAAGCAAAAAGATATTTCGATGAAAAATGAATTTTTAAAACAATTATTTGTTATTTCTGAAACATTTTATTATTTTTACATTATGTTGTTAATTCTTCTAAAATTAGGGAAAAGTTTGTAGAATTTAACGAATGTTGTTATTAAGTAGATATATATTTACAGATTATAATTTCCAAAGCTTCTTACAAACTAACGAACAACAGTATATAAAAAAAAAATAATTTGTGTCAATAATAACACTGGAAATCAAATCTACGGAAGACCGGAAGTAGCATGCGTGCAATAAAAAAAAAAAAAAAAAACGTGGATTGAATTTCTGTCTAGTATTTAACTTAAAAAATACTGAATTTTTAACACATTTATTTCTTTAATTATAATAGATTTTTACATTTAAGTTGTTAAAATTTTATAAAATTAGTTAAAAGCCGCGTTCAGTTTCGTAAATGTCCTTTTGAGATATAGATTTATTTTTGCGAAACACGTATGGAGAATTATTTACATTATTCGGACTATTGTCCTCATCTTTGTCGCCATATTCATTAAACAAACATGGCACGTGGAACTAGAACAGTCTACCCCAGCGTGCGAAATAAAGGGTTCAGTTCAACATTCCAACCATCTGAAGAAGTCCGGAGAGTACAACGGCCGAAACGTTGTAATGAATATTGCGACAAAGATGAGGACAATAGTCCGAATAATGTAAATAAAGTACATAATACCTCATCTCAGAAATATAGACGTGTGGAGAAGTTAATTTGATTTTTCAATTTCAACTGAGAAGGGTACCTACAAGTATCAGTATCATCTTATGAAATTTAAATTTGTATTTTATGTACACTTCTGATAAAATTTAATATAAAAGGTACCTATAAATTAATTAGATAACTTTCTTATGAAATTTAATCTCACTCTCAACAGTCTTATTTTAATTTCTTTAATATATATTTTCCATAAAGCATCGTAAACGTAAATGTGAAAGCTAAGTAGAAAAAAAAAATAGAGCGCTGAAAGTTTTCCTTAAAAATAACGAGGTATATAATTTGTTCACTTAAATCTAAATAACTTCACTTCTCTCCTTCCGCAGAAGTAATTATCCTCATGTAAGCTATCAAAACGTCATGAATGTCATTCGTGACCTATCAAGTGACGCGAAAGGTTATGACTTGCTTTGTTTTGTTTTCAAACTACGTATTTTAGGCGCAGAAACTAAGTTAAGCTTGGTTCAAAATATTTTAAATAAACATTATAATTTCTGATTTTCTTAAAATAAGTTTTGAAAAAATGATATTTGATTTTTAAAAGAATTTGAAACTGAGATTTTCATTTTTTTTTATAAACTGGAAAAAATGGCTGACGATTTTCCTTCCAAACTTTTTGCTTAATACAATGTGGAAAGTAAACATCTTGATTATGTCATTACATTATCTTCGAGTTACATCTGCTGTTCATCTTAGTTGTTGTTGTTGTTGTTGTTGTTATTGAAAGTCATCAAAATAAATATTTAAGCATGTATGTTTTAGATTCGAATATATCATTATGTTTGACCAAGATATATTTCGATCGAATAAATTTTCCGGTCATCGGTTTCAAGGTTATGCAGGAGTATCATGTTTTAAAAAACAAAGAAATGTAGGGAGATTTTTTTAATCAAAACCTTTTTTCGGAATTCCTTCCTTGCGAAAAAAAAATAAAAACAAATAATTGAACAAAACTCTATTTTTATTAGTTAATTTTTTACCTATCTTGTTTTCCCCATGGTAATATTAATGGCAATAATAACATTAGCCTTTTCCTTATAAGGAAACATTCAGCATTCACTGACCGAGAAACCAGTACTATTGTCTGTTGAAACAATTTTCCAGAAAAATAGGCTACTCAAGTCCAGTAGCTGTTACAGCTCTTTCCATTATTAATGGCGGTTTTCTCCTTAATCTTTTAATTCGTGTGTTGTGTAATGTCTACATCTCGATTTGCCTTTACTTTCTCTTCCAGTTAAATATGGCTTCCATTTTATTTGTTATTGTTATGGAAAGTCCTTAGCTGATGTGGCTTCTGTTATATGGTACAATTCTTTGTGATTCTGTAGCAACAGTCTACAATGCTGGAAGAAGGATGGTCTCCGACAAAATCCAGAGACTTCATTAATTCAAAGTTGTTTTAATCATTGTTCTGAGAAAGTGGGTGTAAACAGATGACAGTTTAGATATTTCTAAGCTAGTTTCGGAGTATGCATGTCATTCACATGAAAGTCTCGATTTGACGAGACTATTTAAGAGCATGACTTGAGTTTACACGATAATGTTTTGGTTTTTCAGAGTTAAGAGAATACACATTTGGTAAACAAAATCAACTTGATTATTGCAATTAACACTTATGTAAGATACGTATTTTTTTTAAATATTAGGTTGGTCAAAAAGTCCTGACTCACTTAGTAAGAGGAAAGAAAACAGCAAATCTTGATCTCCGTCTCCTGGAATTTCCTAGGAGTACTGCATTAACCATCAACGCTAAACTGTTTTACCAGTTGTACAGTTTTTGTCGTCCACGCTAGACCGCGTCTACGACAAACTAAAGGAGTATCTTGCTTTGGTCAATCGAGGTTTGGCTTTGTTTCAGCAAAACAATGCGAAGTCACACACTGCCAAGTTGACAAAGGAGAAATTCAAACAGATGGACGATGTTGAGATTCTTTCACGTCCACCATTCAGTCTCGTTGCTGCTCTGGGTGACTTCTTCCGCGATCAGCGATTCAACACTTGATGAAGTGAAGGAAGCTTGTTTACAGTTTGTTTTTATTCAAAGAGTCAGCGAACGAGTATCTGGGACATATTCGGATGCTGGCTGATCACTGGCTGAAGATTGTCGAGAATGATGAGATTTATTTTGAAGAATAAATGCTGGTGTTGCTCCATAAAATTTTGGTGTTTTCTAAGCGAGTCGGTGATTTCTGGCCAACCTAATATTTAATAAAAGATCTCTGGTTAAATGATACTTAAAATTCTTGTGTGCACCTTCTGAAGGATCAGATCCAGGTAACTGATCTCCCTCCTGATCCAGCTCTAACAGATCAACAAGGCTATAAAACTGGTTTTCCCAAACCAAGTTAATAAACGATCAGACCCTGAATTGCCTTATAGTCATCATGTATGTTTAGACTCTTAATAGGATTACGGTCACATCACATTTAAACACCGGTTCAACTACAATCACTGAGGTTAAGCAACGTCTAAACTGGATGGGTGATTGCTTAGTTATATCAGGTGCTTGGATGTACAGGTGATGTAATGGATGATGACAAATCGGAGAGCCGAGTTTCTATTCTCGTTTTGTTCGTTATATTCAGTTACGCGCAAATACCCTTGAGAAAGGTATGAATCCATCTCTTCTACCCCCAGCAATTGGTTAATTAGTAAAACTAAAAGCGTCATTATCTCAAAAAGTATATATTGCGTACAAAATATTTTGATTTTGGCATTAAATACTCTATAAGGGAGTTGATATTTTGCTAAACAAAACCAGCCGACCTATCTTAATAAACTCTTAGCTAGGACGTCTTTCAGGGCGCAAGTTCACCCAGTATCTCAGTATTTAGTACGTTTTGAACTTATTAGATTTCCCATGGACCTCGTATTTGGTGAAAAATTAGTAAGAAAAAAAATGAATCTTATTAATAAGAACTCCCATTTTAATTCATATATATACGGCCCATTGCTAAGAATGTTTCAAAAACGGTTGGTTCCCTGTAGCGCACTAGAAAATTGCTGACATCTCAAATCAACTCTCTATCAATGCAAGTGTCAGTATAAAGCAAACCTGGCGTATTACTGCCTTATCTGTGCTGTAACCGGCCATTTCTCAATTTCCAGCGTCTCACTTGTGTTCAAAAGCGTTTACGCAGTCTTGTGATTATTTTCAAACCTACAACTTCTTTTTCTGCAGACCCAACCTTGCAAGACTCTCGCTATTATATCAATATTTCCATGAAAAATGTTCAGATGACCTACGCTCTTTAGTTCCACTAGTTCAGACCATTCCATCTACGACCTACAATGCCACATATATTCCCTCCATATTCCATTATGAAAGAGGAAATTCTACTCAAAGAGATTCTTTCCAAGAACTTCTACTTTTTAGATCAGACTCTTGAGAGGATGCTTCCTTGAGCACTAAAAAATTCATCTCTTCAATTCGATGGCCAACGGTTCCCTACCATGCATAGTCCAAACTGGCTTCTTTTTATTATATGCATAAACAACTTCATTCAATACCTACTTCACTTGTGCGGCCCTTGGGCCTTGCATTGGGTGAAAATTTAGTACGTTTTGAACTTATTAGAATTCCCATGGGCCTCGTATTTGGTGAAAAATTACTAAGAAAAAAAAAACGAATCTTATTAATAAGAACTTCCATTTTAATTCGTTGTAAGAACTTCGCTGAATTTCGGAATTAATTGGATATTTACATTCGAACAGTAGACTGGTTATTTTAGAAAATCCTTCCTACGTTTTGAACTTATTAGCTTTTATTATTTCTCTGGGGCTTTGTATTGGGTGAAAATTTAGTAACATAAAAATGCGAACCTTTTTAAGGAGAATGCCGCTATCAACTAGTGGAAACGACTTAAAAGAATTTCAGAATTGATTGGATACTTACAGCAGAACGATAGACTAGTTGTTTAAGAAAATCCATCCTAAATTTTGAACTTACTAACATTTCTCTTGGGCCTTGTATTCGGCGAAATTTTAGTAAGACAAAAATGTGAAAATTATTAATAAAAATGCCAATTTTAACTCGAGGAAAGTACTTCAAGAAACTTCGGAATTAATTTTGATATTTACCTCCAACCCGATAGTTCATTTTTGAAAATACTTCCTACGTTTTGAAGTCTTAATCTTTTTCTTTGGGCTTTGTATTTGGTGACAATTTAGTAGTCTTTTTTTAAAATAATAATACAAATTTTAACTCGTGGAAAAACGTTAAGGAATTTCGGAATTAATTGGATATATTTTTCCGAAAGGTTCCCAGTCTGCTTGTTTAAGAAAATCATTCCTACATTTTGAAATGATTATCTTTTCCCTTCAGTCTTGAATTGGCTGTACATTTAGTAAGAAAAAATGCAAATCTTATTAATAAGAATACCAGTTTTAATTCATGGAATTAATTTTCACGAATTTCGGAATTAACTGGATAATTGCATCCGAACTGTAGACTGGTTGTTTTAGAAAATCCTTCCTACGTTTTGAACGTATTAGCTTTTCCTTTGGTTACAGCTTTTATGTCACTTCGATATATATATCCATTTTATATCCTTTCGATTTTGAAACATCATTCTCGATATATGCCACGATGTGTATGCTGTTCTGGGATCCATTTGTACAGAATTCAGGGCCCTGATTTCGAATGTCTAACTCCAGGAGTGAAACTAGAAATAGCCTAACTGAAGAGTTTTCTTTTGTAAATATTTAGTGGAACATGGTTTAGGGCAGACAGAGGAATAAGTCAAAATCTTACTTAGGGGTACAAAGGATAGGAAATGGGATCCCATGATCAGCCACGACCAGAAATGACACTGCACATAAAAGAGGAAGTTTTCCTGTAACAGAACGATGACTGAAATAACAGAACCCATAAATTCAAACAATAAATATGGAATACAAAAGAAAGAAAGAACAAATTAATTAATTTCGTTTGCATTCTTTATTTTTGAAAGAAATACGTCGATATGTTATTCATTCAATTCCGCGAAAGTTTTAACAAATGTCTACGTTAATTGTGCCTAGATCCTGACCAGATAGAGTTAAATCAGACTTTAACATTTAACAAGATTCCATCTCCAGTTGTTACTGTTGACAGACATCAAAAACTATTTTATGAATAAAAGCTAACTGATTTTACTAGCTTGCAAATAAAAGAAAAAATATCCCCATTCATGTTACTCTTTTTTTTTCTTTCTTGAGAAATTTTTACTACACTCTGTTGATCCGTTTTTAATTTTTTTTTTACATTTTTAGGGACACTGACTACAGACGACACACATCAATTCGAGCCCATCACAATACGGTGGGCAAGGAAGTGCCCCACACTTTGCTTCTACATAATGAAGAAGAGCCTGATGATGATTTTGAGGTACAAAGAAGGCACGTTGGGCATACCTGTCAACGCATACATGCTTTGATCTGCCCTTATGTCCTTTATACGCTGTCATGAGATAACCGGAATATTCGCGAGACCAACCTGGATAGCATTTGGTCCTTCCGGGAATTACCATTACTTTTGCCGGTCCTCTTGTTAAACACAGAACACACGGTACTACTCCGTGATTCAGTTTGGTGGAGTTTGGCGTTAAGAACAATCCGTTAGGACCCATGCTCGAATAGGATGATAATTGGTATTCAATGCCATATATGGAACCATAGTTTTCAGTAAAAGATGTTTTGGTAGCCCACATTGGGTACCGTGGCAAGCACAATATATTGCTACCGCCACCCGTATGGTTGTGATATTGACCTGCTGCGTATCCTGTAAGAAAATATATTTTAAAAAAATAAATAGATGTAGTTCTTGTGTCATTTGTCATATCTTTAAATTATCATTTTTTTTCAATTGTCATATTTTTCAATATGTCATATCTTTCCATTTTCATATTTTTCAGTTTTCATATTTTTCAATTGTCATATTTTTCAGTTTTCCTATTTTTTAATTTACATATTTTTCAGTTTTCATATCTTTCCATTTTCATATTTTTCATTTTCATATTTTTCCATTTTCATATTTTTCATTTTCATATTTTTCAACTTTCATATTTTTTAATTTACATATTTTTCAATTTTCATATTTTATCAATTTTCACATTTTTCGTTTGAAGATTTTTTTAGATTTCATATTTTATAAATTTTCATTTTTCTTTTCACTTGCCATGAAATGTTTTTGTCTTTACGAAAATAAATAAGAAAAAATATTTTTCGAAAGCAACTCAAAACTGTAAGTTAAAATAATTATGGGGAGCCTTTGCTTTCTTCTTTTTTTTTTTTATAGAACGATTTCGAATTACTTACGAATATATCACGTTGAAACACTGGTTCACATACGACAACCGAAGTTAAGCAATGTCAAATCTGGTCAGTACCTAGATGAGTGGCCGCTTGGGGACACCAGATACTGTATGTTTTGATGTATATCTTGTTTAATTGATAAGGACTCGAAATTTTTCACTGGAGCTGAATTTTAATTACTGTTATGTTCGTTATATTCAATTACGCGAAAATATCCTTGGAAAATTGACGAATCCATCTCTTCTCTCCCCCTAGCTATGGATTATACAGTAAGACTTGTATCACTAAATCAATATTTTCTCAAAAAGAAATTATTACAATGTAAAATATTTTCCAGCTTTAAATCTAGGAGTACAGCATCAAGCATCACCTGAAAGTACAAAATTATGTACAAAATATTCTTAACTTCTTAGATAATTTCATTATGTTGACGACTTTGATTAGAACTATCTCAACTACATTACGGAAATTCCGAAGACATGAAGTGGAAAGATTATACTGAATCAATTGCAAGATCTGCTGATAGGAAAGTTGGTTCCCAGTGTCGTGCGAAACAATTTTTGCGCCGAAATCTTAAATGTCTTACATATTTATGAGTCCCTATTTGTCCCGCCACATCTGGTCTGGTGCACCTGCTACGTATTTAGAGATTCTTGATAAGATCCAACGAAGAATCAGCAATCTTATTGGTCCTGACCTGGCATCTCAACTTCAGTCACTTTCCCACCACCGTAATGTAGCTTCAGACAGTCAGTTAAGTGCCCTGCATGATACACGCTTGGATGATCATGTATCTTTCGATATATGACTGACGAGGCAGATTTTTCCCGCAGTAGGTTGTCATTTCTTTCTGCGGTAGACTGGTTGCTAAAGGCTAAAGAACCCAGTCTGTCTTGCTATTTAAGCCATAGCTAGGGGGAGAAGAGATGGATTCATATCTTTTTCCAAGGGTATTTGTGCGTAAATGAATCTAACGATCTTGAATGGAATTCGAATGTAGCTTAACTGCGCCTTTTCTATAAATACTTTCATGGTCATTGTTCGGATGACTTTAACTCTGTGCTGTCTAGACTTTATGAATTTAAGCGCAGTACTAGATTGGCGGAAAGGTCTCATCATTTAACAAATGAAATGACTTGATGTAAGCGTAAGTGCTAAGCCAACAGTTTTTCTCTCTCGCATTTCTCGCTTGTGGAACTCTCTTCCATCTCTTTTCTTCCAAGTCAAGTTTAAATGAAATGTCAATCGGCATTTTCTGTCTTTTTAATTCTTGCTCGTTTATTATTTTCTCTCCTTAATAATGTTTTCTTTTTCTTATATTTTCTCTACATCATAGTGGCTTTATTGCCTTAGTTGATGTAAAATGATTAAAAAATGTACCGGTATAAAGATGAGATATTGAAATTAATAACGATGGCAATTGCTTTCAAAGAGTCAAATGAGACTCTTTGAAAGCAAATAAAAGATAAGACAAGAATAAAATAAACAAATTTGATAAGCGAAGAAAAAAAATGACACAAGGAATAAACAAGCTTAAGGCATACCATTATAAACAAATCTTGCTGATCTGGGACAATATCTGCGACCCCAACGTATGTACGAACTCCCAGGTTCATGAACTTAAAAGAAAAAGAGAAGAAAATTTAAGTCATCTTTATTTCCTAAAGCAAATAACAAACTGTATTTTTTTTTTCAACATGTCTTCTTCTTTTTTTTCATTAATGACAAATAATTTTGAAGAAGAAAATAATCACTGTATTTTTTATATCGGTTTCGGAAAAAAAAACCAAAAACAAAACGGAAAATTCAAAGCTATAGAACCGTTTCTGTCCTGCTATTTGAAGAGGTTTGAAGAGATGGATTCATATCTTTCCCAAGGGTATTATCACGTAAGTGAATGTAATGAATTCAGTTGGATTTCGAACTCGGCTCTCCGATTTCTCAGTTCATGCCGCTCATCCAGCATACTTCCAAAATTATTACTCATGATGAAAATATTATTTCATAGCGAAGAGTCCTCTTTTAAACGTGGCAAGATACTTGAATATTGAATTTCTCTATTTATACGATACAGTGATAAAATTTGAACTAAAAGAGGGCATTCAGTTCATCCTCTTCTTTTTAGAGCCCCCCTCCTCCCTCAAGCCAGACGTACAATGTAATTAAACATATACAACGCAACTGACTGTATTATATTAGGTTGGTGCAAAAATAATGACGTAATAATGTCGTATTTTGACGTATTTTTTAACGTCAAAAAACGACATTATTACGTCATAGTTACGTCATTATTACGTCATTATTTTTGCACCAATCTAATATATATGACAATGCTGGTTTGTTCGTTTTGGGTATGACTATAAACTGCATTCCGCTGCAGTGCCCCTGATCAGGAGATTAGAGGTTTTGAGGAGCGTGGAACTACCTCTTAACTGCTGTTGTTCCCAAGTTCACCCGACCCGGGGTGGTAGCATCTGTCAGGGTCCCAGCTATGAGCAAATAGCAAAGCCGGAAAAAAAAAAATCGACAGTACATTTTTATCATAAAATGACCAACACTACATTTTTATAACGGAATGACAATCAATGCATAATTAAGAATACATTTTAATAGTAAAATTACCAACAATACATTTTATGATCTACAAATTATATATATATATATATATATATATATATATATATATATATATATATATATATATATATATATATAACATACCTTTACCCAGAAAGTACAAAATTATGTACAAAATATCGGTAGTTGAAAGCATAAAATTACGTACAAAATATTTAAATTTCGACACTAAATACTCCATAGAGGCTGATATGTTGCGAAACAAAACGGACCAACCAACGAGCGTTGAGTTGGAAATGTCACTAAGTGCTAGGTAGCCATGCAAGATAAAGCAACATTTTGCAGTGCGTAGAAAACGTCTAAATACGTCGAGGCAGCAGTGTATGCTTCGCATAGACGTATAAATACGTCGAAGCAGCAGGCAGTGTGTGTTTCGGTAAGACGTATAAGTACGCGCCCAGCAGCGGAAGTGCTAAAAACAATAGAAAACAGAAATCCCACTTTATATATATATATATATATATATATATATATATATATATATATATATATATATATATGTGTGTGTGTGTGTGTGTGTGTGTGTGTGTATGTGTATCTTCTTATCTATGTGCCGTGTCCCAATCATGGCTCTCCACAATTCCCTGTCTCTTGTAGATCTTAATGAATTGTGTCGTTCTGTTCTAAAGCCTGTTCCGCTATCGCTTTACTCATGCTCACTAAGTATATCATGCTCTGATTAGCTCTGTCTTTCTTACCTTCAATCTGACATGTGAGTATCAGATTTTCTAAACCCTCCTTCCTCATTATGTGCCATAGGAATCTTAACTGCCTCTTCCTGATATATGTTATATTAATACCGTACCACCAAAATTAAATATATTTTTTCTATTATTATATTCTTATATTATTTTCCTCTTCTAATTATTATTGTTCTTCTTCCTTGTGCCGTGTCTCACCGAGACGCGTACGATCATGGCTCTCCACAGCTTTCTTTTTCTTTGTACCTGTAAGCAATATTTGTCTCTTTACAAATCCTCCCAGTTCCTCTTTCTGTTCAGCCACCCGCTTATACATGCTTCTTACGGAGGCTATTTAATGTTTCTCTCGGTTCCTCTTGCTTTCAATCTTTACTGTGAGCGTCAAATTCTCCAAACAGTCATTTTTATTCATGTTAATTTTTCGGATGATGGTATCTAGACTTTATGAAATTACGCGCAGCACTAGATTAGCAACAACGTCTAGATGTCACCGCAAGTTCTATGCTAACAGTTTCTTTTCTTGCACTTCTTGATTGTGGAACACTCTCCCGGATTCTTGTTTTCCAGACAAGTTTGACCCTCCAAACCTAAATGCAATGTCAATCGGTATCTACTTGTCTTCCTGAATACTCTACTATTGTTCTCGTTCCTTAGTAATGTTTATGTTTTCTAATTCTTTCACCACCCAGTACTCCCCCCTTTGCTTTTGTGGATTTACTGCCTTACATGGGGTGAATTCTATTTTTTAAAAAGAGAAGAAAGAAAACAGCCGCACTTACTTGCCAATTTATTTGAAGTTATTAAAGAAAAGATGTGGAGATCCTTGACCTCATCTTGGTATTACAAAAGTGCCGCGTGGAAGATAAGTATTTTTTTTATTCAATCAGTTACCAACTATACTTAAATAATTATGACGGAAATATGTTTTTTTTTTGTTTTATATAAACTTAGTTTTAAAATAATTTTATGTCAATGGTAACCATCATAAGTAGCGATTTTGACTTATAATGTATCTAAAATATTGGAATGGATTTCATGTTACTTTCATTTTCTATGATCTGTTTTCATCATCCCCACATCCCATGCATTTAAATCAGTATAAGAACTTGCTCCAATGCCTTGAATAATCACATATTACGCTTGAAAGTATATTGTTGAATGATTACTGTTTCATCGCAAAAATTAACCAAATTCATTTTAATTTTTTCTTTGCATTTGATGGATAACTTTTTGTGTGTAAAATACAGGAGAATATTTTAAGGTTAAGGATTAAGTAGAAAACAAATCTAGCATTTGTCATCTGACCGCGTGCAAGATAAGTATTTTTTTCTTCTTCTTCAATCAGTTACAAACTATACTTAAATAATTATAATGGAAATATGTTTTTCTGATATAATCTTAGTTTATAAAAAAAAAAAAAAAAAAAATCATGATGATGCTTCGAATGACACTGCCTTACTGAAAGCACATGACATATAAAAAGAAAGAAAGATGTGTGCGTGAAATGAAAATTACAAGGAAGAAAAGAAAGGCTTACTGCGTCCATGTAAGATAAAATGGGTAAATTTCTTTTGTAATAGAAAATTCTGAAAGAGAAAAATCGTTCAATATAAATGTTGCTCTTAACTTTAGGTCACTACTTACATTATTCGGACTATTCTCCTCATCTTTGTCGCCATATTTATTACAACGTTTCGGCCTTCTTCAGCTGGTTGGAATGTCGAACTGAACACCCTTTATTTCGCTCACTGGGGTAGACTGTTCTAGTTCCACGTGCCATGGTTCTTTTTCCCAGTTTGTACTCATACAGTAAGTTCAGTAGTGTAATGGTTAGCAAGCATGTCTCGCTAGAACTATTACGACTGAGCAGCGAGTTCGATCCTCACTAGGTGCCCCATACTTTCGGCCTTGTTCCGCATCTGAGCTACGCTTGGAAAATCACTACAGTAAGATGAGTCGACATTGCAATCATTATCATTAGACTTAGGAGTAACAATGTATTGAAAGAAAAATTACCTGGAAACAAAAAGACCCAGAAATAAGTCAAATTTTTTTTTTTTTTTTTTTACTTCGTTAGACGACCGGAAAAACAATCAACTCAAGAAATGCATCATTTTATGTGTGACAACCTAATATTAAATACTATTTAAGCATCTTTCAGTGAGGACGTTTGTGTCAACGGATTTTATATCGAGACAGGCCGTATCTGTTTCCCGTGCTTTTTTTTTTTAACTAGGTTGCCTGAATTTTTTTATATGTGACAGAGTGATTGTTCCAACGATTGGGGTTAAAATCTTGATGTTATCGCTTTGGCCAGTATATGAGGAGCGCTGCCTATTCTTAAAATAAGGTTGCGCATTGGGATATCTATTTCATGGGGTTTAGGGTCCCCATAATGACTGGGTTTTCTAGGGCGATATTTTATTAGCCTATGCCATGACATGTTTTTCATTTTTAATTAGTTTCCTAATTTCCTTGTTAAATTTTTGATTTTAGTAATTCTTTTTTGTTTACTTATTTTATCATATTTCTCAATATCGTTGTGTAGTGAATTAATTTTTTTCACCGGATGTGTTCTAATTCATGATAATAATCCTGTATACCTTGTCCGAATCAGTGATGCACATTTCCTTATATTTGCTTGTTCAAAAACATAAGTAGTTATACCATACACACACACATATTAGGTTGGTGCAAAAATAATGACGGTTTTTGACGTATTTTTAACGTCAATTATTTTTGCACCAACCTAATATATATGTATATATATATATATATATAAAGAGAGATATAGATATAGATATATATATATATATGTAGAGAGAGAGAGAGAAAGAGATATATACGTACATATATATATACATACATATATATACATATATATAGATAGAGATATATACATACATACATATATATATACATATATATAGATATATACATATATCCACACACACACACACACACATATATATATATATATATATATATATATATATATATATATATATATATATATATATATAGTCGACTCTCCCGTCGAGATTCGACGTATGAGGGTCAAGCAGATCAGTTTCCAGGAAACCGACAGCCCGACACCGGCACATGAGATTTGATTATAGTGGTGAAGTCCTCGTGCAGGACCATCCACACTTTTTGGAGGGACGAATGCCACAAGGTTCCCAAACGACCCTCCGCAGGTTTTGAATTCAGAGTTGTCCTTCTCCTAGACCAGTTGCCATCCAAGGCTATAGAACCCAGTCTGTCCTGCTATTTTACCCATAGCTGGAGGGAGAAGAAGAGGATTCATACCTTTCGCAAGGGTATTAGCACGTAAGTGAATGTAATGGATTCGACTGGAATTCGAACTCAGCTCTCCGATTCCTCAATCCATGCCGATATCCATTACTCCACCGTGCCTGCCTCTCTCTCTCTCTCTCTCTCTCTCTCTCTCTCTCTCTCTCTCTCTCTCTCTCTCTCTCTCTCTCTCTCTCTCTCTCTCCTATATATATATATTTTAAAGATGTCATTCCACGCGATACACATTACTTCTGATACATCGATCACATTTTATTTATCTACCCACATAAACATGATTTAAACAAGATTACTGATAGATTAAATAAAATAGAACCTACTATAGAATTTACCCATGAACTTGAGTCTAATAATTCTTTACCTATTTTAGACATACTACTCATTAAAAATAAAAATAAATTAGAATTCAAAGTATATCGTAAACACACATGTAAAAATGACTATTTACATTTTTACTCTCACCATGATACTAACACTAAGAGGGGTATTATTATTGGATTCTATTTAAGGGATCTTCGCATCTGTTCAGCAAAATATTTAGATGATGAATTCACATATACTGAGGATACCTTTTCAAATCTTTCGTATCCGAGACAATTATTACAGAGAGCTAAAAATAAAGCGTTGAAAATTTACTCATCAGCGCAAAATGACACCTCGAAGGCCACTACAACTACATCAATGAAAGGTACACTTTCAGCTGCCTCTAATAATAATTCTTTTGATCGCATCTTTCAACCAAATAATCATTTGACCAAACGTATTTCCAATAATTTAAATGCGTTAAAAATTAAATCTACAATATTACCTACTAGAACTATTCGTAATTTATTAAATAGCACCAGCAAACAACATATTACATCCGATGCTTGCATCTACCAAATCTCATGCAAAAACTGTGACTTAAAATATGTGAGTGAAACATGTAGGTCCGTAAAATCTCGTGTTTTCGAACATAAACGAGATATTCGCCTCGGAAATTTGAACAATGCTTTAGTTGTACACATAACTAAAGCAGATCATAATTTCGATTTTGATTCCTTGAAGATTTTAAAATATTTTCATAATAAAAATCTTAGGAGGATTTATGAAGCAGGTATAATATCCATCTCACGCACGGTGAATACTAAACCTGGCTTCTTTAATATTTCCCCTTTTTTAGCGAGATTAATGCTCAACAAGCGTACATATAAATTTTAGATCATAGTAGAATTCTTTTCATTTTTCGTTTTCATTCAAAATACTCAAATTTTAGGAATACGTTTTGAAAGCGTCGGCCATCTGACGACAACGTGACCATGCTTAAACGGAAAGCTGATCATTTAAAATTTTCAGTTATCTGTTTTGGATAAGTCTTGTTTTTATGTCCATCGTCTTTGTCATGTTGAACTGATTATGTTAATTGTATTTTAATGAATATTGTCCTGAAGAAGGTTTATTAAACCGAAACCTCAGACGTTGACATTTCATTCATATTAAAACAACATAATTGCATATATATATATATATATATATATATATATATATATATATATATATATAATTGCATATATATATATATATATATATATATATATATATATATTGATTCCAACCTTGATCATATTCATTGCTACTGCTCAGTGTTTGGTTATTCAATGGCACGTGTTATTAATTTAAATGACACTTTGTGATGGTTGTGGGTTGTCTATTTTCAGCGTGTATTGTCTGTTTGGGTGTGACAATCCTTATAGCACTCTGCGTCCCCTTTTCACTGGCTATCCAACCACCTGATGAACATTCATGAACGTTAACAAATATAAAAGCCTTGATAAAGAATCGACATCCGTGCTTTCGTATATAAACACGTCCAACAAAATAAACAGAACAAAATAAATCCTATATATATATATTTAAGCGTTTCACCCCAAGGAAGGCGGGACGCCACTAGGACGCACGTTGTTACAGAAGATTTGGAGCAAGATCAGATAGGAATGATAGAGGAAAGGATGAGGAGAAGGGTAGTGGATAGATCAAGGCAACTGGAGATGACGATTGACACTACATTTGAATAGCTCTCAGTGAAAAATGGAATAGGGAAGGGGGTTCCACAGGCGAGAGGTGCGAGACATGAGGCTATTGGAGTAGAAGAGACGGCTACATTTAAAAGTTTCGACAGTGAAAGGGTGAGAGCGGGATGCCAGCCTCGTAGGGCGCTTGATATGAATTATAGGATATGAAACCAATAGTAAACAGTTATAAATCTAAAATGTTTCGGTTTTATTAAAGCTTCATTACAGAATGCAAATAAAAAAAAATTAATAAAGCGAAAGTTTGTTCCTATTTGTTCCTTATCCCATCGTTCTCTCTAATTCCGATGAATATTCGATCTGTATTTGATATATCTCTCTATCTCTCTCTCTCTCTCTCTCTCTATATATATATATATATATATATATATATGTCATTTGCAGACAGTACTGTTTCGCTGTATCACAGCTCCTCGGTGCGACAAGACATCCGAATATTTATCAAATCCGATAATCCAAATAGGCCTTTATAATATAAAAATATTAAAAAGATAGATCCATGAAGAAAGATCAATGTAAAAAAATATAGATCAATAGGAAATAATCAATGGAAAAATCCTGAAACAATTATTTAAAATTATTATAGATTTTTAATAATTTGCCTGTCTGATTTAAACCATTTTATAACTCCGGTCTGATGCGACAGTTGCCTGTCTGAAATAAATGATCTATTGAGTTTTACCTTTGATATATATATATATATATATATATATATATATATATATATATATTTTTTTTTTTTTTTTTTTTGAACAAAAAAAAAATATTAAAAAATTGAAATCTTCAGACACACTGGGTTGTAGATTAATATTCTTTAGTTTTTTGTTTTTTTTTATTATTATTATTTCATTTAGATTCCTCGACTAGTTTCGACCAAAATGGCCACAATCGGGAGAAGAAATATTTTCTGCTTGCTGTAAACTACAGAAATGAATGACTTGCTGTAGAAAATGAACTTTTGTCTGTAGTTTTCATATGGTTTTTTTTATCTTTTGAACATGAATCTTTTACCATTCCTTGTGTTGGTAAAACAGTCTCTTTTAAGTTGTTATTTGAGATAAGAGCTGGATGGATCTATGCTTCTCTGAATTCCCCTGACAGTTTAATTGGTCCTGGAGAAGGGATGTGTCTCTGTTTAGTGTTTGTGTGTGTGTTATTTTGTTCTTAGGGAGTGAGTGAGTATGATATGTGTAAGCGTTTATATATATATATATATATATATATATATATATATATATATATATATATGAAAATATTGTAGAAAATAGGAAAGAAACTGGTTTTGTAAATAATCCAAAGTTCCTTAGTATTTTTGTTATTATTTTTAAAAAATAGTGCTCGATACGAAAGTAGAGCATAAATATAATTATTTATTTAAAAATATGATTCCAACTCGCTACATAAGAGGTCTCATGTTTCAAAACAAATGCCGAAAACTTCAAAATAATATTTGAATTAACTTGAGTTAAAGTAGGCTCTGTTCCATCTTCAAGCGAATTTTTTTGGGGAATGACTTATTTCTGAAATTTACGAGTTTTAATAGTATAGTCAGAATTGAAATCAAAAATTTCCATGGTAACACCAAGGGCGGATTGTTTAGAATAGGCAGGGGTGGGGTGTTAATAATTTGTATCAGTATAGAGTTACTTTCATAGATGCCGGGTCAGGGTAAGGTGGGGGTGGGTAAATTTACGACGGAGGAAGTTTTCGTATAGTCAGGCTTGAGCGTCTACGGAGATTTATTTATTTATTTTTATTTTATTCTTTTATTATATCTCTTTATGAAAGGGATTTGTGTATATGAAAAGGCCGTAACGTTTGTTATTTGACGACTTCATAAAGGGTTATCATTTTTTGTAGGGTATTAAAACTATGTATATGGGCTATGGATTTTAAAATTTATTTGATTGTATGCGTGTTTTTAGCTAGTTATTCAGAGCGTAAGTTCGGTTGTGTCGGCAGAAAACCGTTAATTCTTGCCTGTTGTTTAATAGGTTTTTATTGTTTAGAAGCTTAATAATGTGTAGTTTCTCATGGAGGCACAAAGGGCATGGGTCATCCCAAGTTTTGCAAGTTCTAGTCCTGTTAATGATTTTCCATTTTACTTAAGGTGTCCTATTTTTTTCTTTCAGGTGCCAAAAATATTTTTGAAACTTGAGACCTCTTATGTAGCGAGTTGGAATCATATTTTTAAATAAATAATTATACTATATATATATATATATATATATATATATATATATATATATGTGTGTGTGTGTGTGTGTGTGTCTGTGTATGTGAAAATATATAGAAAATAGGAAAGAACGGGTTAGGTAAATAATCCAAAGTTCTTTAGTATTTTTGTTATTATTTAAAAAAAAAAAATATAATTATTTATTTAAAAATATGATTCCAACACGCTACATAACAGTAGCGTGTTGGAATCATATTTTTAAATAAATAATTATATATATATATATATATATATATATATATATATATATATATATATAATACTTACGTTTTCATTTGATTTGTTCTCCAGTCTGGAAAACAGGAAAATAAGAGCCAGGAGGCCGAAGAGGTAAAGGAACCAAGTTAACTTCAAAGATTTTCCTGATGTAGTCATCGTACGACAGGTATAATCGAAACTGTAAAGAAAAAGTAAAATGTTCCTATTCCATATTGTCTTTATTTAAGTGAAACACAAACAGAAACACACACACGCGCGCAACACACACGCACACACACAACACACTCGCATAGCTGGCCACTCGTATCTGAGGATGCCCGTCTAATAGGACGGCTATTCAATTCCTCTTGCAGACACCTGCTCAGGCCCATTTGTGTTTGTTCCAAACCCACAGAGCTAACCTGTGGTTTATCCTACAACTATTTTGAGTGGACCTAAATTATAGTTTCTGGGAGAGAGCGTCCTGTCTAGTGTGATCCACAGTCTGAACAACACGCACAAACCTTCAGTCAAGATGACTTGTGACTTTATGCTAACACAAACATCGACGACTCCCAAAGGGTACCATTTACCCAATTTCATTCAAAAGGATTGTGTCAACCCGTGGTATGTTTTTCCAAAGACCTCTCCTTATTTAGCTTCCAGAAAATTTAATAAATATATACCAAAATATTTCTTCTTTTTCTCCATATTTCGTTCATTGATAAAGCATTGATAATGTTGGATTGATAAACGTTTCTTATTTTTTTCTTTAGACATTTAATCGATTAATTTGCCATCAATAAGGTGTCCAAGTTTCATAGCCATACAAAAGAATTGGCAAAACGATAGCTTTGTACACTTGGATTTTAGTGCAAAACGTTACCCCCTCCTTTCGTCCCACAACCAATAACACAGCGAACCAAATGAAGTGCTGGCTTTTGAAATCCGATTACCAATCTCCTCATAAAGTGATACAGTTGAATTTACCATGCTTGAAAGATTCCACATACTTGAGATTCCATTCATCAACTTGTAAAGGGACCCCAGGAAACTTACAAACAGGAGGTCTCTGTTTTACACCTCTAATTTGCTTCGGTGTCGGCTAAGGTTGATGAATAGCTTCAGTTTTCTTGACTCTAATAGTAAGTCTGAATGCATTGCAAGCCACAGAAAACCGGTTGAGTAAGTTTTGAGCTTCCTCTAAAGAGTTAGCTACAAGGGCAGCGTCGTCTGCAAAATAGAAGATCGCGTATAATACTGTTACGTAGAAGTGTTTTGGACTTAAACCGCTGATGGTTAACAGTCCTCTATTAGTTTGAAAATGAAATTTAACGCCAGTTTTTGTACCACGGTAAGAATACCACAGGATAACCGAGAAGAACAGTGCAAATAAAACAGGCGCCACGACACAGCCTTGCTTAGTTTTATTAGTGACATCAAATGGATGAGAACACTGACCATCAGATATAACACTAGTTTGCATACCGACGTGAAATGAAATGATGACGTTCAACATGTTATCAGGAATACCAAGTTTTTACAGAGCTTTCCAAAGCGCTTCTCAGTTTAAAGTATCAAAGGCCTAAGTAAGTTCGACGGATACAATAAATAGCTCCTTGTTTCGCTCACGAACCTTCTCTGCAACATTACGTAAGGTAAAATCATGTCTCTAGTGCCACGACCGGAATGAAATCCACACTGAGATTCACGCTAGGATGGCGTTGACAATGTGTTTTATAATTCTGCTCAGGATGAGCCTCGCCAAAATTTTTCCGTTGATAGACAAAAGTGTACATATATATATATATATATATATATATATATATATATATATATATAGATAGATAGATAGAGAGAGAGAGAGAGAGAGATAGATAGATAGATAATGAGATATGGTATTTTTATTTTTGTGCCGTATGGTTAATCATGTTTCATATTTATGACTTGTTAAACTTATGCTGGTATAATTTGGTCATTTTGAATTCAAGAAGATGCAATGCGTTCATTTGGAGTTTTCCAGAAATTAACAAATTCCAGGCCTAATTTTTCATACATAAAAAATAATTCTTGTTTCTCTGTGTGGGATTCAGATGATAATGCATATTTGCAAAGTGTGTGCATCTAAATTATGTTTGTTGGTTTTTTATGTTGGTTTGGAAACATTTTAAACATACATTAGATTCTTTGAGAATGCATTCAATAAAAGTTGACGTAATGTTTCTTGATAAGTGTTTATAGTTGGTAATATTGTTATTAGTAGGCCCTTGCAGTACTTCCTGCATATATATATATATATATATGTATGCATATATAATTTTTGTGAAGGGAATAGTCTACGTTATTGGCGGAGAAATGACGTTGTCACAATTAGAAAGAATGAATTGCAGTTAATATTTTCCCTCTCTCTCTCTCTTTCTCTCCCTCTCTCTGTTATATATATATATATATATATATATATATATATATATATATATATATATATATATATATATATATATACTTAATGAATTTTAAAATTTTACGATCGCTTTCGACTAAAAAATTAGCCATTTTCAACGAATATTCATTACTATATTGCTATAACAAACGCACCGTTTGTTATATATGATTTTGTAAACAGAATAAAAGTTGTTAAAAGTAGATGTATTTTTAATGGAATGACTATATACCATCCCTAGAGCTATCCCTGTATGAAATGCCTATGAAAAAACTATGTTATTCTTAAAAAAAAATTATTAGGATATTCACTCACATCAAAGAAATATTCTTCCAATCGAAAATATGTTTCGGTCTTAAATAACAAAGCCGTGGAAAACAAATCGTAAGAAATTGATAAAGCCAGATAATGCACTCTTTCCAAGAAACTTGCAGTACGCCTGAGCAAGCGTTTATAATATGGATTTGCTAGCTATATATATATATATATATATATATATATATATATATATATATATATATATATATATATATATATATATATATATATATATATATATATATATATATATATATATATATATATAAACGCCATAGCAATTGTACCAAGTTCTCGGTGAGGAATAGGTAACGAATTCGACTCGATATAGTGCCACTCGATCACAAATTCCGTGCTGGAACTTTTCAGAGTTACTCTTTTACCCATAGGATTGTGCCTCCCCGTGCTACTATCCCCAAGCCGCTCACTCCAGAGCATTAGAAGCCGGTTCAAGCAAGGATATACAGAGAGAAATTGGGCACCTCGAGGCGGTGTAACAGTTAGCAAGCTTGGCTCGCAAGAACAATTACGACTGAGTAGTGAGTTCGATCCTTACTGGGTGCCTCCTGATTTCGGCCCTGTGCCACATCTAAGCTACGCTTGGAAAATCACTATACCGAGAGAAATAATTAAGAGGATTTGAAATAATCATAATTAATTCATCGAGTCTAGTTTGCCTCCTATCGTAACTGTTCGGGTTTCAATTCTCGGTAGTGGATGCACACTGCTGATGAGTCCCAAATATAGAACGAAACGGCTGTCTAGTGTTTTCTGCATTCTGTTGAGGTTTCTTCTAGACTCGATTAATTAATTATGATTATTTAAAATCCTCCTAATTATTTCCTTCACTCTCTTCCTATATATATATATAGGAATTTCTGTATTATGTTTCTCAGCGGAATTGTTCAGAAATAATAGTAGCCATGTTTTTAATTAAAAAATTAGAAAGAAAGTTTAGCTACTGATACGAAGGTAAATTGAATCTTTTACATTTCTACTCAGAAAAAAGACTACCTTAGCTAAGGAGGGAAGCCACCCACTCCCTCCAAAAAGACAAAGATTAAGTATTTTTATTTTCATATTTTTTGTGATCTTCTGTTACGAATTTGAAACTCTCTTCTCGCTTAGGTAAAAGTGATTCTGACTTAAACTTGGTTAAAATTTAGTTAGATGCGTATTCATCCAGTCCTAATTATATGGCCACACCTAATATCACTTCAGGTACAGGCTTAGTGCTATATTGCGACATTAACCATATAGACAATGAGAGTAAGGGATGTAAGTTCGTCTCCGAGAAAGCTTTGTCAACCTACCATCTCATAATGGGTCTTTTCGTGCTCCCTACGGGACGAATTTGTCTCGGTGTCTGGGACGCCCGCCCAGGCATGATGTATATGATAAAGAAAGTTGAACTGCTTTGATTCCTTATCAAAAACCTCTTTTCGTAACCTCCTTCCTTGAGTGTCTCTTAGGCCTTGTATTGGATGAAAAATATTAAGATTAAAAGAAAAAAGCATACGCAAAACTCATTCCAATTGCATAAATATGATATCCACAGGGGTTTTAATCTGCAAAAACTGAATTTTAATGTATTGACTATATAAGTGTCTTTGTTCCCCGCTCGCTAATCGGATATGGATGATCTGATCTAATCATTTCAGTTTCTTTGTTTTTATTTCTCTTCCTTCCGACAAAGGCGGATTCACATCTATTTTATTTATCAATATTGTCTTTCTTGTGGTCAAGGGCTTGTCTTCGACATAGACTCTAAATCAAAAAATGTATCTCATGGAGAGCTGAAAGAAACTTACCTTGTCAGAAAAGGGGGGTGAATCAAAAAACATGAGAATATGGGGCGAATCTCTGTAGAAGCTTTTTCTTGTAGAAGGAAACAAACTGATTGATTTTTCTTGATCATTGCTTTTTAATACTCGATCTGACATAAGGTAATCAATTCAGAACGGAATCTGATTTGAATACACATCTGAGGAGGAACATTGGTTGACCTTTACTGGCCTGAGAAATATAAATATACGAAACCCTGAGTTGTGTAGGAAATGAGCGTTTAGAATTAATATGCACAAAATGCAGCCTCAATCGCCAGATTCTGTCCCCTTGAAACCTGTTTTTTTTTTTATTGTCCTTTTCTTTTCAGTGTCGTTTTCTCAGTTTTCATCAATCTATTTTATTTCCGTTTCGGAAAATCCTTGCATCTTAGGGGCTTTATCGCGTTACTTACAGGGAAAATGATGAAAAAAAAGTTGATACATCGTTTATAAATAATAAATTCTTAGTATAAATCAGTGGCACTCAACTTGTTATGACCAATCCAACCTTTTCCTCATATGTTAAAATGTCATTCCTCTCCTTTCCAAAATTGTGCGCCGGAAAAGGTGCATTCCATATATATATATATATATATATATATATATATATATATATATATATATAAAGAAATATAGTCTTAAGGTGTGCTATATTTATGGAATAAAGTGCTCAATATCAGAGATAGAGCGTGTGTAAATATAAAAGTGAACATAGAAGTCAACACTTAGAGGCGACAGTCTGTTTCATGCTAGACTCAATCGTCAGGCCTGACGATTGCATATAGCATGAAACAGACTGTCGCCTCTAAGTGTTGACTTCTATGTTCACTTTTATATTTATATATATATATATAAAGAGAGAGAGAGAGAGAGAGAGAGAGAGAGAGAAACAACGAGACTCTAAAACGTATGCAAAAAATAAATACAATTATAAATAATAAAATGAAATAATTAATAAATAAATGTGTGCTTTCAAGGACAAAATTATAAATAATTAAAAAAAAATAGCTATAAATAAAAAAAATGGAAGAAAAAAAACGGTTTCTCTCTATCTCCCTGTTTCACATGAACTGTCAGTGGCCCATCTTTAGAGGCCATTTGTGGAGTTATGCAAGGCATGAAATTGCTGATCACCATACAACGTTGCTTCCTATGTCTGCACTAGTCAAACCTTAAAGCTTATGCCCGCTATTGAGAACTCTTTCTCCAGAAATACAGCAAATTTTAAACAAGATACGGATATATAAGACTTTAATAAAGTTTTTCCGCCTCTAGGTCGGTAGACCTTAATTTCACTGATTGTTAATCTATCAAATTAAGAACGGTTTCTCGATTTGGGACATTTACTTCAGAAGAAATTATCTATTCAATGCAGAACGAAATCTCATTTACATATACATCTGAGGAATATTGCTTGACCGGTTCGAAGACCTTTATTAACCTTAGATATGTTGAATTAAACAGCTGTTCAAATGAGATTCTGCTATTAATGTGAGATTCTGCAATTCAATATATATATATATATATATATATATATATATATATATATATATATATATATATATATATTGAATTGCAGAATCTCACATTAATATATATATATATATATGTGTGTGTGTGTGTGTGTGTGTGTGTGGAGAGAGAAAGAGAGAGAGAGAGAGATAGAGGAGGGATATAACAAGAGAGAGCAATAGGGGTACGCATAAATGTTCAGTAAGCTTCGCTTATTCAATAGAAAAATCATTCCTTAGAGTGATAATTAAACAAATGCTAGACTAATACTTTAAATAAGAACGACCTGTTAATTTTAGAAATAAAACAACATTCATCCAGGCTCCAATGCTGGTGAATAGCGACATTTTAATATCAGAATATTCTACGATGTCAACGTACAGTCGTACAAAGCTAGCTATACCTTTACATACTACCAACCCGTGACTTATGATATGTTATTTCCGTCAGATGCCAAAAATATTTAGATAGAGAAGTCTGATTTCTTTTATTTATATTGTTGAAAGAGCACTTATGCTGCCTCCATCTAGCTTTAAAATCATTCTTTGTGGACCCAATGTATATCATATCAGGATTAGGACTCTCAGTGGATATGATAGTACATTGGTATACCACAGATTTGATGCAGCATTTATTTTCTAATGGGCAATCTTCTGGGTTTCTACAATTACACAATTTTTCACTGTTATTGTCAGACTTAAGCGTAGGGTTTTTATTAATACTATTCAGGCATGGGGGTTTGTTCAGGATTTTATTATTATGTTTTTTTATTATACTTTCTAGGTTTTCGGTGCAGCTGTAACTCAATTTTAGGGTGTTCTTATTAAATATATTACTAAGCCTACTATTTGTGGGGAAGTGTTTATCAATTAGGGCTAAGAATTTATGTCCTAGTTTAATACTAACCATTTGGTTGAACGGAGGGGTATACCAAATGATTTTTCTTTTCCTGTTTTTTTTTCCTCTGACTAGTGCAATTTTTTCTATAGTTAATGTTTGCATTTTTGTAACCACTATTTTTTAGGGCAACGTTATAGAAGCTATTGTGTTGTTGGAATATTTCTTTGTTGGCGGAGTTAATGCTAATTCTATTTTCTATTGCTGATGGTATATGTTTAATTATGGATGGAGGGTGGTTTGACATCGGGTGTATATATAAGGGGTTAGTATTTGGTTTTCTATAGGGTTGGTATGTGTTTCTTGCTAAATCTAGGGTTACGTCAAGGAAGTTTACCCTTTTCAATTTGGTACATACCGTTATCTTTAAGTTTAGATTTTTAAATTCACTAAATATAATTTTTCTGATTTTCTCTATTTTAAAACTAGTAGAATTCCTCACCACCATGAGTCCGTCATCTCTATACAGCCCGATGTCCTTAATATCGATTTCGCGGTGCGCGGTTAAATTGTACAGCAATAAAAGACCAACAAGGTCAGAAGACTCTGCAGAGTCTAATGATCCCATAGTAATGTCAAATAGGTCGTTATTGTTTTTTATCCATTGTTCCCCATTATGAACGAGGACAGATTTTTTTGCGCTGAGGATTATATCAGTTTCTTCCTTTGTTAGGTTAGAATAGACAGCATCAAAGTCCAGTGTTGTCGTAAATAGATCCTTCGAAATTGATGGGTAGTAATCCACGATATCGAATTGTATCAGGGTGCAGTTCGGTTTATTGTCAATATTGTTAAACCAATTGATTACATCTTTGGTATTGATCCATAATTTTAATCCAAGCTGTTTTTTTATTTGGCAAGTGATTCTTTCCAGGATTCTTTTGCTGATCTTTCCTATGTCGGGTCGGGTAGGGTTAATAATCCAAGCAGTATGGTTTTCCAGAAAATCATGCTTATGGTCCTTAAGAGTTATGTAGCATTCCTTTTCAGCAAGTTTGCCTACTCTGTCGCTGATTTTTAATTTATCAGTTATTTTTTTACTTGTTCCGTTTATGCTGTCGATCATATTTATGTTGTTGTTGCAAGCTTTTTTATATAAGTCCTGGTAAAGTTTTTCTTAATTAGGTTGTTGTAGTCATCAACAGCCAATTTGTAGAAGTTGCTGGTTTTGTCAGACTTAACTAGTATTTTATCTCAATCATTTATGCTTTTAACTATTTGGTCTAGATGTTTTTGGAAGTGGCTTTTCTTTTTTTTAAAGGAGATGTTGTTGATAATGTTGAGTAGGTCTTTTTCAAATTAGTATAGCTGTTTGTTGAATGGTGCAACATTTTTACTTTTAAAGCCGTAAACTTTGTGTTCTTTATCGGTTGAGTTATTCCCACGAAGGTAGAAGTATGCTTTCCACCCCATTCCGCTAATTAATTCCTCTGTTTTTTGTAAGAGTTTAACAAAATAATTCCGTTTGTTTGTTTGTGGAATGTTTTTCAGAGAAATTCCGAAATTTACTTTTTCCATATTTTTAAAAGAAGTTGTTTTAAAAATAAAGGTTCAGAGTGCTCGACCTTAATTCGGGAGCCACTATATGATATATGATATATTATATACATTGGGTCCACAAAGAATGATTTTAGATGGAGGCAGCATAAGTGCTCTTTCAACAATATAAATAAAAGAAATCAGACTTCTCTATCTAAATATTTTTGGCATCTGAAGGAAATAAATAGGACACCTATGGTAAAATGGAAAATTATAAACAGAACTAGAACTTGTAAAACTTGGGATGATCCATGCCCTTTGTGTCTGCATGAGAAACTGCACATTATTAAGTTTCTAAATAATAAAAATCTATTAAACAATAGACATGAGTTAACGGTTTTTTATCGGCATCATCAAATTCACGCATATATATATATATATATATATATATATATATATATATATATATATATATATATATATATATATATATATATATTAAAGACATTTTTATGTTTAACGTTCTTTTTATAGATACAAGTATTTAAGTAAATCCTCTGTTTATAATAAACAGTATTAAATAACATTTACCGGCCTGAATGTCCGAGAAATTTTCATAGGAAATATTCGTTCTTTGACAGGATTCGAACCTGCATCCTATACGGAACCGTCTTTTACGCTGACGTGCCTTACTGTTACAACTAAATAGTGAGTTCGATCCTCACTTGATGCCCCATACTTTCGACCATGTGCCACATCTAAGCCTCCCTTAGAAAATCAGTATATATATATATATATATATATATATCTGCGTGTGTGTGTGTGTGTGTGTATATATATATTTGTGTGTGTGTTTTTGTATGTGTGTGTATGTGTGTGTGAATAAAACAATCTTGAATTACTTTACTATTTTTATAGCCCTAGCTTCATATTCTAAAATGTTGACTTAAATAGATTTTGCTGAAAATGTTCAAAAGAGTGTTACATGAAGAAAGATATTGAGGAAGGCGATTATGTTTTCCAGAATTTTCCAATCCGATAAGGTCAAAAGGAAACGCTTCTAATAGCCTGACACAGGCGAACATATTTCTAGCTGAACTATTAAAAATAACCTTTAAAAACCTTAATTTTAATTGTTTTTCAAAGGATACCTTTGTGCTTCCCATTCATATCTTTAAATCTTGATTTTAAATTCATTTTCCTGCGCATTGAAATGTTAAATTAAACAAATGCAGAAAGACGAGCGAAAAAAATCTGCCCGAATGAAAAAAAGAAGTCCTAATAGAGTCAGTATGTATATGTGCGTGTGTGTCATCGTGATTCGGACAGACAGTTGGTTTATTGAATCACTTTTATGGTTTATCAAAGCATTTCATGTTATTTAAAGCCTCCAGATATTTTTAGGATATAAGAATTTTTATTTTTATTTTTTGAGATAATGATGGATTAATGATACAAGTCTTACTAATTAACCCATAGCTGGAGAAGTGGTGAATTCATACCATTCCCAATTGTATTTGCGCGTAAGTGAATATGAAGAACTCAACTGGAATTGGAACTCTGACCTCCGATTAACAATTCCGAGCCATCCTCAAGTGGCCTGCAGCTTTCCCATATCTCTCTTGACCTCAATATGCCCCGTGAGTGTTAATGTTTCCAAGTTTTTCTTCTTCATTATATATCCAGGGAATTTCAACCGCCTTTTCCTGATTTTGATTATAAGTATTCTTTCTCTTGCCATTTTATTGCTGCTTACTCGCTCCATTCATGGAATTCTAAGTCTCCTTCTGTAGAACCACATTTCTACAAACTCTCTCATCCCTGAAGAGATTGTCCAACACTTATTACCATATAAGGAGATGGAGAGCACTGTTGCTAACGACTTTTTTTTTTCCCGTTTCACAGCGCCTTGCTTATGTTTTGGAATGCTTATTTCGCTAGTACAATACGTGTTCGAACCTCGGCGACGTATCCTCTGTTAAAACACTGCCCCGATATTTGAACTACTGCACCTGACTGACGTTGAATTATTTATTTGTTACTCGGATCTTGGACTTTTCTGTCGACCATTCGTTCATTTTCTTCTCGGATAGCGGCTAAGATTGAGGAAGAGCCGAGTTCGAATTCTAGTCGGAGCCATTGCATTCACTTACGAAAGGTATGAATCCTCTTCTTCTCCCCCCAGCTATGGGTAAATAGCAGGACAGAACGGGTTCTATAGCCTTGGATAGCAACTGGTCTACCGCAGAAAGAAATGGCAACCTACTGCTAGAAAAAAAAAATCCTGCCTCGTCATTCATGTATCGAAAGGTACATGATCGCCTAAATGTGTAACACGCATGACACATAACTGACTGACATTCTTCTACTACCCTGGTCAGGATTTCCTGTCGTTTCCTTTCGGAGTTGGCCATCAATACAGTGTCATCTGCGCATCTTATATTATTAAGATTACGCTCATTGATAGTAAATCCTTGTCGGGTCTCCAATTCCGTTAGGATAGCCTCGCTGTAAAGATTAAATAAATCTGGGAAGAAGATGGGTCCTCGTCTTACACGCCTTTTTCTTTTTGTATATCTACTCAATTCATTTCCTATCCGCATGCAGACGGCTTTCTCCAGTTATGGATTAGTCTAACATCGTTTAGAAATAGATCGAGTTTCCTAGTAGTTCAGAAGAGTAAAATAAATTGAATTTGTTTTTTGTTTTTTTTTATCATATGAATGGGTTTCACGTGGGTTTATACTGGGTTTCACAGAATTTCATCCAATGTTCAGGAGAGTTGATGGTAAATTTATTTGAATGTATTCAGTTACATGTTTTGTGATAATCGGAAGATTAATGCGAGGTTAGAGGAGAACTATATGTGTAGCCGGGTATAATCTGTTTCGTATAGGATTGTATGGAAAAGTTGTTTTTCGAAGTAAATTGTTAATCTCGAGAAAAGGTTTAATTATTTATAGTTAATTAAAGATTAAATATTTCTGACGTTTATAAATGTGGATCAGTTTTCACAAAAGAGAGTTCAATATAATTTTTATTATACAGCATATAAGTGAATTACAATCAATAAAACACAAATAAATTACCCCATATAGATGCCCATTTCATCCATGGGAAAACATTTCCCTGGATTTGTCAATGTAAATACATTTGTTAAATACATTTGTTAACAAATGTATTTGCATTGTCATGTACAGGGAAATGATTTTTCCATGGATGAAATGTCTATCTGTATGGGGTAATTTATTTGGGTTTCATTGACTGTATCTCGCATCTATGTATGTATGTATGTATGTAGGTAGGTAGGTAGGTAGGTAGGTAGGTATGTGCATATATATAAAATTAGGAAATCAGACGATTCCGCTACCTTTGTTTCCGCCCTGGTCTAATTCAACACTGGTCATTAACTTTATATATATATATATATATATATATATATATATATATATATATATATATATATATATATATATATATATAAACATAAAACATTAGGCAGCATATAATTTACATACAAAGAAATAATCATAATAATTTTTATAAGGAAAAAAAACACCTGCCTGATGATGTATAGAGTACTATTCGTAAGTACTAGCATTTTAACATTAAATAAACTGAAAACTACACACATCAATAGTTTCGACGAGGATCACTTCACTCTATGGATTAACAGTATTTTAATGCATATATTATGTTTCTAGTGACGGATGTCACCATTAATCGCATTAATATTTCTGATTGATTCTATGTGTGATTATTTCTTTGTATATATATATATATATATATGTGTGTGTGTATATATATATATATATATATATATATATATATATATATATATATATATATATATATATATGTGTGTGTGTGTGTGTATATAAAGAACAGTCAGATTAATCCACAGTTATTTAGCATTTATTTTATTTATTAAAAACAAAAAAGGATATTATTATTCAAAAATATGTATTCATCGCGACACAGAAATTACTATGTTTCGGAACTAAAAATTAAACTTCAAATTCAAATTAATATTTTTGTTCCATTATCAAGCGATGTTGACTCAGTCAATCATGAGACATGCAGGCTACACGCTTAGTCTTTCGATACATGACTGACGGGAAGATTTTTCCCCGCTGTAATTTGCCATTAGATCAGATGGCATCCAAGGCTATAGAAGCCGGTCTGTCCTGCTATTTACCCATAACGGGGTTGGGAGAGAGGATTCATACCTTTCGTAAGTGAATGTCATGGCTCCGACTAGAATTCGAACTCGGCTCTCCAATTCCCCAATCCGAGCTGCTATTCATTAAGTGCATCGTGCCTCCGTGTTGAATAACTTTTGAAGAAAAAAAAAATGATTTACTGTTTTAAGCTAAATAGTATCATATAGTTTATGTTGGAGGAGGAAAGGGATTACAAAATTTTAAAAGGGTGTGACCTTTTTTGACGAATCCGGATACAAGTCTGATTTAAGATGGCAAAGTGTGAATATAGTTTATGGGTTAGGTGTTTGTAATTCCTGCCTGTCGATACTGGCTTTTTTAAATAAGAACGTGTCATTCTGCCCGTTTTTTTTTTAAGGGCATACATACGATATAATTCAATACAGTGACATTTTTGTTTCTTTTTGGGTTTTATAAAATACATTGGGTTTGTCTTAAAGGGGCTACAAATATGATTAATAATTTAATTCATATATATATATATATATATATATATATATATATATATATATATATATGTATATATATATATATATATATGTGTGTGTGTGTGTGTGTAAATACAAATATGTTTATATAACATATATATAAATACAAATATGATTAATAATTCCATTTCTATATATATATACATATATATATATATATATGTATATATATATGTATGCATATATATATGTATACATATATATATATATGTATACATATATATATATTTATTACTGCAAACGTTATTAAAGATACGCGTATTTGAAATAGACGCATTATTTTTATTTTCATTTGAAACTGTGTATTACGTCTGTCGACCTATCCATTCAAGAAATCTTAATAAAGATTTATTTAAATTCTTTTAATCCTTTACAAATACGTATGTATGCATATATATATATATATATATATATATATATATATATATATATATATATATATATACAAGTATATGATTGGTGTATATGGAATGAATTCCAATAACCAACAACTAACTTGGAATAAATTATTTTTTAATACTAAACATCTGAATAGATATTATAACATGACTTCGTTATCGAGCTTTTTGAATTTTCCTGTACTTGTGTTCTGATTGGTCCATATAGCCTTTGTAACAACGTTTTCCCCTTGCGTAGAATATTAATTAATTTGAAACTTTTAAAACCATTTATTTTACATTCAACGTCATCACTTGATAAGACACCGAAGGTGTTGAAACAAAATGGCTATTTTTGTAGTGATTTTATAACATATTTATGTTATAAATTTTTTTTCTTTAAAAATAAATAATTATATATATATATATATATATATATATATATATAGGTACCAGCAAATATTCGCTAAAAAAAATGTGCATACATGATGAAAAATGCCTAGAACTTTTATCGACAAAATGTTTGTGCTATTATTAAGAGGAGAGGTCAAAGGAATTTTGAATTTTTAAGTTGTTCATTTTTTCCTCTTTTTGGTTAAAAATCTTGTTTTTCTGGCGCCAACGTGGTGCCATAAATTTTACGGGCAAAACAAAATAAGGTAATTGTTTGATTTAATGAAATTTTCAGGACTTATTCAAAAATGAATTCAATTATTTTTTGAATATTCCTGTTTCAGGAAATCTTGGTAAAAGTAGTTTTTACATAAGTACCTCCATGAGATCGCTAAAAAAAGAGAATAGCATGATTAAAAAGACACCAAACTTGACGAAAACATAATTTTAGCGTATAAATGTTCATGTTATTATTAAGAGGAAAGTTCAAAGTATTTTGGGGGTATTTTTTTACATTTTTTAAACGTTCCGAGCACGGGCAAAATTTTCGTTAAATATCTTGTTTTTTTTTATGTCAGCAAAATTGACAGATAATCGATTATGGAATCCATTTTTTACCATTTTATAAAAAAGATGAAAATCTCACTTTCAAATTATTTTAAAAATCAATTATCATTTTTTCAAAAATTATTTTAAGAAAATCAGAAATTATAATGTTTATTTAAAATATTTTGAACCAAGGTTGAAAATAAAACAAAGCAGGTCATAAACTTTCGCGTCACTTGACAGGTGATGAATGACATATTGACGGATTCCGTGAGGATACTTTGTTCTTCGGAAGGAGAAAAATGAAATAATTTAGATTTAAGTGAACAAATTATTTACCTCGTTATTATGAAGGAAAACTTTCAGCGCTCTCTTTTTTTTTTACTTAGCTTTCACCTTTACGTTTACGATGCTTTATGGAAAATATATTATAAAGAAATTAAAATAAGACTGTTAAGAGTGAGATTGAATTTCATATTTCATAAGAAATATATCTAATTAATTTATAGGTACATTTCTTATGAAATTTTATCAGAACTGTACATAAAATACTATAATTTTATGTACATTTATTACATTTTACTGTGTTATTTGTATTTCCATTCATTTCATTATTAATTTTGATATTTCATTTATGGAAAAATGTCATAACTGAGATTAATATAAAAATAAGATCATATAAATTTCATAAGATGTTACTGATACTTGTAGGTACCCTTCTCAGTTGAAATTGAAAAATCAAATTAACTTCTCCACACGTGTTTCGCAAAAGTAAAGGCCTTAAGAGCGGAGAACAATTCCTTACTCAAATAACGCAACTTAATTGTATTCTGGTTGGTCTTCAGTACTTTATAATTACAGCCCAATTATAAACACAAAATTACATTTCTTAATTACTGCGGATCTTCTGATTAGTCAAAATGATACAATTTACAACGCGCTAAAAAAAAGATCTATCTCATAAGGACACTTAGGGAATCCGATGCGGCTTTTAACTATTTTTTTAATATTTTAACAACTTAAATGTAAGTCTATTATAATTAAAGAAATAACAAATAATTGTATATAAAATTCATTTTTCATCGTGAAAAATTTTTGCTTTCAGAAAATATTGTCCATATTCATAAAAACAACTAAAAGCAAATAAAAGCATTTGAAATTAAATAATATCTTTGTTTTATTGAGTTTTGTATGTTACAATTCAGAGCTGATTTTCAGGGAGGGGGATTCAATTAAAAACAAAAAAAAATGATTTGCATTGTGCTTTTAACTATTGTAATCACTAAACCCGATGCGATCGAATTTCTAGCGTTTTCATAAAATTAGTTACGGGAGGGTAATAAACATAAAAAAATATCTGCCATGACTTTAATAAAAAAAAATAACTATTTATAATAATTTCGATCATCTCTGAATAGTTTCTGAAAGTTTCATTAATATCAGACAATTTTTTTGCAAGATTTTCCAAATTAATGTGTGATATACAAAAAAAAAAAAAAACTTCTTAAAATTGTATGTTATTTTACTAATTCCGGTGATACAAAGAGAAACAAGGTTTTTTTTAATCAAAATTTAGAATGTTCTAAAAAAAAAAAAAAGGAAAATTTTTTAAAAATAATTAAAAAAAAACTTTGGTCTTTCCTTTAATAATAACATAAGCATTTAGACGATAAAATTTTGTTTTCGTCAAGTTTGGCGTCTTTTTCATTATGCTATATTCTTTTTTTTAGCGAACTCATGGAGGTACCTATTTTTACACCTGTTATCCGCCCAATTATTCTATTATGAAATTTCGAGAAATTCTTTTTTGTATCTCTTAACGTTTATATTTTTTATTAGTACATGTCATTAGGCATTTAATTCATTTTTTTTCTTTTTACAGGACACCAAATAAGAAAAATCTGCACTGAATCGTAAAATAAAAAAATAAAAATGCTATAAAAAATAACACATTTTTTTTTAATTAGAAAAACTTTCAATGGCTTTTATAAATAAAATATATTTTGGAGACTGTCGAACTTACAAAAAATTGTTGAATAATTAATTTTTACAAGAATTGTTTTCATCTATTAATTTTTAATTAGAGTAATTAATAATTTTTTAAATTTTGCATTAATTTGTAGCACTCAAGTGGTATTATTAATAAATATATAAATAAATAATAATAAATAATCTATATTTGCGAATCCTAAAGGTTACTACAATTTACCGTTCCAAAGTATTTTAAAAAGAATTTTGAATATTTTTTGGGTGTGTAAACGTGCCGATTTTTTTTTTATAAATACGCTCATCCGTACACAACAGAAAATAGAAGTGTTCTGCTCCCGAGAATACGCGTGTGTAGTCTTGAAGATTGCCAGATAAACGCCTTAAGTCAATTCAATCTCTGAAGACGAAGCCCCCATACATTGTCAGGTTTATTAAGAACCAAAAGTGTAAAATTAGAAGAGAAATAAATGCATATAAATGAAACTAGTTGAGTCTGAAAACACAAACAAGGGTAACAAGAGATAAGAAAAGCAGTCGGAGGCTTGGACAGAAAAAAGAGAGTGTGGAATCTTCCACAACAGCCAGTCACCCCTGCTAGGAAATGCACTATTCCTGTGTGACTTTCACCATCACCATCTTACAAAATATATAACAAGCATTCATTGGTTAATCTACTCAAAACTAGCTCGCTGATTGGTTAGTTCTGACCAATCAAACCACCTGCATGCTACAAATCTGTTTTCCCGCATTTTCGTTCTGAGCCTCCCACGTGACTTACGATCATATATAAACAAAAACACGAGTGATTCTCTCTCTCTCTCTCTCTCTCTCTCTCTCTCGTCTCATTCTTTGTTGCCAAGATGTAATCTTCAAGAACTCCCGTCTTAACTAATGCAGTCAGACGTTAATGACCATTACCAATATTCACGCAAGTACGAACTCTGAAATCACTTCTGAACTTTTACCAACTTGTACAATACACAATTCCAAACATGCTAAAGAAACTTTATTCTTCTAAACTACAATTTAATAATTACTTTCACTTTATGAGCTCAAATACAAATATTTCCAAGTCTAAGAGACATAACTCTATCACACCTTCAGCTCTTATGCTTATACATCAAATACTTAATAAATTCAATTGTTACGTTTTGAATCAATACGTTATGTTTTTGAATAATTATTCTCTGTCTTGTATTAATTGTTGTGGATGGAAGATTATTGAACACACACAATTTTAAGACTTCTGATAATTCAAACCTTCTATTCCTCTCCAACACACTTCCCACATCTGCAACAAGAGCATTTGTCTAATAAATTGGTAAAAAAAGGTAGCGAGTACTTCGTTTACATGAATATGTATAAAGTTTGCTTCCAGAATACATTCCAATGTTGCAGTGAGTTCGCGGAAAAAGGAAGGTAGAAGAAGGTTACATTTTGCAACAGTGTACGTGGACACACACACACACACACACACACACACACAGAAAGAGAGAGAGAAAGAGAGAGAGAGAGAGAGAGAAATAAACGTATATAAATAAGGCTACATTAAACAAATGTTTAAATTATAGCGTGCAAATCAAAGAGACAAATGCAGGGAGAAAGTTATCAAAAGCTAGAAACCGATAATGATTAACTTTGTGGTTGAAATCAGGAGGATAAAACTGTCGACATCGTGCTTGGTGGAATGCTTTTATTTTGTCGGGTTACAGGTGCTAAGGGCTAACCGGAAGTAGCCAAAATGGTGACCAATCTAAAAAGTACCTTACATAAAAAAAGGACAAACAAAAGGAAAATAAACAATATAGTTCCTTTCCTATGATAACGGAACAAATAGTGTTAACTATAGTAAACTTAAAAATTATTGGTAATTTTCTAACATTTCCTCAACAAAAGTTTTCATAAGTAAGACTTCATTTTATCTTTTTATGTGCTGTGTCGCTTCAGGACGTAGGCGATCATGGCTCTCCACTTCCCTTTATCACTTGCAGCCCTCAATATGGTCCTTCCATCTGCTACCTCCCCCAGACCACGTTCCGCCATCTACTAGCTTAAAGCCAATAGGTATGTCATGCGTTGTTTTCCATTGTCTCTCTTGCCCTCTATTCGACCTGTGAGTATCAAATTCTCCAGACCCTCCTTCCTCATTACATGTCCCAGAAACTTCAGCTGACTCTTCTTGATGTTAAGCACAAACTTCCTCCTTGTTTGCATCCTCTCTAAGACCTCTTTTTTGCTCACCCGCTCGGTCCATGATATCCTTAGCATTCTTCTGTAGAACCACATCTCCGTCGTCTTGAATCTCTTCTTCATCTTCATTCGCTGCCGTAAAGGAGGACAGATGTCACATAACAGCTCAGTACTCATTTTTTTGTTACCAAAGAAATCTTCCTGTCTCGCAATACTCTGCCCAGTTTTTGGAATGCATCCTTGGCCATCGCCATTACGCCTACGGATCTCGGTTTGGCACTTGCCGTCCTCTATCAAAACGCTTCCCAGATATTTAAACTTCCGAGTCTGCTTGATTCTAGTGTTGCCGACCTGCAAATCGCATTTCGGGCTCATCCTTTTCCTGGTGACCACGCATTCTGTCTTCTTGTAGTTTATGCTTAGTTCTTCTCATTCTCCGTCGTTAACTTCTGTAAGAGTTTTTTGTAATCTCTTTTCCGTGTCTGCTATCAGTACTGTGTCATCTGCGTATCTTATGTTGTTAAGATTTTGGCCGCCAATGCTAAATCCCGGCAGTCTTTCCAATTCTCTCAGAATTGTCTCGCTGTATAGGTTGAACAGGTCCGATGAGAAGACGCATCCTTGACTTACGCCTCTGATCGTTCTTTATGCGCATGCATGCTGGTTGCTGCCAGTAAAGTTTCTTGATTATTCTAATATCTTTCCCGAATATATCAAGGATGCTGAGCAGTTCCAATACATCCTTGTGGCGTACTTTGTCGAAGGCCTTTGCATAGTAATGCTTAAAATATTATTAATTTTTGTTAGGACGACGTAGTTAAAAAAATATTGAAAATACGTTTACCTTATTTTCGTAATATAAATCTTTTGCAATTAAGTGCCGCTTGGTTAAATTTCCCAAACATTAGGTTATCAACAGATATGTCAACACTCATTAAGAATAGCCAACTTTAATATTTATAAACTTGCATTTAATTTCATTTAATATTTAATTAAAACCGTTAATCTTCTTTGTAAGTTAATAAACTGTAATATTTCTTCATTTTAACCATTAGTCTTGTTTGAAAGTCAATAAACGCTGCATTTATGTTGCTTAAAGGATGAGTGTATTTTTGCGGGGACAAAGTGTATTTTAAACTTTAAAGACGTTTCTTCTTCTGGAAACGTTTCTCATAAATTATGTAATTTTTGTACATCTGCCTCATGTTGTTTGAATATTTAAAAAAATTTTGATTGGCTGTTAAAGGTTATTCGTGTAGAACATAAATGAATATTTGATTCATGCTTAAACCGCCATCTATATTCCTTTTTCTCCAAAGACAAGTGCGCGGAATTAAGGTAAGAAACGCGTAAAATCTCGACACTTTTCTGTTAAACAATGCTTATTAATTTTTTTGTAATATTTCGATCGTCAGACTATTTTATTCTCTGAAAACCGGTAAGGAAACATTTAATATCGAATTTTAAGAAGAGCCAGCTGGAATTTATCCTATTCAGTTTCTTTTCATTATCAGTGATGATTAATGAGCAATAATAATTCTTTTTGTATGTTATTTGGTATTTACTGATGTAGTGCAAAAGGTCCTCGGGTTAGCCAGACACGATGTACGGCGTTTTGTGTTTACGGTGCCATCTCCCATGATATAATAAACCGTCACGCAGCGCTATATGAGGAAGCCGGCGTTGTTTCTTTCCCAGCTGTACGCCATATAGGATTGTATCTCTCATTTATTTCGCTTTTTTGGGGGGGGGAGGGGGAACTTTTGCCCTTCACTATGGCATGTGGGTGCTTATGTAGGCGAGTTCCGACCTAGATCGAAAGTCGGGTTACGTCGCGCCGTAGGAACGGATCTTCGACGTAAGTCTAAGACCTCCTATGTAAAGAAAATATTATAAAATCATTTAATTATTTTATTACAAGCAAGGTAATAAAATCCAGTAGGGTGCAAGGGGTTACTGAGTGTAAAAGAACCAGAGAGAAGCAAAGGATTCAGGGAGACATGATGACGATTGTCATTGCGTTTATATCTTTGAAGATCGTAGTTAGCAGGAAAGAAAGAAGTGTGAGAGAAGAAAATATTCCCATAGAACTTACGGTTACAACTAGCAATTACAACAGTGATGAGACCGAAGTGTTAGGTTACTACTGCGCTTAAATTCGTGAAATGGATGTACCAACGAGGAAAGTTCGTCAGAACTTGAAAACATTTATATAAGAGGCAATTCCCATTCTATCTCTATTCAATCCTTATATATATATATATATATATATATATATATATATATATATATATATATAATTATCCATCCCATAATTTTTTTAATGTCTAAAAAAACACCTAACTAATTGCGTTTCTTTTCTCCAGGTTATCAGATAAGACGTTCAGCCATCTTAACACATTTTGTCGTAAGATTCACTGAAAAAAACATTTTGAATTATCCGCCTAAAAAAGAGAACAGGTTAAAATCGTTTTGGACAGGCCCACTGTCACACCATTTCTAAATGAGCAATGGTGAGAGGAAAAAGATCATTCAGGTCTTCAGTAAGGGTACCAATATTCATACTCTGGCCTCCATCTTTAAAGTCCATTCAAGAATCATCAAGAGAACGGTGAATGAGTTTTTAAAAAGAGGGAATTAGAGGGGAAAGCTGGAACAGGAGGTCACAACAGGAAGAGGGATCATCATTTCAATTTAAAGCTAAAGAGATCAATTAGAAAAGATCCAACTCACTCCATAATTCATTTGGCTCGTGAGAGAGAAGTTTCAGCTATGACAGTCCAAAGAATATTGAAAAAAGGCTTGGAAATGAAATCATACGTGAAACCTGTGAGGCACCTTCTTACTGCAGGACAAAAAGTTAGAAGGTAATAGGGTGCGAGATCATCTTGAATAAGTTGGAAAATGATCCTGGAATAATATATGTATATTTGAGCTTCGCTAGGATTAATTAATGATGAAAATGTCATTTTCGTTTATGATCGATTTCATCACGGCCCTTTTGTTAAGCTTAGAGAGTAATTGTACATTCTTATTGCTCAAAGGAGAGTCCAGTTGCGTTATAAAAACCTCGGAGAATTTCAGTAATTATCTTTAATCATTTTTAAGATGCAACGGTTCAAAGCTTAATCTAACAATTGGACAATTTTGCTGTTACACCCAGTATGCATATATATATATATATATATATATATATATATATATATATATAGTGACGGCCCTAGGGTTGATGGTACCCAGGGCAAGCTGCTGAACTTCGGTGCACTTACACGTATATATTTTTTTTAAATTCACAAAATGAAAATGTAGAACAACGAGGTTATTGCAATACATAACCTAATACAAGTTAAAGAAAACATTAATTATTACTCTACCTAAAAAAAATTATTATCGTACATAAAAAAAAACAAAAAAAAAACATTTATTACCCTACCTAAAAAAAAAATTATTAAACTACCTAAAAAAAACAAAAAAACATCTATTACCCTACTGAAAACAACAAAATAAAATTATTACCCTACATAAAAAAAAATAAAAAAATAATAATTCTAGCCTTTGGATCTGGGAATCTTTTCATGGCACTTTCTACTCTTATCTTCTTTACAAGGTCATTTTCTATTGACAAAATAGCCAAAGAATGGAATCTATCTTGAGTCATGGACGACCGCAAGTATGTTTTTCAAAGCTTTAGTTTTGGAATATCTCAAACACAAGACATGGCGGTATCACAGTGCCCCGGGCGATTGCCCGAATTGCCAGTAATTTGAACCGTTCCAGAATATATATATATAATAGAAAATATGGTTTTATAGTATACTATATTTTGAGGTAAGACCGTATGTAAATATAAAAAAAAAGGTGGATACTAAGGTAAACACCATTCGGCGACAATTTGTTTTATGCTTGAACGCAATTGTCAAGCTATGTGTGTGTGTTTTTTTTTTTTTTTTTTTTTTTTGGCTCGATTATTTATATATGCAGGTTAATGGTGCATTATGGGTAGCAATGCCTGTTGTATTATCCTAACGGTTATTGGGTCCGCGGTATCAGTTATATTTCAAATTCTTCTGAAGGTTATTGAGTAGAAATATTTGTTTTAAGCTAGTTTATAGTGTTGTTGGTTAAGTTTTTACTCAATATCTGTCTATATTTCTGAGATGGAGTATTATGTACACTATTTATATTATTCGGACTATTGTCCTCATCTTTGTCGCCATGTTTATCACAACGTTGCACGCTCCGGCCTTCTTCAGGTGGTTGGAATGTCGAACTGAATTTTGCTCACTGGGGTAGACTGTTCTAGTTCCACGTGCCATGTCTAATGGATGTCAGTTGTTAATTCCCCTCTGAAAGTTCTCCACTGCCTTAACCAGGTTATTGAACTCAGACTTTGGGTCCCGTCACTGGATCTAACTAACGCCTTTATCCACTGTGCCATGTGCCCTTGTGTATGAATTTATGGCTATTATAAACCTAATGTCTTCATCAATCATTTTTACCGGTGCTCATATTGCGTTTGTTAATAATCAACAAGAAATAAGTAATCAATAATAAATAAAGAGTATAAACTTCGCTATTTACATTATTCGGACTATTGTCCTCATCTTTGTTGCCATGTTTATCACAACATTTCGGCCGTTGCACGCTCCGGCCTTCTTCAGGTGGTTGGAATGTAGAACTGAACCCTGACAGAACGATTTACTCCTACCTTGATTAATAAGGCTTACCAATCTGACAAGGTCAAAATGGCAGTTGATGTCCAAAGCAGCCTCAAGTCCGTCGTTAACTGAGCCAAATGATGGCTTGTTAATTTTAACGCTTTCAACACTAAACTTCTCTCCATTAATCATGTAAGAGACCACTCACTGCCTTCCATCAGCATGGCTGATGCTAACCTCCAGGAAAGTGACTCTTTGCGCCTTCTCGGGCTAACGTTCTCAGCAACATGAATTGAAAAGACTACGTTGAATCCATTGTTAGGTCAGCTGCCAAGAAAGTCGGTTGACAGTGCCAGGCGAATCAATTTTCTCTCCAGAATCTTACATATCTATAAGTCTACTATTCATTCATGCTTAGAATATTGCTGCCTCATATGGTCCATGGACCCTGCTATTTACCTAGAGCTCCTTGATAAGATCCAAAGAAGAATCAGCAATATTATCGGCCCTGATCTGGCAACTCAACTTCAGTCACTTTCCCACCTGCGTAATGTTACCTCTCTATGTCTTTTTTAATAAATGTTTTCATGGTAATTTTTCGGATGAGCTCTTCGCAATGGTAATTTAATTATTAGATATGAGAAGACCATCCTTTTTCTTTCCCCCGTTTAGCCTTAGGGGCCACATTTTTGTATTTTATTACAAAATAAATATTGCCTTTTAACTAGAGTTTTTGAATTTAAGCCCAGTGCTAGACTGGCGTCGAGATCTCATCAATTTACATTTGAGCTGTCTTGATGTAGCCGTAATTTCGATGCTAACTGTTTATTCTCTCTCACATTTCGTTTGTAAAACTCCCTCCCAGCTGTATGTTTTCCGACCAACTTTAATATACAAAATTTAAATGCAATATCAATCGCTATCTAATGTCCTCCTGATTACTTTTTTCTTTTTCTGCACATCATTATTTTTTCCGTTGCTAATTCTTCCACACACTGTCACCACTTGTGTCTTACTGGCATTACTGCCCTGCATGGGGTGATACTGATTTTTTTTAAAAAAAGTGTAAATGGATGAAAATGTTTCAGCATATACGTTCTGTCAGTAATAAACCTCGGACTGCCAGACCAATTGTAAGCGATGAAAGTATAGCATCCGTAAAAGTACATTACAATAATTCTTCTTTTTTCTCTCTTATTTTTACATATTAATTCTGTCATGTACAGGCAAAGTTCCTCTGACTTTATGAATTGCTCGTAAATAACAGCGGACGAGGGTACAATTGAAAGAGTTCCTTACACCCCACCAAAGTATGTACTAAAAGCGTAACAGATATGGACACTATAAGTGGGATCGGCGATTCAAATTTAAATTCTCGCAGATTTTAAAGTGTCTTTAGAAAAAAAAAAAAAAAAAAAAAAAAAAGCATCAATTTATCTTTTCTGAATAGCAGGGTAGACTGGACTCACAATCCTTGATTCGTATCCAGTATAGGAGAAATAAAACTCTGAATTCTAAAATGCTGAGACACAACAGGAAATGACTCCATTATCTTCCCCAGGTGGTCATGGCATTTCATAGATTCTAAAAATACGGAATTATCTAAAAATGCATGATTGTCATTAAAAAATTCCCTAAGGTGTTTGAGGTCAGCAATGATCTCTGAGTAAATACAAGATTTATAATTGTGATTATTTAATTCTAGTAGTCTGATATTGAAGATTGGCGCTATACAGTCATCGCTGTTTCAATTTGGATTTGTGTGTTTTATTTTGAAAATTTCTGATCAGAGAATTTCTGTCAGGGATTACAACACATGGGAGATAACTCGAAAAGATTATTCAAATAATTTCCCTTGGAAAGATACATCTTTAAAGAACGCAAAGGTTAGATATGCACAAATCTTGAAATTAGTCACCACCAGGAATGCATAAGGGTTTGTTTATATATATATATATATATATATATATATATATATATATATATATATATATATATATATAATACTTGGGTCGTTTTTATATCGGTACTTCCAAAATTTGCTAAAAATAGAACACAAAAAAGGCACAAAATATAATTAAAAAATAATTTTATCGTTAAAACATTTGTTATAAAAAGAGAAGGTCAAAGGATTTTTTTTAAATTATTTTATTATTTATTTTATTTTATTTTTATCTTATTTTTTATTTTATTTTTATTTTACTTTTTATTTTATTTTTAATTAATTTTTTTATTTTATTTTTTATTTTATTTTTATTTTTATTTTTATTTTATTTTTATTCTATTTCTTTACTTTATTTTTTTAATTTATCTTTAAAATCTTTGGAAATAAAGAACTTTCGAAATTTTGATTGAAAATTTTTTCCTGGCATAAACGCAAAACGTTGGAAATATTAATGTCTTCCTGCGGTGAAAAACAAAATTCATTTGGAAATACTTTTTAAAAATCAGACAACTGTCATATTGTAATACAATTTTCAGGACTTATTCAGCAATTAATGAAATTATTGTTTCTTTTTCTTTTTTTTAGAACATCTTTGGAAAAGATTTTATTTTTACATTTATTACCCCTCACTCATTCCACTTTAAGAGATTTCGAGAAATTCTTTTTTGTATGGGTTAATGTTTATATTAACTATAAGGAAAAATCCTCACAGAATTCAAATTGTCTAATACTTTTAGTCAAAATGGAACCGCATTTAAAGAAAGTTTGCTCTGAATCGAAAAATAAAAAAAGTGCAATAAAACTGAGCTTTCAGTTGCTTTTATGAATAAATATATTATGGATATTATTGTGTTAAGAAACGTTTTTTTAATGAATACTGAGTTGTTTCCCTTTTTTAAATGTTAATTAGAATAAGTTTTAAATCTTTTAAAATTTTATAGTAATTTGTATCACTCAAGTGATATTGATATTAAATTAAAACTTTATTTACTCATCATAAATGAAAAAAAAAACTTACTATAATTTAACGTCCCGATTATATTAAAAAGCAGTGAATATATTTTTTGAATATAAACGTGCCAATTTTTGTAAATTTTTTTCAGAATATAAGATGGATTCTTGTAGCAAATGTAAAACTTATTGATCATTTTCTGCCATTTTCTCAGCTGTCGATAGATCTGCTAACACCTTAAAAACACCCACTATGTTAAAAATATACTTTTCCGCGATATTCTCATCTAAAGATGTGCAATATTTGTCTCGATTCAGATTAATTAAACTTTAAATCAGTTAATTCTTTCCCAAATAATGTTTGAAAAAAACTATATTCTATTTTTGGAAGTTTTTTTTTAATAAACAAAATTATGTTGTGTTGAGGGATTTGTCAATATAAATATTTTATAGATTATACTGATAGTAAGAAAAAATCATCGCAATCAATTTAAATTCGGTTTGAAATACAGCAAAGTATTTTAATTATTGAGAATGTTAAAATAAATCAATTGGAATTAAAACTATAATAAAGCTTCAAGAAAGACGTTTTATTTTTTTAAAGATGCATTTTAAATTTTAAGTGTTACTTTTTTAAGGAAGTACCTTTTTACATGTAATGATAAAGAATTGATTGGTTTGATATAATGAAAAATAATGCATTGACATTAGATAATTAAAAATAAGTGATTGGTTTAATGTAATCAGAAATAATGAATTGATTTTATATAATAAAAAAGCAATGGATTGTTTTATGTATAATGAAAATAACTGGTGGTTTCATTATTAATAAAAATAATGAATTGTTTTAATATAATAAAATATAATTTATCTGTTTTTTGAATTAAAATAATGGATTGGTCTTGTTTAATAAAAACGGATTGGTTTTATGCAATAAAAACAATGAAATGTATTTAGCTGATAATTTATATAATCAAGTAAATTTTATTCATACAAGAATAGTATGCTACGAAAGTCATAGAAAAAGTCGTATATTTCTCTATGGCAAAAAACAAAAAATAAAAAAATAAACGTCAGACATACTGTATCGACAGACATTGCATCGATTGATTTTAATAATCGACTTTTCCAAGTTAAAAATAACCATTCTCAGAAAAAGAAGATATATTCCGCCGGAAATTGTCTGAAGTTCATTCAAAATAAATAAATAAATAAAATAAAATATTCCAGGAGATATGGTCCAAGCTTTCGACTTTCGTAACCCATCATCAGCGTAGCTAGAGACAATTGGTGAGTTTAGTAATGATTTAAAATGGTGTAACAACGCTATTTCTTAACTATTAATAATTTGTTAGAATTATGTGTTGTAATCGCGTGGGGAGCATTTTGAGATTTAAAGTCGTTGAACAATTGAATGTTATAAAGTAAAAGTGCTGTCACATAAGCTATTTGCAGCGTGTGTTATTTATTTATTTATTTATTTAAGGCTCTTAAATGTTATTATATTGTTTTTAATTGATAGTTGTTTTGCATGTATGAGTATTGCTTCAATGATGAAGAGACAGGTGATTTATATATATTCAAATATTTTTCTAATGACAATAAGTATTTACCAAGCGAAGCTTACTTTAAACACACAGATATACGTATGGGATAATGTGAAGGCAGCAAAACACGTAGAAGAAAATATTGATAGTCTTCGACATGGAAATACAGAATTATTTATCCTGAGAATATACGAATCTAAGGGAGGTAATTGCACTCGCGGTACAGCTTATAGAAAATGCTTGACATTGTTTGACGTGCTTTATCTGATCACAAATGGAATGTTTTTATCATATGTGGAGATGCCCGATCTTTTTGTTCTAATCTCGATAGAGTTCAAAGGTTTTGACGCAAGCGTGTGTGCGATGAATTATTTTCCACAATACAACCCCCCCCACAAAGTCGCAAACCGATCGCTACTTTATCGCTATTTTCATGACGAATGTTCTGACAAGCAATATGGCATAGTTCCACCAGTTAAGATCTTTCCAGTTAAGACTCACAGCCTCACCGCGACGAAAACACCAGTTTCCGTACGATCACCGAAGTTAAGCAACGTCTAGCCTAGTCAATATCTAGATGCATAACTGCTTGTGAATACCAGTTGCTGTAAGCTTGGATGTGCGAGTGATACAAAAAAAAAGGCTCGGAATTATTAATCAGTGTGCTAAGTTCCAGTTGTATGTATTTACGCGCAAATGTTCTTGGGAAAGGCATGAATCCTCCTATTTTCATCCCAGATATAGGTTAATTAGTAAGACTTATATCACTAAAGGATTATTGACTGAAAAGATCATCTGACTTTAAGTAACCTTCACAGGCCATAAAAAAAGGAATGAATGAATCAATTTATAGTTAAAACTCGCCATACCATATATATAGGTTTAAATAATCTGCATTCGCTTCGTATTCCTTTAGTAAGGAGGAAGTTAATTTTTCCATTTTCTGTTCCAAAAGCTTCTTCGCAAGAAACATTACTTTGTAGAACATGCTCCCGAGAGGATGCTTCCATGAACACGACAATATTAACCTTTTCAAATCAAGGGTCAACTCTTGTATATATTAAATATCCTCTTAATCTGCACTTGCTATGAGCACTTGTGTCAATGTAACAATATCATGTGTTATCACTCTACCTTGAGTGTCTCTTAGATTTTGTAGTGAAAGAAAATTTATTTTTGAAAAATCCCCAAATTCTCTTGTTTCTGTAATCTTCTTTTAATTACAGGATTTATATTCGGATTATTTTCCTCATCTTTGTTGTTGTTATCACAAACTTTTGGGAACTGTTCTCTCCGAAATATCTCAGGTGTGTATTGACCAAGGTAACTTACACAGAATTTTGAACTGAATCCTTTATTAAATCTATGGAGTTAGACTATTCTCGTTCCACTGCCCATGTCTAGATATATCGACTAGTACTTATTTTTATTTAATACTGTTCAGTCATTACCTGTCCGTTTTCACTGAGTGCATATAGACATTGCCTTACGAGGGATTGAACTCACAACCACCATGTCACCAAATTCACAAACTATCGCTAATATCACCTAGACCATTTTCTTTTAATTCTTTTTTTTTTTTTAATTAAGCTGGAATTACAGATTTACTGCCCTTGAATGAATACGAATCTAAGGGAAGTAATTCATTATTTTCTCGATTTCTTTTTAAGAAAATTTTCACAGAAATAAAATCGGCGAAGTGAGTTCAAGCTGATCCAAGTCTGTTGTGTGCACTTCGCACATAACATATATCTCTTCTTTTGTCCAACCAAAGGTGGGAGTGGCTGTCACACTAGGATGAAAAATAATGCTGAATTCCAAATCGTGGGGAAGGGAACGAGAAACTACGCAATGATCTTACCCAAGAAATCAAGGCAATTAGCAGGTTTAAAACAAAGACACAGTGAAAAGCTGTGTGTTTTTAAGATATGTCGTTTAAAGAAGATTCTCATCATCGTTGATTTCATTTCTACATGGAAGCCTAAGAAATGTGTCGGCCCACACTTGATGATCGAAACAATATAAATGAGGATTTTCGACATGCTGAGTCTCCATTTTAATCACAGAAAAGGAAATAAAGGAGACGACGTAGAAACATGCTAGTCTAACCCATTAACTAATGTGGCATCAATATATATATATATATATATATATATATATATATATATATATATATATATATATATATATATATATATAAAGTTCAAAATATTTTAAATGCCATAATAATGTCACACAGGAAAGTTCAAGTATGCCACAGAAAAATATTAGTAAAATGAAATTAAATATTAATTTTGATGAAAATTAAATTTTAGATTTTTTTACACAAAATTTTGTGTGAAAACCATTTTTTTAAGAAGTGTCAATTAAAAGTTTGTTTACTTTTTAAAGTTGGTACCTCCACGAAAACGCTAAAATTTAGCACACTGTGAGGAAAACAGTTTTATTGTCAAAATTTTTATGTTATTAAGAATAAGGATCAAAATATTTAAAAAATATTTAATTACATTTTTTACTCCTTTTTAGATCATTCGAAATTTTGATTAAAAATCGTTTTTCTTGCGTTAGTGGTTGTACTAACTTTTAGCATAGCAAATTTTAACCTCTTTTTTTTTTCGGTGTCAGAAACATTAATTTGGAAATTTTTGCAAAAATCAAATAATTCTCGCATTTTAATGAAATTCTTTGGACTTATTCGCAAATGAATGAAATCATTTTTGAATTTTTTTTCTTTTAGAAAATCTTGGTAAAAATATATTTTTTAATATGTTGCTCCCAGTTAATTTTATGAAAACTTGATACATTCAGCATGGTAATTTTAATGGCTATATTATAAAAAAAACAGTCTTACAAATATATGATACTTATAGCAGACACAGAAAGACGATTTACAAGAACTCCTAGACAAGCTTGTAAAGGAAAGTGGGAAGAAATGACTAACAATTTGAATAAGATATAGCCATTACCAAGGGAGACAACCCAGAGTGCAAACTACAAATTTGAAATCTCAAAATCAATGAAGTACAGAAATCTGTGAAGATTTATAACAGATGTTGAAAAATGTGATACAGAAATCCGAAGAGGCATTGGAATAGCGAAATATACGTGCCAAAAACTAATTTTAAAAGAAAGGAAAATCCCTTTAGAAAAAGAAAGAGTGATGAAAGGCTCTGTAATATCGATTCTCTTATATGACAGTGAATGCTGGACAGTTTCCCCTCAGATGAAGACGAAAAGGTTGCATAAGGGGGCTAGTGGGAGTTCCATGGACAGAAAATCTGAGCAATAAGAAAGTTTTAAGGAAAAAGGAATAAAAAAGGACAAAATCAGAAAGACTGTTGAAATTTATCTGACAGATAAAGAAAGACGAGAGCTTGGGGAATTTATCAATCACATGAAATTTTAAATCCTTTAGCTTTCAATTAAAGCTAAAATGAAAATTTCAAGAAAGCGTTTTCGTTTTTGAAAAAATTCATTTAAACCTTGACGTATTTTTTACGTCAAAAAACGACATTATTACGTCATTATTTTTGCAACAATCTAATAGTTAAGAACATAATTCTTTGAAGAATTTAAATGACAGAAAATCTGTTCTAAATCGAAAAATAAAAAGACGCAAGAAAACTAAGACATTATTTAATTAAAGAAGCTTTTAATTGCTTTTATGAATGATATATATTAAAGACAATATTGTCTAAAGAAAAAAAATGTCGATGAAAAAGGAATTTATAAAATATTTTTCTTTTGTTACAATTTTAAATTGAATAATTGATAAAGTCTTTTAAAATTCATTTTCATTGTAACAAATCTTAGAAAATATTGTTATTAAAAACTACTCTAAAACTATATTTACTAATCGTATATGGTGAAGCTTATTACAATCTGATGACCCTAAATATTTTAAAAAGAATTTCGATTTATGTGATATACGTGCAGAATTTCAAACTATGGATGTCCAAACCTGTAACGTTATCATTAAAAGGTCACGTGTTTTAAGGGTTGTCGGCCCTTACGGGAAAAATACCCTTATATGAAATTTACAGTCTGTTCCACCATACATTTTTTTTACAGTAAGGTTACGCTGTACAAGGCCCGTGAGCTACTCGAGGTAGTGGGTTACAATAAGGAGTAGTTTATATGGATACGAAGGAAAGATAACGGTTGACTCTAGACATGAGCAGCTAAAGATTGTCGTAATCGGGGAAACATCCCATAGGGAGCCTGTTCGAAAGGGGAGTGGTTCGAATGAAGATTCTGTTTGAGTGGAACTTCTCACCGATGGAATACCGATCAAATGTGGGTGATTTTCTACTGTGTAAGTGATGTGGCGGTTTCAAGCCGTGAAGTTCTTACCTGGTGGAATGAGGTGATGCAGTTTGTCTGAGCACATTCATTGTAATAGCGATAGAGCAGTGAGAGAACCGCTGAGAGAGAGAGAGAGAGAGAGAGAGAGAGAGAGAGAGAGAGAGAGAGAGGTGGAAGTGATGAAAATAATTCTTATCCCAAAAGGACTTGGGGCCGCTTTTGAACTCTATCAAGACTGGAAAGCTTCTGTCCAAAATATGGCAACGATACTCTACTTTTGATCTGATCTCGCTCTTATAAAGGTAGAGGATAGCATGATCCGTCAGATACTTACTGGAGAAAATACAGGGAGCCGATTATTTTACCTGCATCTTTAGAGGCGGATCGTATATAGAAGTTTCATTTGAGGTCAGGTGTGATTTTGAGGCCTAATATCCTCTCGAGGCACGGGGCCTCCTTGAGAGGGGATACCCGTTCATCGTAACTGGCTGTAGTGATGGAATGTAACCAGTTTGGTTTTAGAGGCATTGAATGCAACCAGCCAGTTCCCCCCCCACACACACACAATGGGAAGTTAGTGTTAGATCGGAAAAAAAGGCCAGCTTCCAATCTCCAATCGTGAAGACTTTTAAAGGTGCACCCATATATCATCGTATCATCGGCATAAACGTTTACAAATGATCAGAGTATATTCTTAGGTAGATCATTTATATAAGCCAAAAAGAAGGATTGTCCGAGAAGTGACTCCTGGGGATGCCTGCGTTGACCGCCAGGGCCACGGAGGACTGGCCGTTAATGGCTACATTCACGGGTCAAACCTGTTAGGAAGGATTTTATAATATAGAAAACACTTCTAGAGATTCCATAGCCGGAGAGCTTGTGTAGCAAACCTTTGTGCCACACCTTGTGGAAGGCCTTCGAGATTATCTAATTATGAACATGCACGGTGGTCATTTCACTGTCAATAAATCGATTAAAACGACAGAAAAAAAACCCGTGGTCAAGAAATGCTTGTATACAGCAATATGTGATATCTGTTTCAAATCAGATTAATTTTACATTAAATTTGCTAATTTTTCTCAAATAAGGTTTAGAAATACATATTTTATTTTTGAAACATTTGTAAAAATGAGAAAATTACCTTTAGTTTACAAATATGTCAAAATGACCGAATTTTATCGATTTTATTGATAAAAAATCGATTCCGATCAATGTAAATTCAGTTTGAAATACATCACAAATTATTTTGCTTACTGGAAATAGTAAATTTTCAATCCTTTATAGGTGTCGCCACTAATTCGGTATATGTAAGGTTTAAATGAATTTTTTCAAAAACGAAAACGCTTACTTGAAATTTTCATTTTAGCTTTAATTGAAAGCTAAAGGATTTAAAATTTCCTGTGAGTGATAAATTCTCCAAGCTCTCGTCTTTCATTATCTGTCAGATAAATTTTAACAGTCTTTCTGATTTTGTCCTTTTTTATTCCTTTTTCCTTAAAACTTTCTTATTGCTCAGATTTCCTGTCCATGGCACTCCCACTAGCCTTCTTATGCAACCTTTCCTCTTCATCCGAGGGGAAACTGTCCAGCATCCACTGCCATATAAGAGGATCGATATTACAGAGCCTTTCATCACTCTTTCTTTTTCTAAAGGGATTTTCCTTTCTTTTAAATATTAGTTTTTGGCAGGTATATTTCGCTATTCCAATGCCTCTTCGGATTTCTGTATCACATTTTTCAACGTCTGTTATAAATCTTCACAGATTTCTGTACTTCATTGATTTTGAGATTTCAAATTTGTAGTTTGCACTCTGGGTTATCTCCCTTGGTAATGGCCATATCTTATTCAAATTGTTAGTCATTTCTTCCCGCTTTCCTTTACAAGCTTGTCTACGAGTTCTTGTAAATCATCTTTCTGTGTCTGCTATAAGTATCATATATTTGTAAGACTGTTTTTTTTTATCATTCTAAGGCAATAAATCTAGTAAAACAATGTAAAGGGTTAATCAGTATGAGAGAATATGAGAAGAAAAAAAACATTCTTAAAGAAAGGGAACAATAAATGTACTTGAATTAAGAAGGCAGGAGATAATGGTTGGCATTGCATTTAGACTTTTGAAGATCAAAGTTGATTAGAAAGCGACAACCTGGAAAGGAGTTCCCCAAGAAGTGATAGAGAAGAAACTATTTGCATAGTATTTACGTTAACATCTAGCCATTTCAACTGTAAGATGATGTGACCTTGCCACAAATCTAGTAGTACGCTTAAATTCATAAAATCAAAATACCAAAGCGGAACGCTCATCTAAACAATTACCATAAAAAAAATTATAGAAAAACTACCGGGGAGTCACGTTACGGCGGTGAGAAAGTCACTAATGTCGAGATGCCAGGTCAGGAACAATAACACTGCAGATTTTTTTTCTTTGTGTTTTATCAAGAATCTCTAAATTTATAGCAGAAGCACCAGACCAGATGAGGCAGTAATATCCAAAGCATGGACGGGTGGTAGACTTATAAATCTGTAAGATAGATTCTGGCGAGAAAAATGTCTAGCGCGACACTGGAAACTATTTCCCTAGCAGCAGTCCTAACAATTGATTCAATATAATCTTAGCACTTCGTAACACCTGTGTCTACTGATTAATACATTCTGGAAGGACTTCTAGTTCTCTTCGGCTCCCCAGGCTGTAAAGGTTAAACAAATCCAGCGACAGGAATCATTCTTGCCTTTAAAAACCTTTAATTTCTCCTAATAACTATCCGAGAGTTCTGTAATGATCATCGGCAGATTCATTGTCTCTCTTGGTTGATTTATGTATTATTCTAACAACCATATCAGTTTGCTTAGCTTTGTTAACAGCATATCAACTCCTTATGGGTTATTTAATACCGAAAACTGATTCAGTTGCAATATCTGACTACAATAAAACTGCATATTTTCAGTGTTTTATTTCAATGCTTTTCATTTAATAGTATTTTGTCAATGTTTAAAATGTAATTAAACCGTGCCAGTTTGAATGCTCTGAGATAGTTACACCGAGTCGGTTTATAGCTTGGAAATTACGGTAAATTTATTATTTTTTAAAAACGCTATAATGCCACAAAAGCACAAGGGATTAGTGAGATTGAAAGATTTCAGAAAGACAGAAGATGGCGATTGGTGTTGCATTTAAATCTTTGAAGATTTGTAGGTGGTAGGGAATCAAGAAATCAAAAGATAACATTACATAGGAGAAAAGAAACTATTAGAAGACAACCTACGGTTGCAAGCTAGCTAGTTCAACAGTAAAACGGCGAAACCTTGTTGCCAATCGACAGGATGGTCCGAAGGTCTTGTCACAAACTATCATTGACGCTGTCATACATCGAGAAGACATGTATGAATACAATCATTTTCTTGTTAGCCATCTGAAATAGAAAATATTATATTATTTAGGGGTGACAAAACATTCGGACCACCCTGTAGTAAATTCATGCAGTCGAAGTATCAAAAAGGAGAGCTCATCGGATCAATTTCCATGTAAATATTCATAAAAAAAAAAAACAACAAAAACAAAAACAGGAGATAACCATGTCACGGCGGTGAGAAAGTGATTGAAGTCGAGATGCCAGGTCAGGATCCATAATATTACAAACCCTTCTTTGGATTTTTAAAACAAACTAGAGATATATAGCAGATACGCCAGACAGGATATGGCAATAATATTCAATATACGGACGAATGGTAGAGAAAGATACGCTAAAACCAACATTGCTTGCAGCAGACCAAACAACTGATTCAATATAATCGCTCCACTCATTGCATCGGTTTAGGGAGTAAAAATTAAAATTCTCTGCGACGTTCTGAAATGGAAGATATGATTCTGAGAATTTCTTTTATTTTCTTATTATTGGTTTTCGATTTCTTCACCTTTCTTAAAATTTCCGTAACGCAGATCAAAGACTTTCAGTTTCGTTCCGTTTCTTTTTTAAGTTTTGCTTTATAATATGTCTATTCAGATGATTTAAGTGCACAAATACATTTTCACAATCTATTTTTTTTCTTACGTGCTGTAAATAAGGAACTATTTTCTCATCGTTCCTTGAATTCATGTTTACTTTCAATTTCTGCTTCTCTCTTATTCAGTTTCTTCTCTATTGTGATCGATAAAAGAATCTAAAAATAAAATACGTGTCTTTTCAAAACGTAGAAATTCGCAAAATATTTAAACAGAATAATTAATGCATAACTCCCTAGCGAGTTTGAACTGTAAAGCGATTGGCAAAAATACACTGTAATGTATCTTATTACACAATAAACGAGCTTTGTTCTTGATTTTTGTTTTTCTGATCATCTCACTCCAAGCAAAAAAATAAAGCCACTAAGACGCAAGGGGATACAGAGTGTGTGAGAATATGAGAAAACGAATACAGAGAGAGAACAATAAATGAACGGGAATTAAGCAAAAAGCAGATGACAATTGACGTTTCATTTACAGTTTTGAAGATCTAAGTTAACTTAGAAACAAGAAACAAGAATCCGGAAGAGCATTCCACAAGCGAGAAGTGCGAGACAAGACTGTTATCGTAAAACTTTTGCTTACATCTAGCCATTTCAACTGTAAAATGATGAGAGCTTACAGCGAATTTTGTACTGGGCTTAAATTCATAGAATACCAAACCGGTAAGCTCATTAGAACAATTACCCTGAAAATAATTAATATTAATATATAATATAAAAAAATCTGACATTTAAAATTCTGTTACTCAGCACAAGACAGAAGACATATTTATGCTTAACTATTTTGGAATTTAAATCCAGACGTGGAATGTTGGATTTGAAACCAATACAACTTCTGTAATTCTATAGGTTTAAAGAAAATTATGGTGAATCTATAGTAGAATGGTTACGGAATTCTAAAAGTAACACTAGCCGTCAATCTATTCTGCTTAAAACAAATCAACTATCGAAACCTTTATGTGAAACAATTGTTTTAAACTCTTTTGCCCTAAACAAGCCTATTCATAAGTCTAAATATCTGGAAAATGTTTAAACAGAGGATGGAAAATGGGAGATCAAAATCCGGACGCGCATTTGATTAACAAAATATGCATTTCCAAAGCTAAGTTATGTACTAAGAAACGGGAAAATTTCGTTAGAAACTAAGAAAATACTTCCGATGTAATATCAATCCTTCTCTATCGCAATGAAGGTTTACAGATGAAGAGACGACTGGGGGTAACAGAAACGTTGTTCTACAGAAGGATTCTGTGGATTCCATATAAAGGGCGTGTAATCAACGTAAAAGTCTTATGCAAAATGGCATGGAAAAGCACATTTATCTCCAGAATCAGAAAAAGCTGGCACATATTGAAGAACGAGGGCTTGTAGAATTTGAAACTCACAGGGCATATCGAAGGCAAAAGAGACATAGAAAGACAACGGACCTCTTTCATGACAATCCTTTGTGAATGGATGACGGAACAGTTGTTGGGGTCGATGGCAAAAAGACAAACATTAGTAAGAACTATAAAGGGTGGCAGGTTGTGGGGAGCCATAATCGTCTACGCCTTGAAAGTTCGGCACTGAAGTAGAAGAAGAAAATATCTTCTCCGATCGTCTTCTTTCTCGTTTTGAGTTTGGTTTGTTTTACGGCACATCAACTACAATGGTTTATTTAATGCCGACAAAATTTTGATTACTGGGAATATTTTGTTTTCTCAAAAATGTATAACTGGCAATATATTTTCCTCAATAATTTTATACAAAGTATTTCTGGTATTAAAACTTATTTTTTCATGGTGTTTTGAACTCAGTTTCGGGTTAGCTATTTGCCCATAGCTGGGACCCTAACAGGTGCTACCACCTCGAGTCAGGGTGAACCTGGGAACACCAGCAATTAAGAGGTGGTTCCACGCTCCTCAAAACCTCATGATCAGAGGCCTTGCTGTTGGATATAGTTTATCGTTATACCCAGGACGGTTCTCGTTTTAAAGTGTTTCATCTATTAATGCTGATTCCTATAGAAGTAGCCTATTTTACATGTCGTGAGATTTGCTGCATTTAGCACAATTATTCTGGTGTTATTTTATAAAATAGCTATCAGTTACGTTAAAAAATAATGCATAATAATTATAGGGACTAATTCTCAGTTGATTCGCACTTGTTGATTCACAGGTTGGACATAATATTTATTCAGTTGACTGAATGAAACACAAACAGCATAGGGAAAGCTGTAAAAGCATTGTCATGCGATGTGCGGATAGAGTTATGGTTATCCGCGTGAGGAGAGAAATCAGCGAGAAATGTTCAAAACTTGGTCCAGTCTGCTGGACTTATTTTCACGCAAATACACATAAGGAAAGAGATGAAACCATCTCTTTTCACACTTTCTCCGTCTCGATTATGGGTTAAATAGCAGGGTAGGCTGAGTTCTACTGTCGTGAATAGCATCTAGATAAGATAAGAACGACTCTGTTTTCCGACCATAGAGAAGTCGACCAGAAACCAACATTTTTCCCAAGAACTTATATAAGTTCACAGATAACAAAAGCTTTGTATATTGATCCTCTACAGATGCCAAAACAAATTTTCTCATAAGCCGGGAATTTTTAAATAATCCTTTACAGGTTTTATTGTGCTATATGAAAAAGAACTCCAGATTACCAATTTATTTTGTTTTTAATTTTAAGAAATCAGAGATTTTGTTTTGGCTTTCGTAGAGCTATCAATTTACAATGAATTTACATAGCATTAGCTTTTCAAAAAAAATGGTTTTCATTTTATTGTCGGGAGTATATAATCTATTGTAATATGATAAAAAAAATTGCTTGTGAGTTCAATCCCTGTCTCGGCCAGTGTGTACTTGGACCTCCGTGGAAACGGGTGAGGAATAATTGAACACTACTATAAATAAGAAGTAGACGAGATATCCCTAGACATGGGCAGTGGAACGAAGTCTCCCTTCGGTTCAGTTCAGAATTCCCTACCTATGTTAAATAATAGTTTAGTACACTATTATTTTTTAGCGGAAGTGTATCATTGCTCGGACTTCCTAAGGTTGACCATGGATTCAGAAACAAGCCATAATATGGGAAATCGATTTTGATTGGCTGATCTAGCGTGGGAAAGGAGATAGGAGAAAGGTTTCAGCGAGTCATGTCTTAACCGTCAAGCAATCTAGACGTGTTCACTTTTGATGTCATTCATTGCTAACTAAAACAACTAGCGATTGCAGGCCAAGAGAAGAGATGAGGCCACGCCCACCGTGAGGCTATGTAACACCCAGAAGAATATACACCTGGGTTAAGCCGGAGAACATAACTTAAACGTAGTAATAACAACTACAACGATGTGTAAAAAGTGTAAAAAATGAAAAAAAAGATTTTTTTTTCTGATTGTAAAACTTATTGTCCAACCCCACCTAGCGATTTTGCCCCTACTCCATATACGCGTGGGCTTTAAACGACTATTCGGCCGAATGGGTTGGCGTATACATCTCACCAGTTCTCTCTGTCGATTTGTTACTGGCAATTTTACCATGGAGCACATTCTTTTATTCCGAATCTTAATATAGCCTACACCTTTCACGGTTTATTTAACTCAACAATACACTACTTCAAAGTTTCTTTGAAACAGTTTTCAAAAACACTCCAAACTAATCCGTAGATCTAAGTTAAGAAAACAAAACATCAATTTGATTTTCTAAAGTAAAATTTTCCCTACATCAGTTGTCGTTATGCGTTAACTCCCTTGACATATCTTTATCTGTTACAATCTCTGAGAATCTCACTATCGAGACGAGTGTTATTCATATCGCACTGAAACCTGAGCTAGACAATTTAAACTATTAAGATTTAACCTCACAAGTAAAATACATCTTATATATGTGTGTGTGTGTGTAGCATAATTTATTACTTCAAGCGTTATATTTATTCGATAACCGTAAATAATTAGACATTCCGTTCATTTTAAACATCATTTATGTCTATCTGCCTAGCTACTCAAGAAAACTTAATTAAGAAAAATCTACTCTCCAACAGGATTCGAACCAAAATCTCTTTACAGCAGGAACAACTGTCTGAGCCAGTGTACTTTTACCGGTCGGCTACGAAGAGCTTTATAATAAGGGCGAGTTCTATTTTGTCTTCAAAGCACGATCTCTCGTTCAAATTTTTCTCGAAACGCATGTTTGCCTAGTTCCCTATCCGAAACGTAAACAAAGCAATTTCTAAAGAATTAAAGGATTTCACTTTTTAATCCATGATATTTGTATTACTTCAACCGTTATTTTTAGAGAATACCCGTGTTTGCGTAGATGCCCCGTTTATTTTAAACAGTATTTCTTTCGTCTAATGGTCAACGTACTCGAGAAAACTCAACAAAGAAAATCCCAGAATTCGAAACTGCAGGAGGAACCCTGGGCAAAAAAATTGCGCAAAATCATTAAACAGATCGTCTCTACTGGATGTTGATTCCAGTGTCCTCCCTTATATATACACAAGCTCTATCCTGGATACTAAGTACTTTTTATCCATAAATATATTCTTCGTGTCTCTTTTGGCGATCATTGCTCTCCACAATTTCCTTTGTAAGTCTTAATGATTTTTGTCTTTTTGTCACCTCTCCGAAACTCTCGCTAGGTAGGTTATGAATTGTTCTCTGCTTACCTTAAATTTATCCTATGAGTATCATATTTTCCAAGCCCTATTTCCTCATTATGTGCCCCAGAATTTTAAAATGTCTCTTCTTGATGTTAAGCATAAGTTTCCTTTTTTGTTGTCTTTATTCCGAGAATTTCGTCCGTGCTCATATATTCGGTCTATGGTATTCTCAGTATCCTTCTGTAGAACCATATTTATGTTGCTTCAAGTCTCTTCTTCATCTGTGAGGAGATTGTCCAGCATTCACTGTCATAAATGAGGACTGATAATACATGACATTTTAGTACGCTTTTATTTGTTTCTAATGATATCTTTTTTAGTTCTTAATACTTTGCCCAGCTTTTTGGAAGATATCTTTCACTATCCCAATCCGACTTCGGATTTTGGTGTCGTATTTTCTGTCCTCCGTTAAAACGCTTCCCAGATATTCTTGGTGCACCTGTTGATTTATGTATCTCCAATCTGCAATTTGCATACTTAAAAAATATTTTATTATATATATATATATATATATATATATATATATATATATATATATATATATATATATATGGTTGAATAAATTACATACATTATGTCAGCTAATTTTTAATAAAATACGTTCATACTCACGAATAAATTTCCCTGTATTCATCTTAAAAGAGAAGAGAAACGGGAAGTCGATTTTGATTGGCTGATCTAGCATGGGAAAGGAGATAGGAGAAAGGTTTCAGCGAGTCAAGTCTTAACCGTCAAGCAATCTAGACGTGTTCACTTTTGATGTCATTCATTGCTAGCTTAAACAACTAGCGATTGCCGGCCAAGAGAAAACGAGATGAGGCCACGCCCACCGTGAGGCTATGTAACACCCAGAAGATTATACACCTGGGTTTAGCCGGAGAACATAACTTAAACGTAGTAATAACAACAACAACGATGAGGACAATAGTACGAATATAAATAGTGTAAAAAATGAAAAAAAAAAAAAAAAAAAAGATTCCAAACTAGCGATTCCAAACTATTAGAGTGTCAACAACAAAAATATGAGCCCTAAATGCAATTTACAGATCGGGGAGACTAATTCAAAGCAATTGCAGAAAAACTGATCATCCGAATTCTAATTAATATTATAATACAATTGACACGACGAAGTTATCATTAGTGGTCACAACTTCGTTGTATGGATCATTTCAAGTTATCGTTAGTGGTCACAATTTTAACAACATAAGATATCCAGGTGACATGGTGCTGTTTACATTTCTTTTACTTTCATTTCCCAAGTATTCCAAGATCGTCTTTATGTATTGTTCATTAGTATTAAGTATACTTATGAACAATCAGGCGCAAACAAATATGAATTCTACCGAAGAAGCAGCCTAATCAGTCACATAAAAAAAAACCCAAAAAACTCATCATCCGAATTCTAATGAATAAAACGCGCAGCAGAATCATGCCAGAGATAGGACAAGAATAGTGTGTGTTCGCTAAAGACACCTGAAAAGGAAAGGAATATTTATGATCAGAACGTTAGCTGAAAGAGCGATACAAATGCAGAAGAACGTGTAACTGGGTTTTATAGACTGCGCAATGTCGTTCGAAAAATACACCACAGATATTTATTAGAGTTACGCAGCACAAACTGACATACTCGGGAAAGACATTAGAATAATGAAAAATCTCTACTGGCAGCAAACGGCCTGCATACGGATAAAAATGTGTTTAGCAAATATAAACAAGTAGAAATGGGTGTAAGGCAAGGATGTGTCTTCTTCCCGAACCTATACAGTGAGGTAATCCTGAGAGAACTGGAAATCACACCAGGATGTTATCATTAGTAGCCACAATCTTAGCAACATAAGATATTCAGATGACATAGTGTTGATAGCAGACACGGAAAGTAAACTACAAATCCTACTACAGAATGTAGCGAAGGAGAGCGAGAAGAAGGGACTAAGCATAAACTACAAGAAGACAGACTGCATAGTCAACAGCAAAAAGATCAGCCCAAAATGCAAGTTACAGGGGACACTAAAACTAAGCAATTGCAGAAATTTAAATGTCTTTGAAGTGTTTTAACAGAGAACGGAAAATGTGACACTGAGATCCGAAGACACATTGGGATGGCCAAAGACTATTCCAACAGTTAAGCAGAGACAGAAAAGTTTCGTTGGACACAAAAGAAATCCTACTGAACTGTTACATGATATCTGACCTCCTGTAGGGCTGCGAATGGGCACCTGATGATAACCAGGGGGTATTTGGTAGAAACGTTGTCTCTATAATAACATCTCCATTAGCTCACACGAAAAAATAGTTCGAAATAATAAAATACTATTTTTGTCATATGTTTCAAGAAGTAGGATTTGAGATAAACTTTTCCAAGACAGAAACTATAATCTACAATTGGAAACAGTGTTAAGATCGGACATACACTGAATCCAACATTAAAATTCAGAATGGCGAATTAATAAATACTGAACATTTCAAATACCTTGTTGTATGAATCATTTCAAATACCTCGTTGTATGGAACATTTCAAATACCTCGTTATATGGATCATTTCAAATAACTCGTTATATGGATCATTTTAAATAACTCGTTGTATGGAACATTTCAAATACCTTGTTGTATGGATCATTTCAAATACCTCGTTATATGGATCATTTCAAATACCTCGTTGTATGGATCATTTCAAATACCTCGTTATATGGATCATTTCAAATACCTCGTTGTATGGATCATTTCAAATACCTCGTTATATGGATCATTTATAACAAATATTGTATAGAAAATAAAGAAATTGGGCACAAGGTTGATTTCGCGCGGAATTGTTTTGTTTAACACTGTATGTTGCTAAGAAACCAAAATATTAGTCATGATCTGATACAGCCTTACCATATTTAAACTCATCGATGGACATCATGCATCGTGTTCAATTCCTTCATATATGTCTAAAATTAATATGTAAACCAAATGCACATATCCCATGCGGAGAATAATATATCACATATATCTACACAGCAACGCAGAGTGTAAGGAAAGAGAAAAAAAGAAGTTTCTTACATATAATATGGAGATACCCCTGTATCTGGACAAACCATGTTTAGGACTCCAGATTCAAACGGGCCGGATTCATCTATGTCCTAGCTGAGGACATTCAACGAACGGGAAACAGCGAGTCATATGTTTTCCCAAATTTAGAACTGCTAGCTGAAGTTTCTTTCTATATTTGGGAAAGTTACATTTCCAAAAGAAAAAGGCACCATGGACTTGTAAGCTGCAGGGGAGGCAGATTTAGCCTATGCCCGGGCAATGGGAGATCCGGACTAAAGAAAGCCACCTTGCGGTTTAGCTGCTGAAAAATGAAAAGTGATAAGTGTTTTTGACTGTCGCCCTCGTCACTGCTGTCACGTAACCCACGTGACTTATCTTCACCAAAGAGAAATAAACGTCTTCTGTATATTCCTACACATACTATAAATCGTAAAGACGACGACCCTTCATCAGTTCATATAGACTGGTATTATAAAATCAGAAAGAAAAAAAAAACTATACTAAATCATTACACCAGTTGAAAACTTTCAACTGCAGCAAGAACAAAAAGGGATAGTACTTGTAATTAAAGAGAAATAATGATATAATGAAAATTTTGATATTCCACAATGCCTTAAACAAAAGGCTAGGAAAGAAACTTTCATCAATACTAGAAAAGGAGATAATAATCAACAGAGTAGGGTAATTAAAAAAAAAAAGATACGACAGCAGCTCTATCATTTCGGTCAATGGGTGGCGAATGTTTGATGTATGACAACGGTCAATTTCGTCATTATCATAATCATTACCATGTTCAAGGTAACAGAACTCGTTCAAAGTACATTTTGTCTCCCAGAAGGTGATGCAGGGTCACCTTAGCTGCTACTCTCTTTAACATAATTCTTACGAGGATTTTGCCAGTTATCAAGAGTGGCATGTTACACTGGCAGTTTAAGAAGCTGAAAATTTGTCCCCAGTTTTTGAAAACGTTTAAGGTGTTTGAGTCTGTAAAGTTCTGCGGTAGTTTTCTCTGTCCCTTGTCACAAACAAGATAGTTGTGGCTTATTGAATGTCAAGTGGTGATCATGACTCTACACAAGCTCCTGTCCCTTGTAGCTCTAAGTAACATTTTTCCCTCTACCATCCCCTTAAACCTCCATTCCGTCAACCATTCGCAAAAGCTCGTCAGCTAGTTGACCTGTCGCCTACCCCTGTCCCTTTTTGTTTCGATATGTCCAGTGAGTGTCAAATTCTCTAAACCCTCCTTCCTCATTATGCGTTCAAGAAGTTTCAACGGTCTTTTCCTGATTCTGAGTATATACGTTCTTTTGTGTTTCCATTTTCCTTAGGAGTTATCCGTTGCTTACATGGCTCCAGTTTTCTCTTCGTCTGTGAAGAAATTGTCCAGCATTTACTGCCATATAAGAGGATTGATATTCGATAAAAGTTCAGCACCTTTTATTCTCTCCGTTTATAATGAACAATCACCTCTTTTAGTCGACTATTTTATAACATCCAGAATACTAATGCATCGGAGGATTATCAAAGAAAAGAAAGTTTCGTAGATGAATGGAAAATATTAATTATTGGCCTTGTTACGTCATTGGACAGAGAGCAACGTCGACTGATCATAAGACGGATATGTCAACATGGCATCCGGGTTGCTAGGTCACGAACTATCGGGTGTACGCTTGGGTAGATGCTTTCTATTTCGCTTAAAAATTTAGAACCGTTGAAACGTGATTTCGTTTCATGACACATGATACAATATATCTTGCTGTTTGCAGCGCCGTTAAGATTGCAACGTTTTCAAGAAACAAAGGGTACTTCAGCTTTGAGACTGAACGCATTGCGGTCAAGAAACACATAAAAAAGCTTCTTTTATTCTTTATCTGAAACGTTCCCTCTCGTGGAGGGTAAGTGGGTACAGCAGTTGAAATTTGTGAAGAAATGTTTAACACAAATGACCGAAATGTTCTGTTTAATGATAGTAAAAGAAATGCTTAATCTCAGAAATTAAAATGAGAAAGTTACCTTCGCTTCCAGTTGGAACTCTGGTTAAAACTAGTACTTTCATGGTAATTGCTCCGATGAGCTGCTTTCACTGGTTCCCAGACTTCATGAACTCAAGCGCTCTACGAGGCTGGCATCCCGCTCTCACCCTTTCACTGTAGAAACTTTTAAATGTAGCCGTCTCTTCTACTCCAATAGCTTCATACCTCGCACCTCTCTCCCGTGGAACACCCTTCCCTATTACTGTTTCCCTGAGAGCTATAATCTCCAACTATTCAAATGTAATGTCAATCGACATCTCCAGTTACCTTGATCTATCCACTATCCCTTTCCTCATCCTTTCTTCTATCACTCCTATCTGCTCTCGCTCCAAATCTTCTGTATCCCCCCTGCATCCTAGTGGCTTCACACCTTGCTCGGGGCGTAATACTTAATATATATATATATATATATATATATATATATATATATATATATATATATATATATACTAGCCGTATTACCCGCGCCTATTTTGTAAGAACATGATTGATTTTAAATCATTATTATAATTTGTGGAGAAAAATGGTGCATTTCAATATTACTCAATAATCTTGCCGATGCGATATCCATCTTCTGGCTTTCTGCTTCTATATTTTGAATACGAGTCATTCCCTTGTTCAAATTTAAATTTAATCTAAATCAAAGGGTAAAAATTTCAATGGGTGTTTGATGCAGTACTGGATTGAATGAATTGATTAGAAGTTTTCAAAATTGGTATCACAGTTGAATTGTCGCAACAAATATGCATTGTAAGGCACTACCCACTGATTGTTGATTTCTTGCTCAACTCGACGTCCATATTTTCTCATGTTGATCTTTCCGATGTGACCTCCATCTTCTGGCTTTCTGCTTCTATAATTTGTATAGAAGTTATTCCCTTGCTCAAATTTAAGTTTAATTGAAATCAAAGGGAAAAATTAAGTACGTTGTTTGTGTCCCTCGGGGGCTCTATTTGATCAAAACGAAATATACTTATCCAAGTAATGTAGTTTCAGAATATAGATATTTATGCGTGTCTATCTCCAAAACCCCATGAGGAGTTCGATAACGAACTATATATATATATATATATATATATATATATATATATATATCGGTTGTAACAGCAAAATTGTCCAAATCGTGTAACAACGTAATTATACACCCCACAAAATGTTTAATCTCTAAAATGACACTAAACTGAGTTTCTTTTTCCCAGATTTTCAGTTGAGGCCTTTAGCCATCTTGACACCATTATTTGTATCACTGAAAATCCTTTTGAGTTATTCATCTAAAAAGAGAGCAGGTTAAAATTGTTTTGTGTTAGACCCACTATATCTTCCCAACGGTAAGAGGAAGAAGATCATTCAGGCCTTCAGCAATAGTACCAGTATTCCATCTTCAAAGTTCATTCAAGAGCTATCAAGAGAACGGTGAATAAGTTTAAAAAAAGAGGGAACAGTAAAAAGGAAAACTGGCTCAGGGGGTCACAACAGCATTAATGATCATCATTTCAACTTAGAACTAAAGAGATCATTTAGAAACGATTCAACTCAATCAATGAGACGTTTGGCATGATAGAGGTGTTTCCGCTATGACAGCCCAAAAAGCAATGAAAAATGACTTGGAAATGAAATTGTACGTGAAACGTGTGAGGCAACTTGTTACACCAGGACAAAAAGTTAGAAGGTTAGAGAGGGCGAAAATCATCTTGAATAAGTCGGAAAATATCCTGGAATATATATATATATATATATATATATATATATATATATATATATATATATTAAAGAAAAACAGACCACTTTAAGCCTAAATTGTAATTGTTTATTTCACCAGGGACCTTTTAAAGTAACCTGGAACTTCAGACATCACTTTCAAAAGGTGAAATGAAAAATGAAATGAAAATTTACACTTTTGACGGGTAGTATTAAGCTTATGTAATTTAAACCCTCTCTTAACTCAACCATGTCTCTCACACAACTCCTCGCTACATTCTCTGTTAAACATAAGGAGTGTAGAATTGAAGTAGATTTTAGATGGAACGGAAAACTTAATCCTTAACAGGAAACAAGGGATAAACTTCTATTCCTTTTTAAAGAAAAATCGGAAGGTTGTGTGAACAAGACGTTTGACGAACCACTGACAAACAAATCTATTTCATCTAACAGGATATTTACTTATATCTTACGTATCTTAATTCACCAAGACACAACAGGTACACGTTAACACCGCTAATTAAGATTAGAAGCCGTGAAAGCATTTCTTCATTTTGTCATCATTATTATTTTATTTTCGCTTCTTTTTTTTTATTCAGTTCACGCCAAGCAAGGCGATAATGTCGCTAAGATGCAAGGAGTTATTGTGAGTGAAGCAGAATGAAAAGAACTTTAGAAGGAACCGGAAACCTAATCCTAAATAGGAAACAAGGGATACACCTCTAGTCCTGTTCAAAAACCCTGGACGAGTGTGAACCGGATAATAGGCGAAACTAATTTCTGGTAACATAAAATCTGTTAATTTATAGCGTCATAATTTTTTTTCTTTCTATAGATCACGAAAGTAGATAGTTTTTTTTTTAATCTGTCAATAAATAAAAAAAAAACAAACAAAAAAAAACCGGATGTGGATTAAATAAACACTAGAATCATCAAATATGTCGGTCATAACAAATTTATTATAGGAAATAATGAAACAGAATATAAAATATGATGCGGTAGGAAGAGTTTCGCCTAACACCGCAATTGCTACAAGGCCAAAATTTTGGCCTAAATTCTGGATCCTTCCAACTTTAAACATAGTTGTTTTGGAATGTATCTTTTACTAACAGGGTACGCATTCGCATCTTGGTATCGAACTTTCCATCCTCTTTCCATACATTGTTAAAACTGTGTTAAAACAGTTCCAAGATCTTTAAAATTCTGTACTTGTTTAATGGTAACTTTTTCAGTGCCTAGTTTGCATATCGGATTTTTTTTTAAACATTTCACCTCAAGCAAAGCGGGAGTGCCACTAGCACGCAAGGGGTTACAGAGGATTGAGAGCAAGCGTAAAGAGGCGTGTTTGAGGAAAGGATAACGAAAAGGACGGAGAACAAGATCAAGGCAACAGAAGATGTCGATTGACACGACATTTGAATATTTGAAGATTATAGCTATCAGGGAAGCAAATAATAGGAGGGGAGTTTCACAGATGGGAAGAGCGAGATAAGAAGTTGTTGGAATAGAATAGACGGCAACATTTAACCGTTCCGACAGTGAAAGGTTGGGAGCGAGATGCCAACCTAGTAGCACGCTTAAATTCATGCAGTCTGGAAACAAGTGAATATTGTCCATCAAAGTAGTTCTCGTGAAAATACTTGTGGAAGAGACAGAGGGAAACTACGGCACGTCTATGAGAAGGTGACTGTAGACGAGATGCCAAATCAGAACTCATCACATTGCCATATCCGTCTCTGGATTTTGTGGAGGACCTTGAGACTCACAGCAGGGCAGGAGACGACATATGGCAACAGTACTCCATGCAAGGACGAATGGTTGATTTATAGATTTGTAGAATGGACTTAGACGAGAAAAAACTTCTGGTGCGACACAGAAAACCAACTTTCCTTGCGGTAGATGAAGCTATTGATTCAATGTATTTTCTCAGGTCAGCGGACATCGTGTGGCTAAGAAGGCACAGAGAGATGCTCTCGTGGAGTTGGATATCAGCTATTCTGACTTGAGGCAGGGAGGGTTCTCTGTGGTGGGTAAATGAGAACAGTTTCGTTTTGGAGGCATTAGTATTTACAAGCTATTTCCTGCCCCAGTCAACCAAGTATTGGATGTCCTTTTCGAGACCAACGGCCAGGTTAGTTTTGTCAGCGATACCAGATTTACTAGTGAGACAGGAGTAAATAGTAGCGTTTTCTGTGTAGATGACTACTTGGGAACTGATGACTCAAAGAAGATCGTTAATGAAGATCTGAAACAGTGTAGGATCCAAAACGAAGCCTTGGGGAACACCAGCGTTCGTGTGAAAGGAACTGGAGGAGAACCCGTTTAGAACGACCTTTTCACGGTTTGACTGGAATGATTGCATTAAGTCAAATAAACATCCTGTAAAGTCGTATCCTTTAATCTTACGAAGAAGGCCGGCATGCCAAACCCTACCAAATGCTTTACAGATATCTAGTGCCACGGGACGAGCTTCTCGTTATTTTGAAGTGCATGTTAAACAAATGCAGTTATGGCGGTACGCACGACAGCGGTATATCGGGCAAAGCGGAAACCATATTGCTTGTCAGAGAGCAGATCATGGGATGTAAGGTGCTTAACCAGTTCAGCATTGATTAAAGCCTCAAAGACTTTACCGAAGAGTGGTAGGAGACTAATAGAACGGTACATAGATGGGACAGAAGGGTCTCCAGAGTTCTTAAAGACAGGTACAACAGATGAGGACTTTCAAGAGGCTGGAAAGAGTTGGTGAGGCAGTAGTTGTATAGTTTGGTGTTGCAGACAACAATAGTTTCTGTCTTTGGCTAGTTCTTTTATCTCGCTTCTTTTAGTACCTTGTCTAAGCGGTCTTGCAATCTTCTTTCTGTTACTGCCATAAAATAGTCATCTGCATATCTTATATTGTTAAGATTGCCCTCCCCCACTCCCAATAATAAGTACTGGTAGGATCTCCAGCTCCTGTAGGATAGCCTCACAGCAGACCATGGTACCTTATTTAGAGTACAATTGTTCATAATGACGTGAGAAAACTCTGGATCTGATTAGAGTTGATGGAACGTTACTATCTTCGTTTTGAAAGTATTGAATGTTATAAGCGAGTCCCCCTTTCCTCATTGAGATCTTAGAGCTCGATCAGAGGAGAGATCAGCTACCAGGATTTGGCTGAAAAATGATTGAAAATCTTTTCACCTGTGAAAGAAACTATAAATATATTAACACCAAATGGATATATACATTGTTCACTTAATATTAAAGTAACAATTCTAGGTAAACTGCTACTTTGGACGAGAGAAGTACTTTTTTATAATATTTCGGCAATATTTCCACACATTCAGACGAGATAGCTATGAGTTCACCTCTTGGTCTTACTTCTTCTATTTTCTACATTACTATACTATCAAAACTTGCGGTATATATTGGACATATCAACAGCATCTCTGAATAGAAAACGGCGATCATGGTTTTCCTTCAGAGGCCAATGTAAAGATTGTGAGGAGGGCTATACTGATGGCAAAATATTCATAGCTGGAAAAAGAATGATGCTAAAAGAAATCAACATCCTCTACCAAGTATTCCAAAAAATATGACTCAAAATAAACCTTTCCAAAACAATGATCTGAATTTGAAATTAAGGCAGCAATATCACGTAATCTGAATTCATCCTAAAAATTCAGAGCGTGGAATTTGTAAATATTAAATACTTCAAAGGAAGTAAAGATCGGCTCCAACAAATTTAGTATAGGAGATAAGGAAATCGAACATAGCTAAGCTAGTGGTAGTTTCATTCAACGCCGCAAGTTGCTCTTGAACCAAAACAATAGCCTTAAAACTCGAGCCATGGTCATAAATAGCCTCGTCAAATCTACACTGGCACCAAACTCGTTCAGAAATATCTAAACTGTCAGCTGCATAAAACCGTTTTCTCATGATTAAAAAATGGCTTCCAGCGAATGAAACATGTAGGTCTTAGTAAGGATCATTCTTATTTGAACTTCGTGGCCTGCCGTTGCAGAATTACAAGGAACTCTATGAAATAACAAAGACCATATCAATTAAGGAAATTCAACAGCAGCAATGATTAAAATGGATAGCACATGGAACTCGATGAGAAAATAATGTCATAATATAGGATATCGATGTGTCCCGTTAGAAAGCGATGACTCGTTAAATATTAGAAATAGGTATATATCAGGTAATGAACAGGAGAAACCTGTTTACCTGGAAAATTGTTTTAAGAGATTGATTTTATAAATTTTAACCTATAGTAATATTGGCAGCTCTATCAATGAATGATGAATGTTTCTTTATAAGAAAACGACTAATATTACAATTTCCATTACTATATTCAAACTAAGGAAAAAAAGAAATAAAAACGTCATAAAAGCATTTTTAGAAAAACTTTTGTAAACTTTACTTCTAAAATTAGCATTATTAATGGAATCACTTTCCTTGAAGCTTTGAATAACAGCTGTCGTAATTTTATTACTTCACAATGTAAAAAATTAAAACAAAATCTAATGTCTTCTTATTCATATAAATGTTTTCACGGATATAAAATAGCAGTTACAGAAAAATAATCATTCACGGAGCAATAATTTCTTTTCTGAACAAATTAGTTTTTGAAAAATCTGAGTGACACAAAACATT
>OZ010578.1:93409792-93427292 GCA_963932145.1 Acanthosepion lycidas
GGGAGAAGAGGGGGATTTATACCTATTCAGAATTTGATAAATAAACACGAACTTATAAGGTGTATATAAAGTGGGGTATCAAATTATTATTACAATCAATATATAAACGGATCCCTCACTATGTGACCGATGTAATTTCTATATATTTATATTCTAGAGAATGTAAATAAATCTAAAATACATGCCTATATAGCTAATCAATATATTATTGATTGTTTGATTTGTTTTCTACGGCTTAACTCTTTTCAGGTTATTTAAAGCCAGAAATATTTTTCGATTGTAAGATGTTTTTGAGATAATAATGGTTTAGTGACACAAATGTTACTAATTAACACATAGTTTAGGGGAGAAGAGGTGGATTCATATCTTTCCCAAGGACATTTGCGCGTAAGTGAATATAACGAACACGTCAAGAATTGGAACTCGGCTCTCCGATTTTCAATTCTGAGACATTTTCCTTTACACCACCGTCACATACGAGCGTACAATACCTGTTTTTCTCAAGCGGTCACCCATCTACGTACTAATCAGTCTCGACGTTTCTTAACTTTGGTAATCACAAGAAAACCGGTGCTTCAACATGATGTAAGCGAAACCGTCACGTTTAGGATTTAAAAGGAATTCTAATTTAGTTTGGAATAATTGAATACGATGATCAATGCAAAATATTAAATCAAATGTGATAGCTAATATTAAAATGTAGGCATAGAAGCAGATCCAAGCTTATATAAACATATAGATCTTAATTTATTATTCACTAACTACCATATATATATATATATATATATATATATATATATATATATATATATATATATATATATATATATATATATATATATATATATATATATATATATATATATTGTATGTAGGTATATGTGTAAGTGGGTGGGTAGGTAGGTAGGTAGGTAGGTAGGTAGGTATGTATATGTGTTTTACAACATGATTTATTCCATTGGGTGTTTAGGTTTTACTTACAGATTTTGGGAATCTATTATTTAGATAATTTATTCTATCTTTAAACTCTCGTGATTTTAAATCCCTCACCACTTAATAATATAATCAACTAGCCGGAACCTAAATCCATTTATATACAACTAAATCTTTTCGCCTTGAATAAACTCCCACTCTTGCCCAACTCTTTGTCACCAACCCAGAGTCCTTACCAAAACGATGTGTCCCCTTAAGTAGCCGCGTACATTTTCATCGACTGCTATCTAAACTAAATTCAAAACATCCATTCCGAGACAGTCAGTCTTGGGCTCAGGAAGGCTGCCATATTCAGGACGTAGGCAATCATGTCTCTCCACATTATCCTTACGAAGTATAGCACACTCGTGCAAATTAAAAAAAAAACAGAAATCACGACACGTACTCATCTATGAGGCAATACTAATATATACTCTAAGGCAAGGCAGATTTAATATCTATTTATTTATCTTGGCCTATTCATTATCTATCTATGTTTGTTCATATCTATCTCCATCTATTCGTAGCTATCTTGCTAGCAAGATAACTAGCTAGCTATATAGATACATTGAAAGACAGAGAAAAAGAGAGAAAGATGAACAGACTGAGATAGATATAGATATTTAATTCTGTTTATAATCAAGATATTAACATTCCACACCCCATCAAATAGAATATAAGGAAGAAAACTCCATCAATACTGAAAAAGAGCGACACAGATACCGAACTGGAGAAACATTTTTTTCCTATAAAAAATGGGTTTTAAGAGAAAGATTTTATAAATTTCAATCTTAAACTGTACAAGCTGTTTGGTCAATGAATGCCAAATATTTCCTTATAAGGAAACAAATAGTATTGTCATTATCTTTAACTTGACGTTCTCCAATGGAGCCAACTTGAAAATTCCGCTAAATCTTGTATATTTGCACTTTTGTCTTTCAAACATTATCGTTTTTTATCTAGTCACATTTGCCAGAAAAGGTATTTAATTTTCTTTTTGCATGAATGACGCAAACGAACTTTTATATTTTTTATCGCTGGCCAATTTTTAAATTTAAGGGAAACGATGCATACTCTTTCAAGAATGAAAAGACAAATGTATATTCATTGCAAAACAACCATATGATCAAATAATTTTGAACTTGTTTTAAAATTGTTTCTTCTTCTGGTCTCTTTGGTTTTATCTTATTCCTGTGCAGACCGAAGCACAAAATAGACGGACTGAATGCGTCTTCGGTCAAGCTACTAGTCAGGGGTGGACAATTAGCCTGGACTTTTCGGACCGAACTTGGACCAAATTTTCAAAGTAGATTTTGGTGTCCGACTGGACTGGTCCAGTTTAACAGTCCAACTTCAATCTTTCGTCATGACTCGACTCGAAAGTCTAATGAGTTGAGTAGACTCAATGGGCATCAGTTTTCGCGGATCCAAATCCCTTCGTGCATTGGATCTGACCCGCGGGTCGTAGGTTTCTGACCCCTTCTCTCCGCAATGCACTGAAACTACGTATCGCTTCTCTGCGTCACTGTAACCACAAAATACTCGCAGCCAAATCTTGCATAATAGATAATCTTCATTATTATCAGAGTTGTTTCGACTTGAAGACACACTGTAAATCAATGAGATTTTATTATCTTCAGCATACAAAATCCATACAATATTACTGACTACATCAGAGACGCGAGACAGGTTATAGAATGCATCAACCAAAATGATATGACCCTTGTCTTAGAAGTGTACCCATCTTATATAAAACTGAAGACTTATTTTCGTAAATGAATTGTATTAGTGATAATATTAAAAAAAATGTTATTTTCCTATTCAGGATTTGCTTTAATACATCTGGCTTAGTAAACTAAAAAGTAACATGAAGTAAATATAACAATTTATAAATAAAAGAAAAAAAAATGTTTCTTCACTCGATGAACGATATCAAGTTAAATGTGGAGATTTTATTTCGTAACTTGTCTTTATGCACAGAAATGAAAGAAAATATCGTTATGTTTTAAAATTTGAGAAAGATCTAAGATACTTAAGAGCGAGATACGTAAGGAAAGGTTAACTATGGCAAACGGCAAGTTCGGTAATTTATTGATGTCATTTATTGCCTAATATATAATGATGTCATTTATTGCCTAATATATGATGATATCATTTATTGCCTAATATATAATAATGTCATTTATTGCCTAATATATTATGATGCCATTTATTGCCTAATGTATAATTATGTCATTATTGTCTAATATATAATGGTCTCATTTATTGCCTAATATATAATGATGTTATTTATTACCTAATATATAATGTCATATATTGCTTAAATAACAATTGAATCTTCTGCATTGTCTCCATTCGTTAGATTAAAAAGAATTATTATAAATGAACTTAAATTTAGATAATACCTATATTTAAATGTAGTTAACTTTAAAAAGAGTCAATAAAAGAATATCTACTTAATCGTTAATAGCTGGTCAAGACAAATAACATTACAGTTCTTTCTTTGCATTTCATCAAGAACCTCTAGATGAATAGCAGAAGTACTAGAACAAATATGGCAATAATCTTCAATGCACAGACGAATGGTAGATTTATAAATGTGCAAGATAGATTCTGGTTAATCTGGCACGTCACGATGAACCAACACTTAGCAACTGATTCAATATAGTAACTACATTACATATGGCCACAATGAAATACATCAACGAACCATCCAGAAATCTCAAACAATGACGATGCGAACACCACAACAATCTATTGCATAACAACGCTTCAAACGTCCTGACCAAAATTTCAGCACAATAAATAACAGTCTGATTAGAAGAGAAACTAATTTACAAAGAAAATGCATTGAGAGTTGGCTACTTAAGCGATTAGCAACAACAAACCTACGACCGTGCTCATACATAATATCACCGATCATTGCAAAAGCAATAATAGCCCAGTACAGTATACGAAGCAATAGAGAAAAAATAGTTATACTCTGAATGGGCCAATTTCAAACCAGCTTCAGTAATAAACCACAAGCACACACATAAAAAATACAAAAAAAAAAAAAATACACTTCTCGTCAGACCCCAGAAACAGTAGGACACTCGCTTATTAATTTTGATCTATACTTTTTCACCTATGTGTCGTGTTACTTCAGGAGGTTTTCAATCATGGCTTTCCAGAACTTAACGGAGCATGGGTTCAAGACATCCGTATACCGCAAACCAACATTCACCGGACAGTACCTCAATTTCAACTCCCACCATCCATACAGCGTAAAGAAGGGGATCGTCCGCTGCTTACAACACCGAGCAAAAGTCATAAGTGGCGACCCAGAGACATTAGATAAAGAATTGGTCAGTCTAGCCTGGATACATGGCAGCAGCCCAGTAATGTGCGATAGATAGGTACAAGAGGAGGACAACAACACTCAGAAAACAGTCTGCATGTCGGAGAAAATGCAAAGGATCTGCGGTCCATATAACATCTGGACAGCCTTCAAAAGCTCAGCGACACTTCGCAGATATAAAACCTACCATATAGGATAACATAACTAAAGGCTGTGTGTACGTCATCCCGTGCAGCTGTGGAAAGAAATATAAAGTGGAGACAGTCTGCCCCCTTAAATAAGTCTTCAAGTACACCAAAAAGCTGTAACACAAAAGGAAGTGGAAATATCATGCGTGGCTGAACACATATGGAAATGGGAGATCACTGATCTCTGTGGGATCGGGTTGAAATCAGACAAAGAACATCATTGTAAAATTCGTAAACTTAAGGAATCAACACATATGCTAGGCTACAAGTCTCCTGAGCCGAACAAGCATAGAAATGAATACAATATGGGAACCAGTAATAAGGAGTGCCAGAGAAAAGCAATAACTACAACGAAAATTGCAATATGAGCTCTGGTAAAAAAAACAAAACGAAAAAAAAACTATATAATTCTAACAGCAAAAATTGCACTATGAGCACTAGTAGAAAATTGATTGCTGAAGACATTAGGTTTATAATTCCCAGAAATTCATACAAAGATGTCCCAAGGACGCATGGCACAGTGGATCCAGTGAATTCAATATCTGGTTAAGGTGGTGGAAAACTTGGAGAGAAGAATTAAGAGGAGATAACTGATAACTGACATCCATTAGACATGGCACGTGACACTAGAACAGTCTACCCCAGTGAGGAAATAAAGGATTCAGTTCGACATTCCAACGACCTGAAGAAAGCCGAAGCGTACAACGGCCGAAACGTTGTGATAAATATGACAATAAAGATGAGAACGATAGTCCGAACAATGTAAATAGTGAATATGGTTTCCGCATTGCCCGGTCTACCGATGACGTGCTCACGTCCATAACTGAATTTATATACCAAGCACTAGACAATAACGAGAAGCTTGAGCTGTAGCCTTAGATATCTCTAAAGCGTTTGATAGTGTCAGGTACGCTGATCTTCTTCGTAAACTTCAGGCATACGGCATTACAGGACGATTATTTGACTTAATAAAATCACTCCTGTCAAACAGTGAAATGGAGGTCATTCTAAACGGGTTCTCCTCCAGTTCCTTTCACACGAACGCTGGTGTTCCCCAAGGCTCTGTTCTGGATCCTACAGTTTCAGATCTTCGTTAACGATCTTCTTTGTGTCATCAGTTCCCAAGAAAGCATCTATGCAGACAACTACTATTTAATCCTGTCTCACTAGTAAATCTGGGATCGCTGACAAAAGTAACCTGGCCGTTGGTCTCGAAAAGGACACCCAATACTCGGTTGACTGGGGCAGGAAATAGCTTGTAAATACTAATGCCTCCAAAACGAAACTGTTCTCATTTACCCACCACAGAGGACCCTCCCTGCCTCCCGTCAGAATAGCTGATACCCAACTCCACGAGAGCATCTCTCTGTGCCTTCTTAGCCACACGATGTCAGCTGACTTGAGGTGGAGCAAATACATTGAATCAATAGCTTCATCTACCGCAAGGAAAGTTGGTTTTCTGCGTCGCGCCAGAAATTTTTTCTCGTCCGAGTTCTTCCTTCAAATCTATAAATCAACCATTCGTCCTTTCATGGAATACTGCTGTCATATATGGTCTGGTCCTCCTGATGTACATCTAGAGGTCATCGACAAAATCCAGAGACGGATATTGCAATGTGATAGGTCCTGATCTGGCATCCCATCTGCAGTCGCTATCTCACAGACGTGCTGTGGCTTTCCTCTGTCTTTTCTACAAGTACTTTTATGGCAATTTGCTCCGACGAGCTATTTTCACTGGTTCCCAAACTGCATGAAGTTATGCGTGCTGTCAAGTTGGCATCTTGGTCCTACCGTTTCACTGTCGAAACGGCTAAATGTAGCCACCTCTTCTACTTCAACAGCTTCTTATCTTGCACCTCCCTTCAGTGGAACTCCCTTCCTATCACTTGCTCCCCGTTATGATCTTCAAATATTCAAATTATAAAGTCAATCGACATCTTCTGATGCCTTGACCTTGAACCCTGTCTTTCTCTTTATCCTTTTCCCAAACACTCCTCTTTACTCTTACTCTCACTCTCTGTAAGCCCTTGCGTGCTAGTGGCACTCCCGCCTTGCTTGGGGTGATTTGATTTTAAAAAAATACGCTTAACTGAATCTAACAAACTCAGCTGGAACTGGAACTCGGTTCTCCGATTAACTGTTCCGAGACATTATCCATTAAACTTACCCGCACATCCAAGCTTACAGAACCTGTTATTCTCAAGCAGTCACCTATCTAGGTGCTGATTAGTCTCGATGTTGCTTAACTTCGGTGGTCGTATGGGAACCGCCTGAATAAATCTGCTGAAAAAACACATTATTGTTTTATATTCATTTTCTATATGTATTCAAGCGGATTCTTACCATTATAAATTCTGGATTATTCTAAAATGTTTGCCAGGCAAATCAAATGTTCCTAGTATTTCAAACAGTACTTTGTGTCTTGCCTTATTAAATCATTTAGCATAATCTATCTATCTATCTATCTATCTATATATATATATATATATATATATATATTCACGAATCATTCATACAAAAAACAAATATTTTTTGTATGAATGATTCATGAATTTATGAATTATATTTGCACCTTTTAATTGAAATATATATATATATATATATATATATATATATATATATATATATATATATATATATATATATATATCTGTGATGCACCCTTCTAATTCATTTTCCTGTCCTGTTAAAATTATAGTGTACTCTTGATAACCGCTCTGAATAATTTCTTCATCGTTGCGATTTCGTTGCGCCCGAAAAGTGATATTTCTGTCAACAATTAAAATAACTGCGTCTTATCAGAAACATTTAACTTGATTACTTAAAACCAGCAGTTCAGTTGCAGGTTTACTTCTGTGCATTGTGTTTATTGAGCATCCATACAGTAGAAACACCCATCCTAACCTGCTTCAGTGAAGGCAAGGGTCATTTCATCTAAAAGAAAGATGATGGCCTTAGTGTTTAGGATTCAAATGCATTGTTTTTATTGACTGCCTTCAATAGGGCTAAACCATCAATGGTGAGTACCATACCAACTGGCGAAAGGCTATCAAGAAGAGATTGTGTTTATAATGGCCACTAAACGATGATTAATTTTTATTGTTGTGTATTAAAAGATCTTACATTAAAAAACCTTATAACACCTAAGAAATAAATAAAGGCGCATACAAGTAACAATCAGAATGCATTCAAATGGTTAAACTATATAGATAAAATAAGATGGCGTTAAATTAGCAATAAAAATTATAATAAAATGGCTTCATCAGAACAGTAAATGAAATAAAATAAAATTAGTCATACATCATATGAAATTATTAATAATATAAACGATAGGATAAAATCTTCTACGTGCTGTATCCTTTCAGGAAGTGGAGGATAATGACTCTCCAAAGCTCTCTTCCTTTTCAGCACTAAACAACATACGTCCCGATAACACCTCCCGGTCCTTGATCTGTCTTTCAATTACACAAACTTGTTACTTTTGTTATTAACTAGTTTCTGCTTTTCTAACTTTCAATACGTCCTGTGAGGATTGAATTCTTTAAGCCCTCTTTTCTCATTATGCGTTCATGTAATTTCAAATGTCTCTTTCTGACAGTAGGTATAAGTATCCTTTTCCGTTCCCATTTTTCTTAAAACTTCCTCGTTGCAGACGCGTTCTTCCCTGGGAATTCTCGACACGGATTGACCCCTTACAAAACGTCACTTGAGACGCACATCTAATTCTGTGCCTTCCACAGTAACAAAACGAAAACCAAGCTTATTTTACTGCAGTTTGCTAAAAGCCAATACACCCAAACTGTTATAACACGGCAGAAATAGACAAAGAAACAATCATAGCATCCATAAGTAGAACGATCAGGTAAACCCAAAGTTAAAAATTAGAATACATTCAAAATATAATACTGTAGATAAAACTTTTGCCTGTTTCTGAGCTAAGAGAATGGTTTACTTGAAATTCTTCAATTGGGTTCTTAACTACAAGAAGGAAGAATCCCAGACTCGATGTTTAGACTAAGAAAGATTGACGTAGCATTAATGCCTAATGAGAAATCACAAATGCACAGATTCCTAGTTACACGAGACATTAACTGTAGGACTGCAAATAAAATTTCACTTTTCAATATTTGGCATAGTTCTGCATTCCTGTATTCCTATTCGCCTTTCATTCATAGAGAAATAAAGATAATTTCCAGTTGTGGCGTTTCCAGCTGAAGACCCAACCAGGATTTCTCATCAGTGGTTATATTCTTAACAATATCAAATACGAAGATGACACTCCGTTGATGGCAGACAAAGATGGATCACGGCATGGCGTTTAAGACAAGCTAGTGAAAGAAAGTGAGAAGAAAGGACTAACCATCAATTTTAAGAAGACGGAATGAAAGAGGAACAGCTTAAGATGAGAAAAACGAATTAAAGATGGCAACATGAAACAGGCGCTGAGGATTAGATATCTGGAGAGTAATTTAACAGAGTATAGAAAAAAGGGGAATATGTTGAAAAATAATCTTCTCATTCTATGAAAGTATCTTGGTTAGCCTATGTACCTTTCAACGTGGCCAGATTTGTGAATGGATGTTGAAACGGGGTGTGTAAGGCTTGGCAACGTTACAAACATTGCTAAGATAAGAAATATAGGAAGTGGTGAAGAGCCATTGCCGCCCATGGTCTGAAGGGGGTGTCCTTTCAGAACGTGGATGAAAATGGCACGTAGAAAAAGAATCTGTGTTATTGACGTTATTTGCACTAGCGCGTTATTAAGGCCGTTCCATCTTACGGACTGCTTTTCGGCTGGAGAATTTTACTGGAGAATCCTGAAGAAGATCATAGGACGGTTGAAACGTCGTGTGGGTGGAACCAACAAGGTTCGATTGTCTGAAAAATGATTTTGATATGAGAATGTTATCTACATCGTTATTTTTAATATCGTTGATTTGGTTATTTCAGGATATTCAATTGTTGAAGAGATCCAGTGAAAAGAAAAATGTTGGAGTCAAAGCAAGTAAGTTTATTTACATTCATACAATAAACACTATTTTTTTTTACTATTGTATAACCTATGTATCTATCTTAAAAGTAATACTTGGCAACAAACTATCACATTAAATAGGTTGGTTTGCAAGCAGCAACAATTCAACAGATTTTCAACGATTTCCGATTAGAGTTGCTTTTATTTTTTTACGGTTTATCAACCCATTGTGGGTTATTGTAAAACTGAAACATATTTTAGATTATAGGAGGTCGCTTACAGTAATCTGTGTTCCTGAGCGGTCCCCCGTAAGTACTGAACGGACTCGACGCTGCTTAACTCCGGTATTCAGCGAGATTTGGCACTCCTAGGAGCTTAAGCAAACAAAACCAATTCAACGCAATGGGTCGGAAGAAAAGTTTGAAGATTTTCTTTTTTGACGTATTTTTAAAGAAAATATTTCATATACAAGTACAGTTTCATGATTCCATCCTCCCAAAACACGTTATCATTCCTGGTGATTAACTGATTCACACTGTTGAAAGCAAGCTATATTTCATCGCCTCAGAATCTTTTTTAATCGGTAGATTTTGTTGCTTTTGAAAAAACAATCACAGATGAAAACGTGTTACATTAATTTTTCCCGTTAAATCGTGAAGTAACCAAATATGGTAGCGTTTCTCATATGCATCAGCATGGTTGATTGTAAGTTCTATGAAAGTGACTCGTAGCGCCTTGTTTGTCTAACATTCTAAGTGGAAAGACAATATTGAATCCAATGCTAGATCTACTGTTAAGAAAGTCGGGTCATTGTTTTGTGCTGAACGATTTTTCTCTCCAGAATCTATCTTGCATATTTATAAGTTTACCGTTCGTCCATACTTTGAATACTGTTGCCACATATGGTCCGGTACCCCCGCTGTATGCTTAAAGATTCTTGATAAAATCCAAACAATAATCAGCAATATTGTTGGTTCTGACCTGACATCACGGCTTCTGTCACCTTTCCCACAGCCATAATGTAGCTACTTTCTGCCTTTTTTATAAATATTTTCATGGTAATTGTTCAGATGAACTCTTCACTGTAATACCAAGAGTTTATGAATTTAAGCGCAGTACTAGATTGGCAGCAAGGTCAGTTTACAATTGAATTGGCTAGATGAAACTGTAAGTTCTCTGTTAACAGCTAGTTTTCTCGCACTTCTCGTTTGTAGTACACTCTTCCAGCTTCTTGCTTCCGAATCAACTTTGATCTTCGAAAATTTAAATGCAATGTTAATCGCTATCTACTGTCTTGATTAGCCTTCTATTCTTCTCGCTGACTAATATTTCCCTTCTTGTTTTTTTCTTTGTTCTTTTACATTTAGTAACCCAGAGTGTTTGAGTGGATTCACTGCCTTGCATTGGGTGATATGACTGGAAAAATGTATTTTTTTATGCCTTACAAGGCTCACATACGATAAGTGGTATATTCCTGTGAACTATTTTTTTAGTATTTTAACTAGCCTTTGAATTTAATGGTCATCCCCAACAACTACAGGACTGTCTGAACTTTATCAGACTTATCAAAAATATTTATTTCCTAACTCAGTGAAACATTTATATGCTCTATTCTCAGAAACCCTACCATATCCACAAACCACACATATTTTTCTGCTGTTTACAGAGAATTTCAAGAAAATAAAATAGCATCGGATGACAAAGATCACCCAAATTTCACTTTCACAGAAAAACCACATTTCAAATGATCTACACACAGATCGTATAGAAAGATTTATTGAGGAAGACTGACATTACATAATCACAAACAAAAAAAATATACCCCTTGAATAACAGATGGAAATAGAAGAAAAAAATAAAGATATAATCAAAGCTCTTAAATTCGCACAGAGAATTAAACAAAAGTTTAGGAAGGAAAGTCCTGTCATTACTAGAACGAGTGATAACAGGAATTGAGTAGTTTAACATCCTGAAAAACTGTTAAATAAAAATATTTTACGAATTCCAACAGGCAATAAGGCTAAATGATCGGTCATTAATTGCAGAAAGTTTCATGTAAAGATTATAGACAGTCTTATAAACAGTCCTATAAACAGTCCTATAAACAGTCCTATAAATATTTTATGAATTCCAATCGGGAATAAGGCTAAATGTTCGGTCAATAAATGCAGAAAGTTTAATGTAAAGTTTATAATAGTCCTATAAACAGCCCTATAAACAATCCTATAAACATTTTATGAATTCCAATAGGGAATAAAGCTAAATGATCGGTCAGTAAAGGAAAAAAATTCCTATAAAGATTATAAACAGTCCTATAAACAGTCCTATAAACATTTTATGAATTCCAGCAGGAATTATGGCTAAATGATCGGTCATTAAATTCAAAAAGTTTAATGTATAGACTATAAACAATCCTATAAACAATCCTATAAACATCTTATGAATCCCAACAGGAATTATGGCTAAATGATCGGTCAGTAAATGCAAAAAGTTTCATGTTTTCAATTTCTTCTAGAATCTACTTCAACTCAATTGTATTTCTAACGTCTCCGCTTAAACTCTTATATATTATTTACTCTATATAATTTTTTTCCTCGGTAGAAGAAATAGTTTCCCTTATCGTCCAGTTCATGATCCTCCCGGTGCTTTGGAATAGTAGTAGAGGGATATCACTTTTTCTTATGTTTAGGATTGGGTTTCTGCTCCCTAGTAAAGTCTACTCCAACTCTACGTCTAACGTCTCCGCCTAATTTCTGACATTTAATTTAGTAGTTTTTTCTCAATAGGAAATAAATAGCTTCCGATTAATTCTGACAAGGCTAAAATAGCTGTGCACCATCTGACGGCCTAATTCATTTGCTTGTGAGTTTATTTTTTGTGGAATTGCTTTCAACTGCCTCACATCAAATCTTTGACCGTCTAAGAGTATCGCTCTTCATATTTTTTATTTCAGTTGTAGCAGCCGGAGCAGTATATATTCGGTGGGGGCGTTCGGTCTGCCCGAAGACATCTACCCTTATCTATGATGGTACGTCCCTAATAAATAATAATTCTTGTTCTTCTTGTTCTTCTTGTTCTTCTTGTTCTTCTTCTTCTTCTTCTTCTTCTTCTTCTCTACCTATCTATCCATTCAGAAGACGCATTTTTTGTTTGACCTTCTATATCGATATAGTTTATATAAAAACGTTCATTTATCTTATTTAAATCCGTATTCTGCCCGATCCTCAGTCGATGTTTTGGGAAAACCGGTTGATCATATTTTGAATTAAAACAAACACAAACACACACGCACACACACACACACACACACACACACACATATATATATATATATATATATATATATATAGATAGATAGATAGATAGATAAACCTAGTGAGCCTACGGTTGTATTGAGCTCTTTTGTTAGTTGTTTACTTGTGTCAGGGTTTTTTCTTTGGGCTTCAAACCTGTATCTGTGCGGGTTTTTTGACAGCTCTTTCTTTTTAACCAAAAAATACTATTGTTAAAAGAGCTTGATCGATTTGAACCTTTTAAAACTCTCGATTCTATATTCAACACGACACTTGATAAGACCCCAGAAGTGTTGAAACAAAACTTTTGTAGTGAATTTATAACATTTTACGTTATGATTTTCGAAAAATTATATATATATATATATATAATATATATATATATATATATATATATATATATATATATATATGTTTGTATACATATAGTCCAGAAAAAAATAAAATTTCGATCGAAAATTCGTAGACAGTGACTGCTACTGCTGATAATGCAAATTTCTTCTATGAATCGAGAATTCTGAGTCATTGGCGAGTTTATTCAAAATAAATACGTAAAAATCACCTTCGAGACCCTATAGCTTAGGCTGAAAATCTCCGACTGATCCCAAATCAGTCGTGTTTCGATCCTGGCAATCGGATGTCTAGCCACACTGACGAGCTGTGATACAGCGAATCAGTCTGTCGATGAAAAAAAAAAAAAATATATATATATATATATATGTGTGTGTGTGTGTGTATATATATATATATATATATATATATATATATATATATATATTAATTAAAGATGAGGCTCCCAACCTCTTCTAAAGATAACTTAAAAAACGCCTTTGACCGATATAAGAACTGACCAAAAATTAATGATAAAAAGACAAATAAACGCTACAGGCAAAGTTCACTTCCTTTATAGACAGTCATTCACCCCTGTAGTTCACTGCTACTAACAAGCAAGATTTTTTTTTATTCTGATGATGGCCATACTGGCTGAAACTATTCAAAGAATCTAATTTTTAAAAATAAACAAAAATATTAATATACCATCTAGTGCATTGTCTGGATAACTTGAACCATTGTATGTAAATTTATACAATTTAATTTAAATCTTCGGTGTGATGATACTGTCCGAAATAAATCATGATTGATTCCCGTATTTTCGTGATATGTTAAGCTTTTCCTCTGTTGTCTATACATTGAGCTCTCTACAGATCTATCTTTTTAATACTTTATATTAAAAAAAAACTCTTGGATTATCCTTTTCACTTACGGATTTGATATTCTCTCTCTCTCCCTATATATATATATATAATATATATATATATATATATATATATATATATATATATATATATATATATATATATATATATATATATATGTGTGTGTGTGTGTATGTATGTGTGTGTAGGAAGAGGGAAATAGATAGATTAATATAAGTACCTCTACGAAATCGCTAAAAAAGAGCATAGTCTGATGAAAAAGACGCCAAACTTTATGAAAACAAAATTTTATCGTCTAAATACTTATGTTTTTATGAAGAGGATAGACCAAATTTTTTTTTAATTATTTTTAAAAAATTTGTCCATCTTTTTAGAATATTCTAAATTTTGATTTAAAAACTTTGTTTATCTTTGTTGCAACAAGGGGTAGTAAATAACATAGATAATTTTTAGCGGGTTTTTTTGTATTACACACATTAATTTGGAAAATCTTGCAAAAATAAAAATAATTGTCAAATGTTAATGAAACTTTCAGAAACTATTCACAGATGATCAAAATTATTATAAATATGTGGTTTTTTATAAAAGTCATGGCAGAAATATTTATTTTTCATTTTTATTAACACCCCATAACTAATTTTATAAAAAACTCTAGAAATTCGATCCGCCCCTTACCCTATAAGAATGCAAATCATGTATTTTTTTTTTTAATTGTGGCCAACGTACCTGAAAATCAGCTCTGAATTGTAATATACAAAACTTAATAAAACAAATATATTATTTAATTTCAAATGCTTTTATTTGTTTTTATTTGTTTTTATGAATATGGACAATATTTTCTGAAAGCAAAACATTTTTTCAATGAAAATTGAATTTTTAATACAATTATTTGTTATTTCTTTTAATTATAATAGATTTTTACATTAAGTTTTAAAAAATATTATAAAATTAGTTAAAAGCAACGCCGAGCTTAAAATTGTGTCCAGATGAGATCGTCATTGTCTAGCGCTTTGAAAATTGTATCGTTTGGACCAATCGGATTAGCCAACGTAATTAAAAAATGTAACTTTTGTGCTTATAATCGAGCGGTAATTATAAAGTACGGAAGATCAACCAGGATACAATTTAGTTGCATTATTTGAGTTCAGCATTGTTCTCCGCTCTTAAGGCCTTTACTTTTGCGAAACACGTATGGAGAAGTTAATTTGATTTTTCAATTTCAACTGAGAAGGGTACCTATAAGTATCAGTATCATCTTATGAAATTTAACTACTGCTAAGCTTTAATTTATATGATCTTATTTTGATTTTAATCTCAGGTATGTCATTTTTCCATAAATGAAATATCAAAATTAATAACAAAATAAATGGAAATACAAATAACACAGTAAAATGTAATAAATGTACATAAAATTATCGTATTTTATGTACACTTCTGATAAAAATTCATAAGGTACGTATAAATAATAGATACCTCTTTCTTATGAAATTTAATCTCACTCTTAACAGTCTTATTTTTTAATTTCTTTATATTTTCCATAAAGCATCGTAAACGTAAAGATGAAAGCTATGTACAAAAAAAAAAAAAAAAAATGAAAAATTAGAGCGCTGAAAGTTTTCCTTAAAAGTAACGAGGTAAATAATTTGTTCATTTAAATCTAAATAATTTCACTTCCTTCCATCACAGCTGTCATCACTTGTCAAAGACACGAAAGGTTATGACCTGCTTTGTTTTATTTTCAAATTACATTTTTTCGGCGCAGAAGCTAAGTTAAGCTTGGTTCAAAATATTTTAAATAAACATTATAATTTCTGATTTTATCAAAATCAGTTTTGAAAAGATGATAATTGATTTTTAAAAGAATATCAAAATCAGATTTTCATCTTTTTATCAAATGATTGAAAATGATTGAAAATGATTGATTATCTGTCCTTTTTTTTTGACAAAAAAAAACAAAATTTTTAACGAAAATTTCGGACGTGCTAGGAACGATTAAAAAATGTAAAAAAATACCCCCAAAATACTTTGATCTTTCCTCTTTAATAACAATATGAACATTAGACAATAAAAAATTGTTTTCGTCAAGTTCGGCGTCTTTTTCATCATGCTATCTCTGTTTGTTTACATTTTTGTGGAGGTACCTAGATTAATAGATAGATTTTTATTATATTTAAGAAAAAAAAACATTATTAAACTTAATAAATGTGCCTTGACAATGTCTTTTATGAAATACTGTTATTTCTTTTGTGCAAATGACGATAACTTTTCTGAAAGTTGAATGCTCGTTCCCAGCTATTTTCTTTGATCTATTACCTATTTTGCTTTCTAACATCACGTCTATCGTTGTTATTTTTCCTGTAATAATTCTTTTTTTTTTTTTCTCCGAAATGTTTCCCATTAAAAGAACATTCATTTTTTTATCTTTCTTTTTTCCCACCTGTTTTCATCCGGTTTGGCAATTTTTATGATTTTCATAATTACTTCAAACTTGCTTTGATCACAGTCTTTGTGTGGTTGCTTCTTTTTTCTTTTTTTTCTCGCTTGTTTCTTGCTTGTGTCCTTGCTTTCTCCTTCAGTTGACCTTTGTCCCAGTATTTCTTTCTTTTTTCAAACTTCCTACGACCCGTCTCGGTTTTTCACTATAGTTTTATTCCCTTATTCTTTCTTTCTTTCTTTCTTTCTTTCTTTCTTTCTTTCTTTCTTTTCTAATTATCATTGGACACCTCGTTTTTCTTTCTTTTTTTTCTATTCCAATTTTTAATTTAACCGAATTTTTCCTTTCTTTCTCTCTTTCTTTCTTTCTATCTTTCTTTCTTTCTCTCTTTCTTTCTTTTTTTTCTAATTTTCATTAAACCCCTCCTTTTCTTTCATCCTCTATTCCTTCTGTTCGATATCAGCTTTTAATTCGCCCGAGTTCTCTCGCTCTCTTTTTCTTTCTTTCTTTTTTCTTTCTTTCTCAGTTTCTTTCTTTCTTTCTTTCTTTCTTTCTTTCTTTCTTTTCCAGTTTTCATTTTAAAAATTTTCATTCTACGTCTATTTTCTTCCTTTCTATTCCAGATTTTGATTTAAATGACTTCTTTCTTTCTTTCTTTCTTTCTTTCTTTCTTTCTTTCTTTCTTTCTTTCTCCACGCTATCGTTACCTTTCTTTTTTGTTGTATAAAGAAACAATGCTTTAAAACCAGTTTTCCTTGCGTATTTTTGCGCATAACCTCATTTTTACCTTTCGTATTCAATTTTCTTAGGTATAAGTGGAGGCCAATTCTACACCCACACTGGAGGCAGCAGTGATATTCTCTGTTTACCTAAGAAACCAATCTGGGAAAACTTCACATCTGCCGGAGAAGGTTCCGCTTACATCTACGGCATAGAATATGAAATCAGCTTGTACCGATCATTGGGCAAAAATGGAATGTTCTCATCCAAAAATGCGCAATCCCTTCACGACCACAACGTACCTTGTGCCGTTTGTCAAACGAAAGAGCCTGGCTCAGTAATAATGGTCCCAGCTAGAAACCGC
>OZ010578.1:93429792-93434792 GCA_963932145.1 Acanthosepion lycidas
CGTGAACTGCAATTGTTTTCAAACTGCTTTTCCCGCCGCCGACGGCCATGTACCACCGAAGCTTAGTGCACGCGACATTGGGGCTGCTCCTGCATTTCAAGTAAACATAATGTTCTATGGAACACACATTTGTCGAGATGGAGCGTAGGGGTTCAAAGACACAGAAAAAGCTAACACATATACAGGTACGTATAAACATATACACACGCACTCACACAAGACCGCATAAAAGCATCCCACGTAGAAAATTCAGAGAGAAATACGCTGAGATTTTCTTTCGAAATGAGTAGAGATAAGTGATAAAGATCCAAGGGCGTAAATACACCGTATGCATCTCAGTTCTGTGTTTAGCAATGTGGGGGCAAGTGGTAGCAGTACCTCCACAGCACAAATGTGAAAGGAGGAGCATTTTCCATACTAGAGACTATTTTCATTTATTCAAGAAATAAATGAAAATATTACTGAGAGACGAATGTAGCCACGAATACCAATTTTGTTGATTGATAGTATTGGTTTGCTTTTTACGGATTATTAACCTTTTACAGGTTATTTAAAGTCAGAAAGATATTGTTAGATTGTAAGTATATTTTTGGAGATAATAATGTTTTACTGATAAAAGTCCTACTAATTAATCCACAGCTGTGGGGAGAAGTTGTTCTTCATACTTTTCCAAAGTATATTTGTGCGTAAATGAATATAATGAACGCGACTAGAATTAGAACTCGGCATTTCGATTTCCAATTTCCGAGCCGTTATACTACCTTCAAATACTAACTTACAGGAACTGGTATTATTGTTTTATTATATTCGAACTTTACTTTTGGTCTTTAATTTTGTTATTACCTTTCAGATGGCAATAATTTACAAAACAATTAAATGGTAACTTAGGTAGGGTCACCAAAATTATATTCGACTCCGGGCGCTGAGGAACCATGCTATGCCAATTATCTCGAGATTATGGGACAATAACGTATCCAAATTATCAGGAATCTCGAACAGTGCCCGTGAACAGAAATTCTCTCCAGTAAAGCGTGAAAATTTGTCTAGAAAAAGAAAAAACAATATGGATGGTGTAGCTTAAGCTGTTGATTTGATTATCTCGAAAGCATTTGACAATGTTTAGCATACTGGTTTTCACAAGTTGAAAGGTTACGGTATTTCTGGACGAATTTTTTTTTTTTAACGCGGTGTGTCTTTTTTATCCAATCACGATATGAAAGTTTTCTTTAGTAGCCAATCATTTTTTTGCATTAATGCAGGCGTCCCTCTGAATTCTTGGACCTACATTGCTCCTAATTTTCATCAATGACCTTCCTGATGATATCAGTTCTCAAATCGGTACCAATGCGGATGACACAAACTATTTAATCCTGTGCTCATAATATGTCTGATCGGTTCGATCAGGTCAAATTGGGAGATGCTCTAAAAAAAGGATCTACATTTTCCTTTTAACTGGACTAAGAAATGGCTTGCTTATTTTAACGCCTCCAAAAGGAAATTGTTGTTTATTAATCGTCTAATAGAACCCTTTTTGACTTCCATAATTATGGCTGATGCTAACCTCCAGGTGAACGTCTTCTCTGGATAAATTTTTCCTCTGATAGGATGTGGAAAATATATATTGTATCAACTGCTAGATAAGTTTCTTGTTCACTGTGTAATGCTAAACAAGTTTTGTCGCCTGTATCTATATTTATGGCTACTATTTATCCCTGCTTTGAATATTACTGGCATAGATGGTCTGATACTCCTGCTATCTCGAGATCATGGTAAAATCCAAAGAAGAATCTGCAATGCCACTGGTCCTGACCTGACGTCGCATCTTCAGTCAATTTGCTCGTTTTGCAGATTTCTTGTGTATTTTTTTTTTAAATGCTTTCATACTATTTGATCTGAACTTTCCTTAAAAGATTGGCAGCAAGATCTCATCATATTATATTTGAAATGACTAGATATAACCGTAAGTTCTATGGTCATAGTTTCTTCTCTCGTTTAAGTATCTCTCTTCCGGTTTCTTGTTTACTTATCAAGTCGTCCTAATTTCTGTTCTTTTATTCTTCTCGCTCCTTAATAGAAATTTTTAAAAATATTTTTCAAAAGCAGTAGATCTGGATCTTAGTGAGTTTAATGTCTTGCTTGGGTTGAAATAATTAAAAAAAATTAAAAATTAAAACGCAGAAAATGTAAAGACGCTGTCTACAAAGAGAATACACCAATGGAAACTGTAAAACGAGCTGGCAAGTGATTTTATTGTTAAATTTCACGAACCTCTGGATCAGGCTGAGTAGATAAGTACTAAAAGATGGATTCTGTTTTTGATATAAAGTAAAAATGTTAACATCTTAGTTGACCCGAATCGAATCCAGTAGGGCTTCGTTATGCCCAGCGTCTTTTGAGCGCTTTCGGCCTTTATTAGCCATTAACAAAGCTCCATGCGCGAAGTTGCGACGCCCAGTAACCACAGCATTCTGACTTATAGTCAAGGCCCTATCGGTAGCAAGAATAAATCTCTTTTATAAGGGCTTATTTTAACCGATAGAGTTCAAAAGACATTAGACAGTTTGGCTTTTTTCTTGAAATCTAGAAGCTTCGTAGAAACACCATCCCAATCGTCAAAGTAAAAAAAAATTCTCTTTTTTGTGGTTGTCTAGAACAGGTTGTTGCTATTGTTGTTGTTATTTTTGTAGTTGCTATTTTTGTTGTTGTTGTTGTTGTTGTTGTTGTTGTTCTTCTTCTTCTTCTTCTTCTTCTTCTTCTTCTTTCCGTTGCTTCAAATCTCTTCTTCATCTGCGAGGATATTGTCCAGCATTCGCCGCCATATAGGAGGACAGATTTTACATAATATTTCAATAATCCTTTCGTTGTTTATTACGAAATTATACTCTTTCTTAGTACTTTGCTTGGCTTTTAGAATACATTTTTTGCTATTCCAGTTTCAGTATCGTATATTCCCTCCAGTGCTAAAATGTTTCCCGGATATTTTAACTGTGGTAAATTTGGTGCTTGTATCTCCATTTTGTAATTTGCATGTTGGACTGTATCTTTTGTCAACAACCATATGTGACGTCACCCTGGTCCTTCTCCCGTGCTATCCTTTGAGGATCTAACCCTTGGCTGATTCGGATGGAAATCTGATTAGATTCGGCATCAGCTTTGTCGTTCCCAGCTCGCCTCCAACGTCTGGTTACCGAAGTAACTGCTTTGATTTCTAATCTAACCTACCCACGTTGTGATTTGATCTTAGGTAGACGAAATCAATCAGGCGTCGGGCCGTAGTAGAAGCCGAATCCGGGGCAAAGTTGATACCGCACAAGTATATGTAAAAGAAAATAAAGTAACAACTCAAAAGATTCAAATGTGTTAAAAAAGAATAACAATTATCTTTATATCTGGTTGCTGAATACAGGACTGCGTCTTTCTCCCAAACCGCTTCTATGGATTCGTGACACTTTGCGTTTCTTAGGTGAGTCTTTCAATAAACTGATTTTTGGTATCTTCAGGCGATATTTTGGTGGTGTGAGTCTAAGTCGTTCTTAAAAAAAAATTCTATTTTTGTTAGAAGTCTAAGTCGGAATGAGTGGAAATCTTTTAGTCTGCTCCTGCGAGGCTGGTCTCCGAGCTCACAGCTCAACTGCAACTCAACTCAACTCTGTGACTCCAACTGTCGCCAACTTGAATTCTCGAACTGTGTGTCTTTGCTCTGGGGACGTTCGTTTATATGGACGCCGCCCAAAACCGTGTGGGGGCCTGTCGTGGTTTGGGTTCCTCGACAACTCCAAATCCGCAATAAGGATTTTCTTTGTTTTCGGATAGGAAAATTTATCACTTCCCATTTTTGAAAGTCAATTACTTTCTATTTTAGAGGGATTCTTAAGGGAATTGTCCTCCTAAATTTTTCCTTTTTCATATTGGTATCTCACACCAATCCTCTCAGAGGGCGTCAAAAAAGTTTCCCTTCTTTCTCATATGTTTACCTTCGCCCATCGCTCACGCCACCATTCAGCCAATGAACGCTCGGCAGCGTGAGTGTGGCTAGATTAGCCTCAGTTTACAATTATCGCTCAATGAAAAAAATTATCTTCCTTTTTTTTTTTCTTTCTTTTCCAGCGACCAGAAACCCCACGAATCGTACTGTGGACATTAAATCTTTATTTTAACTTGATGTCATCTGGGATTCATTAATGGGATTTTTGCAAAGTTATTATCTGGGTGGTCAACTGAATCTCTTTGTCTTCATTAACATCATCGCATTCTGTCGCCAACAGTCTGTCTAGGTCACAAACTTTTATCATGGCTCTGGACATAACACAGGTTGTTCTCCTTCCAAAACCAAATGATATCTCCGAAAGATAGTTAATGGCTTATTCTTTTTCTTTTTCTCTTCTTCCTTCCTTTTTATTTGGGGTGGTCTCACTTAATTCTTTCGCGGTCGTATGCTTGACCCAATTTTCGATTATTTTCTAGCACTCTGCTTTGTAAGACTCTTGACCAAATTGAAATTTACATTATTGCCATGGGCATATTGCTATCTTTTACTCGCATTCTGCCTTTCCTCACCGCGTCATGGCATAAATTAATTCTGACAGATCCGAGATCTTACGAATACCTTTCTTCGCAAATGAAAATAAAATCTTTACCCATTTTTCTTTTGTCAGAACAATAACATCGCTCAGTATGTCTTTCGTTATAGCTTTTTCTCGCCTTAAGTATTTCTCGCTTTTAATTTCCATGCTTAATTAGTTAGCCAAAAGCTAAATAGTGTCACGCATACATTCAGTTTTTTAGAAATTGATGTTAAGTTCTTTCTCCTCGACGACCTTTACTACATTCTGTAGGAATTCTTGTAGTTTTCTTTTCTGTGTCTGTTACCAACTCTATGTCATCTGCATATCTTACCTTGTGAAATTTGTGATTATAATTGAAAGAATCCTGGTAGAACTTATAGTTCTCTCAGGATAGTTTCCTTTTATAAGTTGAACAAATCCGATGAGAAGAGACAT
>OZ010578.1:93439792-93467292 GCA_963932145.1 Acanthosepion lycidas
TATACATTATCTTTACGAAGCATAACATACTCGTGCAAACTAAAAAAAAAACAGAACTCATGATACGTACTCATCTATGAGACAATACTAATTAATACTCTAAGGCAGGGTTCGACAACTCATTCGACCCCGCGGGCCGGATCGTGTTATAATGACGTGTCGCGGGCCGGACGCAGCCCATTAATGAAAAATTAAGGAAAATTACATATGAAGACTCCTGTCAACCTAAATATTTAAAACCATAATGAAAATAAACACTGAGAAATCAGAAAAAACAAAACAAAATCTAAAATTAAAAAACACCTAACAAAAATTACTTTTCCTCAAGGAACGTCAAAATACTTCAAATCAAAGCAAAATCAAAACAAGATACAACTTGAACTGAATTAATAATTTGTTTTAATGTTTGATCACATGCACAGTCAAACTCGCGAGTCAGAAATCCTTGATTCACTGTTCCGTGATTGAAATTTCCGTGTGTACCACTTCAAGGTAAAATGTACTTTTGAGTGTATAAAATATGTTGAAAGAAAATGTTTTAAAAAATGGGCTTTAAATGTAAACGAACATTAACATAGGAAATACTATAAATTTATCTGCGGGTAAATGTTAGTTAAGTAAATTTACAAGTTGAATATTTTTACGAACCTTGAATTACTTTCTAATCTATCACCAACTGCTTGTATTCTTGTCGTTATATTAAATTAATGTTTATTTGTTGAAACTATTAGCTTGGTGCAAAGATAATGTCGTTTTCTCACATATGTTACTATGTGAGAATTTTTTTTATATTTTTGCACCAACCTAATACGTTGTCTTTTCTACTGAATTTTATTCCTTCAATGAAAATCGTGTGATTATTCTAAACGGCCAAATTACGAGCAACCCTGTAACGATATTTTGTTATTGTATGGAATCCAGACACTCCAAATTTTGACATTAAACGAAAAATACGACTAGAAGGGTTCCTATAGACCCATACGTATCATAATAGCGGCTTTCGCTTTTCGCTCAGTAACAATGAAATAAGGAAATCAAATCTGTAATCACTACAAAAAATTTTGTGCATATCCGTGAATCAAAAATTGCAATATATTTTATATTTTCTGGGTTTACTTTCAATTTTCAAACCAGTTACTAAAACGAAACAAAATCCTGAATTTATTTCTTTTTGAATAAGTAAATACGAAGAGCACTGATTACATTCATTTGAATTTTATTTCGGTTTTTAAAACATTTCTAATTTTATTCAGTTTATTTGCAGAGTAATTAATCTTTTAAAAAGCGTGACATATGGCCCGTGTCGAGCCAGGCCGCATGCAAAAAATCAGTGAAAGACTCTTGTTTGAGAAGAAGAGGGGTATGATAAGATTCCAGCAACTTACATAGGGTAGGTGGCAGGGGTAAGCGATGGGGGGTCGCTTTTGGAGGAATGAAATAGAAAGCCGACTGAGACAACATTGTCCCTTTGAATCTGTCGCCGGTCGGTCGGTCAGTCAAATCAGTTCTCAGTTTTTGCTTTATGTTTATTTTTTAAATTTTTTTTACGCTGAAATGGAGAGGATTGGGTTTCGATCGTGATTTTGCGGTTATAGTATGCAAATTCGGTTGGGTGGATCAGAGGAAGATAACAGCAGGCCTTTTGTCGAATTCGAAAGCCTCGTGTCTCATGTTAAAAATAGAGTCATTGGTAATCAGGATCGCGGGCCGGTCAAAATGCCTTCGCGAGACGGATCCGGCCCGCGGGCCGAAGGATGCCGACCCTTACTCTAAGGCAAGGCAGTTTTAATATCTCTTTATTTATCTTCGGCTATTCATTATCTATCTGGCGATCTATGTTTGTTCATATCTATCTCCATCTATTCGTATCTATCTTGCTAGCAAGATAACTAGCTAGCTATATAGATAAATTGAGAGAGAGAGAGAGAAAAAGAGAGAAAGATGAACAGACTGAGATAGATATAGATATTTCATTCTGTTTATAATCAAGATATTAACATTCCACACCCCATCAAATAGAACATAAGGAAGAAAACACCATCAATACTGAAAAAGAGCGACACAGATACCGAACTTGAGAAATATTTTTTCCTATAAAAAATGGGTTTTAAGAGAAAGATTTTATAAATTTCAATCGTAAACTGTACTAGCTGTTTAGTCAATGAATGCCAAATATTTCCTTATCAGGAAACAGATAGTATTGTCATTATCTTTGTCTTGACGTTCTCCAATGAAGTCAGCCTAATATTTCCGCTAAATCTTGTATATTTGCACTTTTGTCCTTCAAACATTATCGTTTTTTATCTAGTCACATTTGCCAGAAAAGGTATTTAATTTTCTTTTTGCATGAATGACGCAAACGAACTTTTATATTTTTTATCGCTGGCCAATTTTTAAATTTAAGGGAAACGATGCATACTCTTTCAAGAATGAAAAGACAAATGTATATTCATTGCAAAACAACCATATGATCAAATAATTTTGAACTTGTTTTAAAATTGTTTCTTCTTCTGGTCTCTTTGGTTTTATCTTATTCCTGTGCAGACCGAAGCACAAAATAGACGGACTGAATGCGTCTTCGGTCAAGCTACTAGTCAGGGGTGGACAATTAGCCTGGACTTTTCGGACCGAACTTGGACCAAATTTTCAAAGTAGATTTTGGTGTCCGACTGGACTGGTCCAATTTAACAGTCCAACTTCAATCTTTCGTCATGACTCGACTCGAAAGTCTAATGAGTTGGGTAGACTCAATGGGCATCAGTTTTCGCGGATCCAAATCCCTTCCTGCATTGGATCTGACCCGCGGGTCGTAGGTTTCTGACCCCTTCTCTCCGCAATGCACTGAAACTACGTATCGCTTCTCTGCGTCACTGTAACCACAAAATACTCGCAGCCAAATCTTGCATAATAGATAATCTTCATTATTATCAGAGTTGTTTCGACTTGAAGACACACTGTAAATCAATGAGATTTTATTATCTTCAGCATACAAAATCCATACAATATTACTGGCTACATCAGAGACGTGAGACAGGTTATAGAATGCATCAACCAAAATGATATGACCCTTGTCTTAGAAGTGTACCCATCTTATATAAAACTGAAGACTTATTTTCGCAAATGAATTATATTAGTGATAATATTAAAAACAATATGTTATTTTCCTATTCAGGATTTGCTTTAATACATATGGCTTATTAAACTAAAAAGTAACATGAAGTAAATATAACAATTTATAAATAAAAGAAAAAAAATGTTTCTTCACTCGATGAACGATATCAAGTTAAATGTGGAGATTTTAATTCGTAACTTGTCTTTATGCACAGAAATGAAAGAAAATATCGTTATGTTTTAAAATTTGAGAAAGATCTAAGATACTTAAAAGCGAGATACGTAAGGAATGGTTAACTATAGCAAACGGCAAGTTCGGTAATTTATTGATGTCATTTATTGCCTAATATATAATGATGTCATTTATTGACTAATATATAATGATGTCATTTATTGATTAATATATAACGATGTCATTTATTGACTAATATATAACGATGTCATTTATTGACTAATATATGATCATGTCATTTATTGACTAATATATGATCATGTCATTTATTGCCTCATACCTGGCCAGCTTTTGTATATGGATGTTGAAACGGGATGTGGAAGGCTTGGCAACGTGACAAACATTGCTAAGATAAGAAATGTAGGAAGTGGTGAAGAGCCATTGCCGCTCATGTTCTGAAGGGGGTGTCCGTTCAGAACGGGGATGACAATGGTACTTAGAAGAAGAATCTGTGTTATTGACGTTATTTGCACTAGCGCGTTATTAAGGCCGTTCCATCTTTTGGACCGCTTATCGGCTGGAGAATTTTACTGCAGAATCCTGACGAAGATCATAGGACGGTTGAAACGTCGTGTGAGTGGAACCAACCACAATAATATTAAGATTCGATTATCTGGAAAAAAATTTTGAGAATATTATCTATATTGATATTTTTAATATCGTTGATTTGGTTATTTCAGGATATTCAATTGTTGAAGAGATCCAGTGATACGAAAAATGTTGGAGGCAAAGCAAGTAAGTTTATTTACATTCATACAATAAACACTATTTTTTTTTACTATTGTATAACCTATGTATCTATCTTATAAGTAAGACTTGACAACAAACTATCACAATAAAAGTAGTGGGTATGCAAGCAGCAACAATTCGACACATTTTCAACGATTTACGATCGACTTTCAACGAGAAAATCCATAGAGTTGTTTTTATTTTTTACGGTTTATCAACCCTTTGTGGGTTATTGTAAAACTGAAACATATTTTGGATTATAGGATGTCGCTTACAGTACCCTGTGTTCCTGAGCGGTTCCCCATAAGAATTGACCGGGCTCGACGCTGCTTAAACTCCGATATTCAGCGAGATTTGACACTCCAAGGAACTTCAGCAAACAAGACCAAATCAACGCATTGTGTCGGAAGAAAAGTTTGAAGATTTTCTTTTGGCGAATTTTTAAAGAAAATATTTCGTTATTTGTACATAGATTCATTCAACCATAAAAGTGTAATTTTGTTCCTATACCTTTCGCTATCTTCGAGACAGTTTCATGATTCCATCCGCCCAGAACACGTTATCATTCCTGGTAATGAACTGATCTCAGAGCTGAAATACTTGCAATAAGAAAATTTAGTAGTGCGAAAAATAAGTGGTACTACGAAATGTCAAGGTGAGTACAGTTAGTGGAATAGGTCATACAAACTAAGCTGTACCAATTTCCCTCGGGCCCACAAAATGTCGTGAGGTCTATCATTGTTCTGACGGATGACGACACTGACTCCATTGGACAGTTCCGAACACTTCGCTTTGCTTTTTTCCTTTCTTCAGTCCAGTTGGAAACAGTACTGACTTTGTGGAAGAAACACGTAATACGCAATGATATACGGCCTTGTTTTCTTCGGGTGAAGAACAGCATTTTGCTAGACTAACGGTGGCTCATTTTCATTTCTGCATGACCATTCATGTTTCACATTGTTGTAAACAAGCTATTTTTCATCGTCTCAGAATCTTTTTTAATCGGTTGCTTTTGTTGCTTTTGAAAAAGCAATCACAGATGAAAACGTGTTACATTAATTTTTCCCGTTGAATCTTGAAGTAACCAAATATGGTAGCGTTTCCCATATGCATCAGCATGGTTGACGATAAGTTCTATGAAAGTAACACGTAGCGCCTTCTTTGTCTAACATTCTCAGTGGAAAGACAATATTGAATCCAATGATAGATCTACTGTTAAGAAAGTCGGGTCATTGTTTTGTGCTGAACGATTTTTCTCTCCAGAATCTATCTTGCATATTTATAAGTTTACCATTCGTCCATACTTTGAATACTGTTGCCACATATGGTCCGGTACTCCCGCTGTATGCTTAAAGATTCTTGATAAAATCCAAACAATAATCAGCAATATTACTGGTCCTGACCTGACATCACGGCTTCTGTCACCTTTCCCACAGCCATAATGTAGCTACTTTCTGCCTTTTTTATAAATATTTTCATGGTAATTGTTCAGATGAACTCTTCACTGTAATACCAAGAGTTTATGAATTTAAGCGCAGTACTAGATTGGCAGCAAGGTCAGTTTACAATTGAATTGGCTAGATGAAACTGTAAGTTCTCTGTTAACAGCTAGTTTTCTCGCACTTCTCGTTTGTAGTACACTCTTCCAGCTTCTTGCTTCCGAATCAACTTTGATCTTCGAAAATTTAAATGCAATGTTAATCGCTATCTACTGTCTTGATTAGCCTTCTATTCTTCTCGCTGACTAATATTTCCCTTCTTGTTTTTTTCTTTGTTCTTTTACATTTAGTAACCCAGAGTGTTTGAGTGGATTCACTGCCTTGCATTGGGTGATATGATTGGAAAAATGTATTTTTTTATGCCTTACAAGGCTCACATACGATAAGTGGTATATTCCTGTGAACTATTTTTTTAGTATTTTAACTAGCCTTTGAATTTAATGGTCATCCCCAACAACTACAGGACTGTCTGAACTTTATCAGACTTATCAAAAATATTTATTTCCTAACTCAGTGAAACATTTATATGCTCTATTCTCAGAAACCCTACCATATCCACAAACCACACATATTTTTCTGCTGTTTACAGAGAATTTCAAGAAAATAAAATAGCATCGGATGACAAAGATCACCCAAATTTCACTTTCACAGAAAAACCACATTTCAAATGATCTACACACAGATCGTATAGAAAGATTTATTGAGGAAGACTGGCATTACATAATCACAAACAAAAAAAATATACCCCTTGAATAACAGATGGAAATAGAAGAAAAAAATAAAGATATAATCAAAGCTCTTAAATTCGCACAGAGAATTAAACAAAAGTTTAGGAAGGAAAGTCCTGTCATTACTAGAACCAGTGATAAAAGGAATTGAGTAGTTTAACATCCTGAAAAACTGTTAAATAAAAATATTTTACGAATTCCAACAGGCAATAAGGCTAAATGATCGGTCATTAATTGCAGAAAGTTTCATGTAAAGATTATAGACAGTCCTATAAACAGTCCTATAAATATTTTATGAATTCAATAAGGAATAAGGCTAAATGTTCGGTCAGTAAATGAAGAAAGTTTCATGTAAAGATTATTAACTGTCCTATAAACAGTCCTGCAAATATTTCCTGAATTCCAACAGGATTTATGGCAAAATGATCGGTCATTAAATGCAAGAAGTTTCATGTAAAGATTATAAACAGTCCTATAAACAGTCCTATAAACAGTTTATGAATTCCAGCAGAAATTATGGCTAAATGATCGGTCATTAAAAGCAGAAACTTTCATGTAATGATTATAAACATTCCTATAAACATTATATGAATTCCAATAAGCCATATGGTTAAATGTTCGGTCAGTAAATGCAGAAAGATTCATGTAATGATTACAAACAGTCCTATAAACATTTTATGAATTCCAACAGGAAATAAAGCTAAATCATCGGTCAGTAAAGGCAAAAAGTTTCATATAAAGATTATAAACAGTCCTATAAACAGTCCTATAAATATTTTATGAATTCCAACAGGAATTATGGCTAAATGTTTGGTCAGTAAATGCAAAAAGTTCCATATAAAGATTATTAACAGTCCTATATAAACAATCCTATAAACATTTTATAAATTACAATAGGCAATAAGGCTAAATGTTGGGTGAGTAAATGCAGAAAGTTTCATGTAAAGATTATTAACAGTCCTGTAAAAAGTCCTATAAACATTTTATGAATTCCAATAGGCAATAAGGCTAAATGTTCGGTCTGTAAATGCAGAAAGTTTCATCTAAAAATTATTAACAGTTTTATAAACAGTCCTATATACATTATATGAATTCCAATAGGCAACAAGGTAAATGATCGGTCAGTAAATGTAGAAAGTTTCATGTAAAGATTATTAACAGTCCTATAAAAAGTCCTATAAACAATTTATGAATTCCAATAGGCAATAAGGCTAAATGTTCGGTCATTAAATGCAGAAAGTTTCATGTAAAGATTATTAACAGTCCTATAAACAGTCCTATAAACATTTTATGATTTCCAATATGCAATAAGGCTAGATTATTGGTCACTAAAGGCAGAAAGCTTAATGTAAAGATGATTAAAAATCTTATAAACAGTCCTATAAACATTTTATGAATTTCAATAGGCAATAAGGCTAAATGTTCGGTCAGTAAATGCAGAAAGTTTCATGTAAAGATTATTAACAGTCCAATAAACAGTCCTATAAACATTTTATGAATTCAAATAGGCAATAAGGCTAAATGCTCGGTCAGTAAATGCAGATGTTTCATGTAAAGATTATTAACAGTCCTATAAACAGTCCTATAAACAGTCCTATAAATATTTTATGAATTCCAATAGGCAATAAGCCTAAATGATCAGTCTGTAAATGCATAATGTTTAATGTATGTCGCTAGAAAGAAAGAAGAAAATAAAGAATGGCGAGAATTAAATTTAGGTGATAAGACGCCACCACAAAAAGGACACTAACCGGTCTTATTTTTCTGACAAGGAAAAGTGGTAAAATTTTTATTTCCATTGTCGAGAAAGTAAAACACAGAATTTAATCTGATTTATGTTACGTGCGGAGAGTAAGATATGTCCAATCTGCCCATGGCAATGGTAAAGGGAATTTTCAAGTTGGACAATTTACCTCCTGCAGAATTCTAAAGATATAAAAATAAAAATTAATTAAGCACGCACTGTCCGAGAAAACAAAAGTGTCCGCTGACCACCATGAAGGAAACGTTAAGCCTTTGTCTATATGCAGAATACAATTGAGAGGAGCATCTGTTTATTGTCAGGGCTGGCTATGATAGCGAAACTATTTTATCGGATCAGTAATTGGCACCAAGAATGCAAATATGTACAAATGGCCACCGACTTGATGCTGGCGAAAATCTGATTGACGAATTCCAGGTGATTCGGTTAATATAAGAGTCTATGGTGTGAGGTCTCCTCGAAGAAAAGAAAGAAAAGAAAAACAAAAAGGGAACATAATTTTTTTTTCTTTGAGCAAGATTTTTTAAACCGAGGCTAGTCTGGCCACACCCACGCTGCTGAGCGCCTATTGGCTGAATGGTGGCATGAGCGTTAGGCGGAGGTAATCATGTGAAGAAGGAGGGGAGGCCTGTTACGCCCCCTGAAGGGATAGGTGTGAGATGCCACTGTGAGAGAGAGGGGAAACCCGTTGAAACCTCTGAGAGCATGGTGAGATACCAATATGAGAACAGAAGGTGGGAAGACGAAAGACTTCCAAAAATGGAAAATAATAAAATTCTCCTGACCGAAAACAAAGAAGTGGATTGTGGGTTTAGAATTATCAAGGAACCTCAAACCCCGACAAACCCAGCCCGGTTTTTGTCGGCGTCCATATAAGCAGAGTCGCAGCGAGTTAAGTTCAGTTCGAGTTCCAGTTAAGTTGAGTGAAGTTCGAAGTTGGGGTTGGAGACAGACAGGCAAGCAGTTGCAGTGAGCTGAGAGCTCTGAAGACCCGCCTCGCAGAAGCTGACTAAGATTCACGCAATTTCGAACTCAGCTTCTAGCCAAGAACAATTTATTTTTGAAGAACGACTTAGACTCACACCACCAAAACAAGTTTTACGAATATCGCCTGAAGATACACCAAGAACCAGTTTCTTAAAGAACAAACAACTTAAGATGTTAAGACTCGCCTAACAAACACAAAGTGTCACGAATCCATATAGCGGGTTGGGAAGAAGACACAGTCCTGTATTCAGCAACCATATATAAAATATTGTTATTCTTTTTTTAACATATTTGAACTTTTCGAGTTATTATTTTATTTTCTTTTACATATACTTGTGTGGTGTTGCCCTTAATCGAACTCGGTTTGCATTACGGCATGGCGACTGATTGATTTCGTCTGCCTAAGATCAATTCACAACGTGGGTAGGTTAGACTGGAAATCAAAACAGTTACTTCGGTAACCAGACGTTGAAGGCGAGCTGGGAACGACAAGGCTGATACCGAATCTAACCAGATTCCCATCCGAATCACTAAAAGGTTAGAACGTCATATTTGGTACCGCGACCAATACCAAGCCAATTGGTCGTCACAGGACAGGATAAGCACGACGGACGCGGCTAGGCAGACGTCACGTTTGGTGTAGCGACACCGGGGGGACGTCACATAAATGATCGGTCAGTAAATGCAGAACGTTTCATGTAATGATTATAAACAGTCCTATAAAAGTTTTATGATTTCCAATAGACAATAAGGCTAAATTATCGGTCAGTAAATGTAGAAAGTTTCATGTAAGGAAACCGATATTTTCGCCATCATCATTAACATAAATGAAATATTCGACTGTATACTTCTAACGTTTCTGTCTAAAATCTACCATTTTATTTTTTTTTCTCAACAGGAAGATATTTCTGACATTTTATTTAGTAGAATTTTCTCAATTGGAAATAAATACCTTCAGATTAATTCTGACCAGGCTAAAATAGCTGTGACGCCATAATTCACATGCTTGTGAATTTATTTTTTGTATAATTGCTTTCAACTGCCTCACATCAAATTGTGTAAAAGTATCGCTCATCATATTTTTGCTTTCAGTTGTAGCAGCCGGAGCAGTATATATTCGGTGGGGGCGTTCGGTCTGCCCGAAGACATCTACCCTTATCTATGATGGTACGTTCTTCATAAATTCTTTCTTCTATCTATCTATCTATCTATCTATCTATCTATCTATCTATCTATCTATCTATCTATATATATCTATCTATATATATATATCTATCTATCTATCTATCTATCTATCTATCTATCTATCTATCCAGAAGACCCCCATCTTGTTTGACATTCTATATCGATATAGTTTATATGAAAACGTTCATGTATCTTATTTAAATCTGCATTCTGATTTTTATGTTTTTTAGCCGATCCTTAGTCAATGTTTTTGGTGAATAGGTTGAACATATTTTTAATTAACACACACACACACACACACGCATATATATATATATATATATATATATATATATATATACAATTATAGGATTGGTGTATAGGGAATAAATTCCAATAACCAAAAAAAAAAAAAAAAATACTATTCTTGGAAGAGTTTGGTCGATTTGAACCTTTTGAAACTCTTTATTCTACATTCAATGCCATCACTTGATACTTTTGTACTGATTTTATAACATATTTATGTTACAGTTTTCGAATATATATATATATATATATATATATATATAGGCCCCCGAAAAAATAAATTTCGGTCGAGCACTTTAAAGAGAAAGCGAGAATTTGTAAACAGTGACTGTTACTGCTGATAATTCAAAGCTGTTCTATGAATCGAGAACTCTCAGCCATTGGCGTGTTTATTCAAAATACGTAAAAATTCACCTTAGGATAGCTTAGGGAGAAAATCTCAGACTCATGCCAAATCAGTCGTGTTTCGATCTTGGTTAAAAGCAATCGGATCTCTTCACATTGATGAGCTGTGATTCAGCAAAACATCATGTCGATGAATTAAATCACAACCTCTCATGCAGAGAACTTTTAAAAAAAAACCTTTGACCAATAGAAGAAATAAAAAAAAATAAAATAACTATAAAAAACAAATGAACCCTACAGGCAAATTTCACTTCTTCAGAGCCAGTCGTTCACCACTGCAGATCACTGCTACTAACAAGGAGGATTTTTTTTCTCCTGATGATGGCCAAGCTGGCTGAAACTAGTCGAGGCATCTAATTAAAAAAAATAAAAACAAAATATTAATGTATTATTCAGTGTGTCTGAAATTCTAATTTTTTCATTTTTATTTTTCAAGATATATATATATATATATATATATATATATATATATATATATATATATATATATACCGTCTGGATTTTTGAACCATTGCTTGTAAAATTATGCCATTAAAATCTTCGCTCTGAAGAGACTTACTGGTCGAAATAAATCTTGATTTATTGTCGTATTCTCGTAATGTGTTAAGCTTTTCCTTGATGTATATCCTATTACTCTGTTGTCTATACATTGAGCTCTCTAGGGATATAATTTTTTAATATTTTATATTAAAAGAACCACTTGGATTATCTTTTCCAAGTACGGATTTGATATTATTTATCTCTTTATCTCTCTCGCTCTCTGTATATATATATATATATATATATATATATATATATATATATATATATATATATATATATATATATAACGAGGGAGAAATTGATAGATAAATAGATTTATAGAAAAAAAAATCACTTTTATGAAATACTTTTTGGATGACTTTTTGTGACTTCGTGTATGTAGAAAGTTGAGTGCTCGTTCCGAGTTATTTTCTTTGATCTATTTGCTCTTTTATTTAGCTATTTTGCTTTCTAACATCACGTCTGTCGTTGTTATTTTTCCTGTAATAATTCTTTTTTTTCTTTTCTCCGAAATGTCTCTCATTAAAAGAACATTCATTTTTTTTATCTTTTTTTCCCATCTGTTTTCAGCCGGTTTGGCAATTTTTATGATTTTCATAATTACTTCAAACTTGCTTTGACCATAGTCTTTGTTTGGTTGCTTCTTTTTTCTTTCTTTCTTTGCTCGTTTAATTCTTTCTTGTCTGCTTGCTTTCTCCTTCAGTTGGCCTTTGTACCAGTATTTCTTTCTTTTTTCAAACTTCCTACGACCCGTCTCGGTTTTTCACTATAGTTTTATTCCCTTATTCTTTCTTTTTTTTTCTTTCCCTTATTCTTTCTTTTTTCTTTCTTTCCTTTCTTTCTTTTTTTTTCTAATAATCATTGGACGCCTCGGTTTTCCTTTTTTTTCTATTCAAATTTGTGATTTAACCAGTTTTCCTCTTTTTTTATTTTCTTTCTTTCTTTTTCTAATTTTCAATGAACACCTCCTTTTCTTTCTTTCTGTCTTCCTTTTTTCTATTTCAGTTTTTAATTCACCCGAGTTCTCTTTCTTTCTTTCTTTTCCAGTTTCCATTACCTTTTATCACATTTTTCATTTACAATTTTCATTCTACCTCTATTTTCTTTGCTTTCCTTCCTTTCTATTCCAGATTTTGATTTGACTTCTTTCTTTCTGTCTTTCTGTCTTTCTTTCTTTCTTTCTTTCTTTCTTTCTTTCTTTCTTTCTTTCTCCACGCTACCTTTAGCTTTCTTTCTTGTTGTATAAAGAAACAATGCTTTAAAACCAGTTTTCCTTGCGTATTTTTGCGCATAACCTCATTTTTACCTTTCGTATTCAATTTTCTTAGGTATAAGTGGAGGCCAATTCTACACCCACACTGGAGGCAGCAGTGATATTCTCTGTTTACCTAAGAATCCAATCTGGGAAAACTTCACACCTGCCGGAGAAGATTCCGCTTACATCTACGGCATAGAATATGAAATCAGCATGTACGGATCATTGGGCAAAAATGGAATGTTCTCATCCAAAAATGCGCAATCCCTTCACGACCACAACGTACCTTGTGCCGTTTGTCAAACGAAAGAGCCTGGCTCAGTAATAATGGTCCCAGCTAGAAACCGCTGCTATCCTGGGTGGATCTTGGAGTACTCCGGGTATGTTATGACCAGTCATTATAACCACAATGGTAGAACTACCTACAGTTGTGTTGACAAAGACCCTGAAGCTGATCCTGCCGGTTACAGAGATGAAAACGGTGCTCTCTTCTACCCAGTACAGGCGTCTTGTGGTTCCTTGAGTTGTCCACCTTACGTTCAAAATAGAGAATTGACATGCGCGGTCTGCAGTAAACTAGCCGGAGTTACCAATGTCTCAGTCAGTAGTTAGAAATAAAAGAATGAATAAAAGGCATAATCCTAATAAAAGTGTAAAATCTAAATAAAATTTGTCTTCTTATTCGAGGCATATGGCGTGTGTTAGAAAAACAATCTTAAAATGTAGACGCCTAATTATTGAATAGTAAATAAAAATACAAATACTGCTGTTTGAGAAACAAGATATCCCCAAAAAATTAGCAATGATAATAGTAAAATAGACCAATTCTAACAATATACTGTCATAAAAGTTATGTGACGCATAGAAGATTCGTTCCTACCGTAGATCTTATTAGACACAAGAAGAGATTAATGACTAACTAATAATAAAATAGAACAATTCTAACAATATACTGTCATAAAAGTTATATGACGGATAGAAGATTCGTTCCTACCGTAGATCTTATTAGACACAAGAAGAGATTAACGACAATAACTAATAATAAAATAGTACAATTCTAACAATATACTGTCATAAAAGTTATATGACGGATAGAAGATTCGTTCCTACCGTAGATCTTATTAGACACAAGAAGAGATTAACGACAATAACTAATAATAAAATAGTACAATTCTAACAATATACTGTAATAAAGGTTGTGATAGAAATTCAAATTGCTAAGATATCAGATATTGAATTCACTGCAAATACACACATTCTACCTTGCATCATTGCAAACTTAAACCTGCAAATTTCGATTGTGCCCGATTATATTTAAATTAGTTTCCCCCCTCTCTCTTCTTCTACTTCTCTCTTTGCCCATCTCTCCTTCATATATATATATATATATATATATATATATATATATATATATATATATATATATATATATATTATGCAAAATAGTATTTGTTTTTAATCTTAAAAGCAATAAATTTTTGAAAAAAATTTCAGAATTTTTTTGATTTTGTTCAATGTAAATGAATTTTTAGAGTTATCCCTTATAAATTACAGTCTGGCTCAACAGCGTTTAAATCTGTTAACCAAAGATTCGAACTACGAATTGTAGGTATCTAAATCTATCAAGGAAGAAAATTATATATTGTAAAAAAAAGATATCATATGTGACACACCAAAGCGAAAGCTACTTGGAATTTTGAAAAACGCCAAACACTTGTGAAAAAATAAAGAGCGGAAAAATTCTTTGAAACAAAAGAAAGTCTACTAAACTCTTATGGCATAGTAGTTCTCCTTTGCACTGGTGTATGCAGGACAATCTGCTGACAAACAAAGAAAAGACTTGAGGTAATAGAAATATGGTTCTATAGAAAGGAACTTAGAATTTCATGGACTGAGTGTGTAAGTAACGAGGACGTTTTAGGGAAAATAAAAAGTAGAACAAGGAGTACATACCCCCAGGGGATCCCGAGAGGGGGGGAGCATGAGATCCCCGGTAGGACGGATACAACGGTTACGACCACAGCAGACGCCCCAAGGACTTCTGACTCGATATGCCACTGTGGAAAGACGTGCAAGAATCAGCACGGCCTAAAAATACACCAGGCCAAGATGAAATGTGTAGTAGTGTCTGAGAACTCACAACGCATAGGTGTTACACCAAGTAAGACGGAGGTGGAGCAGGTCCCGGTGACAAACCACAGCGCCCAGCATCACCCAGTGTGGACTCAGACCTTGCCGGACAGAGTAGTCTCTAAAAGGATTAAATGGCCCCCAGCAAATGACAAGAAAGCTTGGCGCGATTTTGATGAAGACGTATGCAGTATAATCCAAGGTACGTCTGCAGATAACATAGACCGACGACTTCAAGCCATGAGTAAACTTATCGTCAGCTACGGATCAGAGCGTTTCGGCCACATTGATAAAAAGAGAAATAAAATCTACACTCAAAATAGGCGTGAAGGAAGGATAAGAGAAGTAAGGCAGGAATTAAGATCCCTCAAAAAACGATATAAGGCCGCTAGTGAAGAAGAGCGACCAGCCCTCTCAGAACTGAGGAATATTTTAAGACAGAAACTGAAAAACCTGCGAAGGGCAGAAGGACATCGTCGCCGTAGGAAAGAGCGGGCCAGGAAGAGGGCTTCGTTTATCTCCGACCCGTTTGGTTTCGCCAGAAGACTTTTGGGAGATAAGAGAAGCGGTAGATTAGCATGCCCAAAAGAAAGGGTGGATTCTTTTCTGAAGAGCTCTTATAGGGACCCAAGAAGGGATGAGGAATTAGGATTTAATGATCGCCTCATTAAACCCAACGCCCCAGAAGTGGAGTTCGACACGAAGGTGCCAAGTTTGAGTGAGGTCAAAGAGATAGTAATGGCAGCGAGATCAGCTTCATCGCCAGGACTGAGTGGCGTGCCTTACTCTGTGTACAAGCGTTGCCCTGGTCTTCTCATGAAATTATGGAAGATTATTAAAGCAATTTGGCAGCGAGGTAAAGTTGCAGAACAATGGCGATATGCAGAAGGTGTTTGGATCCCTAAAGAAGAGAACTCAGAAAATATCGAGCAGTTTCGATGTATCTCGTTACTGAGTACAGAAAGCAAAATATTTTTTAGTGTCATTTCCCGACGGCTATCTGCTTTTCTGCTAAAAAATAGCTTCATAGATACATCGGTACAAAAAGGCGGAATCCCTGGTATGCCTGGCTGCATTGAGCATATAGGAGTTTTGTCGCAATTAATAAGAGATGCAAGGAGGAATAAAGGGGACCTGGCTGTTGCGTGGTTGGACTTGGCCAATGCTTATGGGTCCATACCGCATAAACTTGTGGAAGAAGCCTTAGTTAGACACTACGTCCCAAGTAGCATCCGCGAGCTGATCCTAGATTACTACAATCAATTCCATCTAAGAGTTTCATCCGGTTTGGTTTCTTCAGACTGGCATAGACTCGAGAGAGGAATTATTACAGGCTGTACATTGTCAGCCACGCTTTTTGCTCTCGCGATGAACATGCTCGTGAAGTCCGCTGAGGTGGAATGCCGTGGCCCCGTTTCAAATACCGGAGTTAGGCAACCTCCCATCCGGGCTTACATGGATGATCTTACAGTCACCACACATTCTGTTACAGGCTGTAGATGGCTATTACGTGGGTTAGAGAAACTGATTGAGTGGGCAAGAATGAATTTCAAGCCTAACAAATGTAGAACAGTGGTAATAAGAAAGGGCCGAGTGGTAAAACACTATTTCACAATAGAAGGGAGAGCCATCCCGACGTTGGCCGATAAGCCTGTTAAAAGCCTAGGTAAATCCTTTTGTAACGCTCTGAAGGACACACTAGCCATCGAAGCTATACGTACTGAGTTTGACTTGTGGCTGGCAAAAATAGACAAATCGGGATTGCCAGGGCGTTTCAAAGCCTGGCTATACCATCACTGTGTGCTCCCACGAGCATTATGGCCACTCCAGACATATAGCGTTCCCATCTCGACGGTGGAGACTTTAGAGAGAAGAGCTAGCAGTTTCCTCCGTAGATGGTTAGGATTACCTCGGTGCTTAAGCAGCGCAGCCTTATATGGATCATCCAATGCCATCCAGTTGCCATTCAGAGGACTAGTTGAGGAGTTCATGGTGTCACGGACAAGAGAAAGCTACCATTATAGAAACTCCAGAGATCCGAAAGTATCAGGCGCAGGAATTGAGATCAAGACTGGCAGAAAATGGAGTGCGACTAAGGAACTAGCTATCGCAGAAGGGAATCTGAGGGTAAAAGCAATAATTGGTTCAGCCGCACAGGGCAGAGCAGGCCTGGGGTTGATTCCCTCCTACAAATTCGGAAAAAGCACCGTGAAAGAGCGTCAACTCCTGATACAGGATGAAGTAAGGGCAGGGATGGAGGAAAAGCGGATGACAAAAATGGCAGGTTATAGCCAGCAGGGCGCGTGGACCAGGTGGGATGGTGTAGATCTGCGGAAAGTGTCGTGGTCAGATCTTTGGAGTACCGACTTCAGCCGATCTAGATTCCTGGTTCAGATGGTGTACGACGTATTACCAAGCGCGACCAATCTACACCTATGGGGAAAAATAGATTCACCAAAGTGCCCCTTGTGTTCGGGGAGGGGATCACTGCAACATATACTAAGCGGGTGCAGAACAGCTCTGACAGACGGGCGCTATCGGTGGCGTCATGACAAGGTTTTAGAGGCGATAGCACTCATTATTACTGAAGCGTTACAGAGTAATAAACCCATCCCAGTAAGAAGGGCTATCCGTTTCGTTAAAGAAGGTGCAAAGCCGAGTAAGAAGGTTGCAGGATCCCACTCACTGTTATCGTCCGCGTCGGATTGGCAAATGCGAGTCGATCTCGGGAAACAATTAAAATTCCCAACACATATATCGTCCTCCAAACTCCGTCCAGACATAATCATTTATTCGGACGCCACAAAACAGATTATTCTGCTGGAGTTGACGGTCCCATGGGAAGAGCATATGCAAGAGGCATTTGAGAGGAAATATAGTAAATATGAAGGACTCTTAAATGACTGCAGAAATAAAGGATGACACACTCATTGTTTCCCTGTCGAGATCGGCTGTAGGGGGTTCGCCGGACAGTCAATGATACGAGCCCTTACTAGCCTAGGGATAAATGGACAAAAAAGAAGGCGGGCGATCCAAATGATCCTGGAGTCCGTCGAAAAGGTCACCAGGTGGTTGTGGATAAATAGAGCCATTGAGTGGCCCAAAACTACAAATAAGAACGTTACCAATACAGATGTACATACGGCATAAATGCCATCACTGGTTACGTTTAAGACTGATTAGTGTGTGTGTGTGTGTATATATTTGTGTGTGTGTGTATGTATGTATGTATATATGTGTGTGTGTGTGTATATGTGTATGTATATGTATGTATGTGTATATATATATATATATATATATTTGTGGGTGAAATTTGTGTATATAGATGATGAGAAAGTTGCGACACAATCTTTCCATTTGCTTCAAGTTAGGGTTGAGGTGCTATGACTCTTTACTGGTCTTCCGAACAGATTATTTGATTGCAAACATTTTCTTACAAGCATTCCTTCCTGTTTTTTTTTTTTTTTTTTTTTTTTTTACGAGAAACTTATTTTAGCTAAATTTACACGCTATTTTTCTTTTAACTATTTTTTTTCGACATGTAAATATCTCAATTATTTATTTTGAGGAAGTCTAGTTATCTCTTTTAGTTTTTAAACGAATTCTTTCCGGTAAGGATTTTTTTTTTTTTTTTTTTTTTTTTATAACTTATTTAAAATTTACACGTATTTTTTTGTGTTTTTTTTTTTTTTTTTTTTTTTTTTACCAATAGTTTACATGTAAATAGCTTGATTAATTTATTTTTAAGCGTTTTTTTAAACGTTTTTTCGTGTAGTTTTTAAAGTTGTAAATAGTCTGTCATTTTAATCACTCTATTGTAAACGTCTTATGAAGTGTAGTTTGGGAAAGAAAATGGGTATACAAAAGTAAAAGAAAAGAAAGACCAAACAAATAAGTTAGTTAAAAGGGGAGGTAGAGGAAGAACAAGTCGCAGGACGAGCCAATTGAATATAATATATCGTTTTTTTTTTGTTTTGTTTTGTTTTTTTTTTGTTATTTTTTTTTTTTGTGTATATATGTGTTTGTGTGTGTGTGTGTGTATACATATATGTATATTTATGTTATGTTTCTTGTTTTGTTTTTTCTTCCAAAGAAAAAAAAGGGGAGAAGGAAAAAAAAAACACCCATTCTTGGCCGTATGTACGAAGATCAACACAATTATGCATACCTAATTTATAACATCGAATAGCCCAAGTGAAGACTTGATTGGTCGTTGTCTGCTGGGGCAACTTATATATTTCACGTCCTAAAGCTCGTGGCAAATTTTTGTTCTAGGTGCGGGCCGAATACTGATCATATTCGGTCGGGTCGCCCATCGAAGAAGTCTGTTGTTTATTTAGACCCGAAACTTCTAGTGACATGGGAGCAACAACACTGACGACGCATCTAGATTTGGCATTTAAAGGTGTATTTTAATAAAAAAAGATGGAAGTTTTGTACTGAGATTCAGAAAGAGATAGCTTGAATTTGTCGGGTATATAATGATGAAAGAAGGTTTGGAGAATTTGACGCTCACATGACTTATTGAATACAAAAGAGAGATAGGCAAGAAGAAGATAAATAATATGAAAGATTTGACCATAACATTTTATTTTTAGTGGAACTCGTATAATACGATTTATCGCTAAAAACCATAGAAAAATGGTCGGACTCATGTATTTCTCCAGAAAGTGTCGACACCTCCTGCCATGCTTTATTTCTAAAAAAAGTCAGAACAGACCCAGAATAGATCTTGTTATCCTCTTTGGCTTTTTCTCACCTTCACGACTCGACCCTGTTCAAAAACATTTCTGTAGCCTTGAGGGTGATGATTTTTTTTACCCTCCAATCCCAATACAACAGATTAAATTTTACACGGCTATCGCTATTCTACCGCGGTTTATCATGGCAGACGTTCCGACGAACGACATTCCTTTGTCCCACCAGTCCAGAAATTCATAGCTACGACCGGCTATGCTACGTATAATGAGTCGACACAGCCTCATTCACTTCGTATGCCATTTGTCAGATGAAGTTACACACAACATCTCCCACGGAAATTTAGAATTGTACTAGAGGCTCCCGAGAGGATACTTCCCCGAACAATACGCCATCCAAGTCTAGATTTAAACTTTATGTATTCTATACACGCTTGCTACACACCTCATTTATTAAGCCACTGCCTTGAGCGGCTCTTGGAATTTGTATTGGGTGAACAATAGTTAAAAAATAAGATTTCCGCTTGTAACACTTCATGAGGTGCTTGGGAATGATGTCAGGAATAGGAAGAATACTTTACTAGACTTAAGAATCCCCAGATCTCGATCCGCTAAGAATTTGCGGGAATTTTTGGATCAACTTATTTGGTCTATAAAATAGCATCAACGCAAATTGTGATATTAACTGCTGAAAATTATGTGATTGAGATTTCGGAGTAAAATAAAAGAGCTGCTGTTAAAACTTTAGCAACACGTAGGGTCTATAGATATGAATATAATGATAGATAGATAGATAGATAGATAGATAGATAGATAGATATTGACAAAGTATCATCAGATAGATATTCTATCATATATATATATATATATATATATATATATATATACACACACACATATATATATATATATATATATATATATATATATATATATATATATATATATATAAAGAGAGGTGGGGTAGACGGGGATAAATGGGGAAAGTTAAAAAGACTAAGAAAGAAAGATAACAAGAAAGGAAGATGGAAGAAAATGTTAATAAGTCATAGATAGATAGATAGATAGATAGATAGATAGATACATGAATAAACTGATATATATATATATATAGATAGATAGCTAGATAAATATGAACTGAGGACGAAATATGTTGAGCTAGCGAACTAGATAGATAGATAGATAGATAGAGAAGAAGAAGAAGAAGAAGAAGAAGAAGAAGAATTTCTTCGGGATGTACCATCATAGATAAGGGTAGATGTCTTCGGGCAGACCGAACGCCCCACCGAATATATATTGCCCCGGCTGCTACAATTGAAATGAAAAATATGACGAGAAAGTGAACTCATTTCAAACCGGCATATATATATATATTATATATATATATGACTAATTGAAGGAGAGCCTCGACTGATGCGGTATAGATTCAGTGTGGTTTAATTCAATAGACATTAAAGACGCACAATTTACACGCCACGAACTATGCCAAAAGATACAGGCCGTGAACTGCAATTGTTTTCAAACTGCTTTTCCCGCCGCCGACGGCCATGTACCACCGAAGCTTAGTGCACGCGATATTGGGGCTGCTCCTGCATTTCAAGTAAACATAATGTTCTATGGAACACACATTTGTCGAGATGGAGCGTAGGGGTTCAAAGACACAGAAAAAGCTAACACATATACAGATACGTATAAACATATACACACGCACTCACACAAGACCGCATAAAAGCATCCCACGTAGAAAATCCAGAGAGAAATACGCTGAGATTTTCTTTTCTTTCGAAATGAGTAGATGGATTGCATAATTCATCTATATAGAGATAGGTGACAAAGATACAAAGGCGTATATATACCGTTGCTTCTCAGTTCTGTGTTTAGCAAGGTGGAGGGCAAGAGGAGACAGACTCCCACCCCCAGCACAAATGTGAAATGGGTAGCATTTTCCTCATTTGTATGAAAATATTACTGAAAGAAGAATATAGCCACGAATACCAATTTTGTTGAGTGATTGGATTTTTTTGTTTTTTACGGATTACCAACCTTTTGCAGGTTATTTAAAGCTAGAAAGATATTATTAGATTGTAAGTATATTTTGGAGATATTAATGTTTTACTGATAAATGTCCCACTAATTAATCCATAGCTGTGAGGAGAAGTTGTTCTTCATACTTTTCCAAAGTATATTTGTGCGTAAATGAATATAATGAACGCGACTAGAATTAGAACTCGGCATTTCGATTTCCAATTTCCGAGCCGTTATACTACCTTCAAATACTAACTTACAGGAACTGGTATTATTGTTTTATTATATTCGAACTTTACTTTTGGTCTTTAATTTTGTTATTACCTTTCAGATGGCAATAATTTACAAAACAATTAAATGGTAACTTAGGTAGGGTCACCAAAATTATATTCGACTCCGGGCGCTGAGGAACCATGCTATGCCAATTATCTCGAGATTATGGGACAATAACGTATCCAAATTATCAGGAATCTCGAACAGTGCCCGTGAACAGAAATTCTCTCCAGTAAAGCGTGAAAATTTGTCTAGAAAAAGAAAAAACAATATGGATGGTGTAGCTTAAGCTGTTGATTTGATTATCTCGAAAGCATTTGACAATGTTTAGCATACTGGTTTTCACAAGTTGAAAGGTTACGGTATTTCTGGACGAATTTTTTTTTTTTTAACGCGGTGTGTCTTTTTTATCCAATCACGATATGAAAGTTTTCTTTAGTAGCCAATCATTTTTTTGCATTAATGCAGGCGTCCCTCGGAATTCTTGGACCTACATTGCTCCTAATTTTCATCAATGACCTTCCTGATGATATCAGTTCTCAAATCGGTACCAATGCGGATGACACAAACTATTTAATCCTGTGCTCATAATATGTCTGATCGGTTCGATCAGGTCAAATTGGGAGATGCTCTAAAAAAAGGATCTACATTTTCCTTTTAACTGGACTAAGAAATGGCTTGCTTATTTTAACGCATCCAAAAGGAAATTGCTGTCTATTAATCGTCTCATAGAATCCTTTCTGCCTTCTACATGTATGGCTGATGCTAACCTCCAGAAGAGCGCCTTCTCGGGATAAATTTTACCTCTGGTATGATGTGGAAAATGTATATTGTATCAACTGCTAGATCAGTTGCTGGTTCACTGTGTAATCCTAAACAAGTTTTCTTGCCTGCATCTATCATACATATTTATGGCTACTATTTATCCCTGATTTGAATATTACTGGCATGGATGGTCTGGTACTCCTGCTATCTCGAGATCATGGTAAAATCCAAAGAAGAATCTGCAATGCCACTGGTCCTGACCTGACGTCGCATCTTCAATCAATTTGCTCGTTTTGCAGATTTCTTGTGTATTTTTTTTTAAATACTTTCATACTATTTGATCTGAACTTTCCTTAAAAGATTGGCAGCAAGATCTCATCATATTATATTTGAAATGACTAGATATAACCGTAAGTTCTATGCTAATAGTTTCTTCTCTCGTTTAAGTATCTCTCTTCCGGTTTCTTGTTTACTTATCAAGTCGTCCTAATTTCTGTTCTTTTATTCTTCTCGCTCCTTAATAGAAATTTTTAAAAATATTTTTCAAAAGCAGTAGATCTGGATCTTAGTGAGTTTAATGTCTTGCTTGGGTTGAAATAATTAAAAAAAATTAAAAATTAAAACGCAGAAAATGTAAAGACGCTGTCTACAAAGAGAATACACCAATGGAAACTGTAAAACGAGCTGGCAAGTGATTTTATTGTTAAATTTCACGAACCTCTGGATCAGGCTGAGTAGATAAGTACTAAAAGATGGATTCTGTTTTTGATATAAAGTAAAAATGTTAACATCTTAGTTGACCCGAATCGAATCCAGTAGGGCTTCGTTATGCCCAGCGTCTTTTGAGCGCTTTCGGCCTTTATTAGCCATTAACAAAGCTCCATGCGCGAAGTTGCGACGCCCAGTAACCACAGCATTCTGACTTATAGTCAAGGCCCTATCGGTAGCAAGAATAAATCTCTTTTATAAGGGCTTATTTTAACCGATAGAGTTCAAAAGACATTAGACAGTTTGGCTTTTTTCTTGAAATCTAGAAGCTTCGTAGAAACACCATCCCAATCGTCAAAGTAAAAAAAAATTCTCTTTTTTGTGGTTGTCTAGAACAGGTTGTTGCTATTGTTGTTGTTATTTTTGTAGTTGCTATTTTTGTTGTTGTTGTTGTTGTTGTTGTTCTTCTTCTTCTTCTTCTTCTTCTTCTTCTTCTTCTTTCCGTTGCTTCAAATCTCTTCTTCATCTGCGAGGATATTGTCCAGCATTCGCCGCCATATAGGAGGACAGATTTTACATAATATTTCAATAATCCTTTCGTTGTTTATTACGAAATTATACTCTTTCTTAGTACTTTGCTTGGCTTTTAGAATACATTTTTTGCTATTCCAGTTTCAGTATCGTATATTCCCTCCAGTGCTAAAATGTTTCCCGGATATTTTAACTGTGGTAAATTTGGTGCTTGTATCTCCATTTTGTAATTTGCATGTTGGACTGTATCTTTTGTCAACAACCATATGTGACGTCACCCTGGTCCTTCTCCCGTGCTATCCTTTGAGGATCTAACCCTTGGCTGATTCGGATGGAAATCTGATTAGATTCGGCATCAGCTTTGTCGTTCCCAGCTCGCCTCCAACGTCTGGTTACCGAAGTAACTGCTTTGATTTCTAATCTAACCTACCCACGTTGTGATTTGATCTTAGGTAGACGAAATCAATCAGGCGTCGGGCCGTAGTAGAAGCCGAATCCGGGGCAAAGTTGATACCGCACAAGTATATGTAAAAGAAAATAAAGTAACAACTCAAAAGATTCAAATGTGTTAAAAAAGAATAACAATTATCTTTATATCTGGTTGCTGAATACAGGACTGCGTCTTTCTCCCAAACCGCTTCTATGGATTCGTGACACTTTGCGTTTCTTAGGTGAGTCTTTCAATAAACTGATTTTTGGTATCTTCAGGCGATATTTTGGTGGTGTGAGTCTAAGTCGTTCTTAAAAAAAAATTCTATTTTTGTTAGAAGTCTAAGTCGGAATGAGTGGAAATCTTTTAGTCTGCTCCTGCGAGGCTGGTCTCCGAGCTCACAGCTCAACTGCAACTCAACTCAACTCTGTGACTCCAACTGTCGCCAACTTGAATTCTCGAACTGTGTGTCTTTGCTCTGGGACGTTCGTTTATATGGACGCCGCCCAAAACCGTGTGGGGGCCTGTCGTGGTTTGGGTTCCTCGACAACTCCAAATCCGCAATAAGGATTTTCTTTGTTTTCGGATAGGAAAATTTATCACTTCCCATTTTTGAAAGTCAATTACTTTCTATTTTAGAGGGATTCTTAAGGGAATTGTCCTCCTAAATTTTTCCTTTTTCATATTGGTATCTCACACCAATCCTCTCAGAGGGCGTCAAAAAAGTTTCCCTTCTTTCTCATATGTTTACCTTCGCCCATCGCTCACGCCACCATTCAGCCAATGAACGCTCGGCAGCGTGAGTGTGGCTAGATTAGCCTCAGTTTACAATTATCGCTCAATGAAAAAAATTATCTTCCTTTTTTTTTTTCTTTCTTTTCCAGCGACCAGAAACCCCACGAATCGTACTGTGGACATTAAATCTTTATTTTAACTTGATGTCATCTGGGATTCATTAATGGGATTTTTGCAAAGTTATTATCTGGGTGGTCAACTGAATCTCTTTGTCTTCATTAACATCATCGCATTCTGTCGCCAACAGTCTGTCTAGGTCACAAACTTTTATCATGGCTCTGGACATAACACAGGTTGTTCTCCTTCCAAAACCAAATGATATCTCCGAAAGATAGTTAATGGCTTATTCTTTTTCTTTTTCTCTTCTTCCTTCCTTTTTATTTGGGGTGGTCTCACTTAATTCTTTCGCGGTCGTATGCTTGACCCAATTTTCGATTATTTTCTAGCACTCTGCTTTGTAAGACTCTTGACCAAATTGAAATTTACATTATTGCCATGGGCATATTGCTATCTTTTACTCGCATTCTGCCTTTCCTCACCGCGTCATGGCATAAATTAATTCTGACAGATCCGAGATCTTACGAATACCTTTCTTCGCAAATGAAAATAAAATCTTTACCCATTTTTCTTTTGTCAGAACAATAACATCGCTCAGTATGTCTTTCGTTATAGCTTTTTCTCGCCTTAAGTATTTCTCGCTTTTAATTTCCATGCTTAATTAGTTAGCCAAAAGCTAAATAGTGTCACGCATACATTCAGTTTTTTAGAAATTGATGTTAAGTTCTTTCTCCTCGACGACCTTTACTACATTCTGTAGGAATTCTTGTAGTTTTCTTTTCTGTGTCTGTTACCAACTCTATGTCATCTGCATATCTTACCTTGTGAAATTTGTGATTATAATTGAAAGAATCCTGGTAGAACTTATAGTTCTCTCAGGATAGTTTCCTTTTATAAGTTGAACAAATCCGATGAGAAGAGACATTCTTTTCTATTTTTATTTATTCACTGAATTCATTTCCTATCCGTATGCAAGCGGTTTGCTGTCAGTATTGGTTCTGGATTATTCTAATATCCTTCTCAGTTATGTTAAGGATATTTGAAAGTTTCAACAATTCTCTGTGAAGGATTTTATGGACGGCTATTGCTTAGTATATAAAACATAGGTAGAGATCATTTTGCATTTTATTGCTATTTTTGATATTCTCAACATAAGTATCATATTCTTTGTTACAATGTTTTGAACGAACCCACACTGTTTTGTCCTCCTTCTTGTCTGATTTCCTGTCTGATCTTGTCCTATTTCCTATCCGATGTTGTCCTATTTCCTGTCTGATTCTGCTATGCGTTATATTCATCAGAATTCGCACTATAAGTTTTGTTATGTGGTTCATTTGTTTAATTGTCCGATGGAATTTACAGTGGTTTATGCCTGGCTTCTGAGACATTGCTATGAATATAGACCAGGCACAAATATAAAGACAGATTTAATTAATGAGAACATCAGGCAGTGCAATCAAATTATTTAAGTTTTTGAGCTGTGAGCACGAACAGAAATTCATTCCAGTACACCTGAAAAAAATACCTGAATATCTAAAATTATTAAATCTTTTAAAATTATATATTAATTTGTAATGTAAACTTTACTTCTAAAATTAACATTATTAATGTAATCACTTTCCTTGAAGCTTTGAATAACAGTAGTCGTAATTTTATTACTTCACAATGTAAAAAATTAAAACAAAATCTAATGTCTTCTTATTCATATAAATGTTTTCACGGATATAAAATAGCAGTTACAGAAAAATAATCATTCACGGAGCAATAATTTCTTTTCTGCACAAATTAGTTTTTGAAAAATCTGAGTGACACAAAACATTCTAATAAATTCACCAACCAATTTGGCAGGAATCAAATAAAACTAACTTTAAAGAATATTAAGAAAAATTACGGAAACAATCAAACTGATATAGAAAATGTCATTTACTTATTCTATTATAACCAGAATGTTCATAGAAACAAGATAAATATCCATTAACATTAGTTCAACGATAGATAACCTTTAATAATTGCAATAAATACTTAAGATTTATCATAGATTTTAACATTTTGTAAAAACTAGCCTAATCATTAGCAATAAGTTGGAATTTTTAAAAATCAAACTCGTGCAAAGGCAAATGGAATTATGAATTCTTGTGTCCGTTCAGATATTGGATCTTGAATAACAGTAATATTTAAAAACAGGTCCATTAAATTCTTACATTTATCACACATGCCACAATCAATCGTAGGTTAACGCGTCACTCATAGGAACGGACTATTTCGAACAAATATCGACTAGCGCATTATAAATAGCCAAAATACGACTATTAAAATAAAGACAAATATTATTAGATAATAGAAAATCACTGTAAAGAATTCACAGTAA
>OZ010578.1:93472292-93487292 GCA_963932145.1 Acanthosepion lycidas
AAAGCCGACTGAGACAACATTGTCCCTTTGAATCTGTCGCCGGTCGGTCGGTCAGTCAAATCAGTTCTCAGTTTTTGCTTTATGTTTATTTTTTAAATTTTTTTTACGCTGAAATGGAGAGGATTGGGTTTCGATCGTGATTTTGCGGTTATAGTATGCAAATTCGGTTGGGTGGATCAGAGGAAGATAACAGCAGGCCTTTTGTCGAATTCGAAAGCCTCGTGTCTCATGTTAAAAATAGAGTCATTGGTAATCAGGATCGCGGGCCGGTCAAAATGCCTTCGCGAGACGGATCCGGCCCGCGGGCCGAAGGATGCCGACCCTTACTCTAAGGCAAGGCAGTTTTAATATCTCTTTATTTATCTTCGGCTATTCATTATCTATCTGGCGATCTATGTTTGTTCATATCTATCTCCATCTATTCGTATCTATCTTGCTAGCAAGATAACTAGCTAGCTATATAGATAAATTGAGAGAGAGAGAGAGAAAAAGAGAGAAAGATGAACAGACTGAGATAGATATAGATATTTCATTCTGTTTATAATCAAGATATTAACATTCCACACCCCATCAAATAGAACATAAGGAAGAAAACACCATCAATACTGAAAAAGAGCGACACAGATACCGAACTTGAGAAATATTTTTTCCTATAAAAAATGGGTTTTAAGAGAAAGATTTTATAAATTTCAATCGTAAACTGTACTAGCTGTTTAGTCAATGAATGCCAAATATTTCCTTATCAGGAAACAGATAGTATTGTCATTATCTTTGTCTTGACGTTCTCCAATGAAGTCAGCCTAATATTTCCGCTAAATCTTGTATATTTGCACTTTTGTCCTTCAAACATTATCGTTTTTTATCTAGTCACATTTGCCAGAAAAGGTATTTAATTTTCTTTTTGCATGAATGACGCAAACGAACTTTTATATTTTTTATCGCTGGCCAATTTTTAAATTTAAGGGAAACGATGCATACTCTTTCAAGAATGAAAAGACAAATGTATATTCATTGCAAAACAACCATATGATCAAATAATTTTGAACTTGTTTTAAAATTGTTTCTTCTTCTGGTCTCTTTGGTTTTATCTTATTCCTGTGCAGACCGAAGCACAAAATAGACGGACTGAATGCGTCTTCGGTCAAGCTACTAGTCAGGGGTGGACAATTAGCCTGGACTTTTCGGACCGAACTTGGACCAAATTTTCAAAGTAGATTTTGGTGTCCGACTGGACTGGTCCAATTTAACAGTCCAACTTCAATCTTTCGTCATGACTCGACTCGAAAGTCTAATGAGTTGGGTAGACTCAATGGGCATCAGTTTTCGCGGATCCAAATCCCTTCCTGCATTGGATCTGACCCGCGGGTCGTAGGTTTCTGACCCCTTCTCTCCGCAATGCACTGAAACTACGTATCGCTTCTCTGCGTCACTGTAACCACAAAATACTCGCAGCCAAATCTTGCATAATAGATAATCTTCATTATTATCAGAGTTGTTTCGACTTGAAGACACACTGTAAATCAATGAGATTTTATTATCTTCAGCATACAAAATCCATACAATATTACTGGCTACATCAGAGACGCGAGACAGGTTATAGAATGCATCAACCAAAATGATATGACCCTTGTCTTAGAAGTGTACCCATCTTATATAAAACTGAAGACTTATTTTCGCAAATGAATTATATTAGTGATAATATTAAAAACAATATGTTATTTTCCTATTCAGGATTTGCTTTAATACATATGGCTTATTAAACTAAAAAGTAACATGAAGTAAATATAACAATTTATAAATAAAAGAAAAAAATGTTTCTTCACTCGATGAACGATATCAAGTTAAATGTGGAGATTTTAATTCGTAACTTGTCTTTATGCACAGAAATGAAAGAAAATATCGTTATGTTTTAAAATTTGAGAAAGATCTAAGATACTTAAAAGCGAGATACGTAAGGAATGGTTAACTATAGCAAACGGCAAGTTCGGTAATTTATTGATGTCATTTATTGCCTAATATATAATGATGTCATTTATTGACTAATATATAATGATGTCATTTATTGATTAATATATAACGATGTCATTTATTGACTAATATATAACGATGTCATTTATTGACTAATATATGATCATGTCATTTATTGACTAATATATGATCATGTCATTTATTGCCTCATAACTGGCCAGCTTTTGTATATGGATGTTGAAACGGGATGTGGAAGGCTTGGCAACGTGACAAACATTGCTAAGATAAGAAATGTAGGAAGTGGTGAAGAGCCATTGCCGCTCATGTTCTGAAGGGGGTGTCCGTTCAGAACGGGGATGACAATGGTACTTAGAAGAAGAATCTGTGTTATTGACGTTATTTGCACTAGCGCGTTATTAAGGCCGTTCCATCTTTTGGACCGCTTATCGGCTGGAGAATTTTACTGCAGAATCCTGACGAAGATCATAGGACGGTTGAAACGTCGTGTGAGTGGAACCAACCACAATAATATTAAGATTCGATTATCTGGAAAAAAATTTTGAGAATATTATCTATATTGATATTTTTAATATCGTTGATTTGGTTATTTCAGGATATTCAATTGTTGAAGAGATCCAGTGATACGAAAAATGTTGGAGGCAAAGCAAGTAAGTTTATTTACATTCATACAATAAACACTATTTTTTTTTACTATTGTATAACCTATGTATCTATCTTATAAGTAAGACTTGACAACAAACTATCACAATAAAAGTAGTGGGTATGCAAGCAGCAACAATTCGACACATTTTCAACGATTTACGATCGACTTTCAACGAGAAAATCCATAGAGTTGTTTTTATTTTTTACGGTTTATCAACCCTTTGTGGGTTATTGTAAAACTGAAACGTATTTTGGATTATAGGATGTCGCTTACAGTACCCTGTGTTCCTGAGCGGTTCCCCATAAGAATTGACCGGGCTCGACGCTGCTTAAACTCCGATATTCAGCGAGATTTGACACTCCAAGGAACTTCAGCAAACAAGACCAAATCAACGCATTGTGTCGGAAGAAAAGTTTGAAGATTTTCTTTTGGCGAATTTTTAAAGAAAATATTTCGTTATTTGTACATAGATTCATTCAACCATAAAAGTGTAATTTTGTTCCTATACCTTTCGCTATCTTCGAGACAGTTTCATGATTCCATCCGCCCAGAACACGTTATCATTCCTGGTAATGAACTGATCTCAGAGCTGAAATACTTGCAATAAGAAAATTTAGTAGTGCGAAAAATAAGTGGTACTACGAAATGTCAAGGTGAGTACAGTTAGTGGAATAGGTCATACAAACTAAGCTGTACCAATTTCCCTCGGGCCCACAAAATGTCGTGAGGTCTATCATTGTTCTGACGGATGACGACACTGACTCCATTGGACAGTTCCGAACACTTCGCTTTGCTTTTTTCCTTTCTTCAGTCCAGTTGGAAACAGTACTGACTTTGTGGAAGAAACACGTAATACGCAATGATATACGGCCTTGTTTTCTTCGGGTGAAGAACAGCATTTTGCTAGACTAACGGTGGCTCATTTTCATTTCTGCATGACCATTCATGTTTCACATTGTTGTAAACAAGCTATTTTTCATCGTCTCAGAATCTTTTTTAATCGGTTGCTTTTGTTGCTTTTGAAAAAGCAATCACAGATGAAAACGTGTTACATTAATTTTTCCCGTTGAATCTTGAAGTAACCAAATATGGTAGCGTTTCCCATATGCATCAGCATGGTTGACGATAAGTTCTATGAAAGTAACACGTAGCGCCTTCTTTGTCTAACATTCTCAGTGGAAAGACAATATTGAATCCAATGATAGATCTACTGTTAAGAAAGTCGGGTCATTGTTTTGTGCTGAACGATTTTTCTCTCCAGAATCTATCTTGCATATTTATAAGTTTACCATTCGTCCATACTTTGAATACTGTTGCCACATATGGTCCGGTACTCCCGCTGTATGCTTAAAGATTCTTGATAAAATCCAAACAATAATCAGCAATATTACTGGTCCTGACCTGACATCACGGCTTCTGTCACCTTTCCCACAGCCATAATGTAGCTACTTTCTGCCTTTTTTATAAATATTTTCATGGTAATTGTTCAGATGAACTCTTCACTGTAATACCAAGAGTTTATGAATTTAAGCGCAGTACTAGATTGGCAGCAAGGTCAGTTTACAATTGAATTGGCTAGATGAAACTGTAAGTTCTCTGTTAACAGCTAGTTTTCTCGCACTTCTCGTTTGTAGTACACTCTTCCAGCTTCTTGCTTCCGAATCAACTTTGATCTTCGAAAATTTAAATACAATGTTAATCGCTATCTACTGTCTTGATTAGCCTTCTATTCTTCTCGCTGACTAATATTTCCCTTCTTGTTTTTTTCTTTGTTCTTTTACATTTAGTAACCCAGAGTGTTTGAGTGGATTCACTGCCTTGCATTGGGTGATATGATTGGAAAAATGTATTTTTTTATGCCTTACAAGGCTCACATACGATAAGTGGTATATTCCTGTGAACTATTTTTTTAGTATTTTAACTAGCCTTTGAATTTAATGGTCATCCCCAACAACTACAGGACTGTCTGAACTTTATCAGACTTATCAAAAATATTTATTTCCTAACTCAGTGAAACATTTATATGCTCTATTCTCAGAAACCCTACCATATCCACAAACCACACATATTTTTCTGCTGTTTACAGAGAATTTCAAGAAAATAAAATAGCATCGGATGACAAAGATCACCCAAATTTCACTTTCACAGAAAAACCACATTTCAAATGATCTACACACAGATCGTATAGAAAGATTTATTGAGGAAGACTGGCATTACATAATCACAAACAAAAAAAATATACCCCTTGAATAACAGATGGAAATAGAAGAAAAAAATAAAGATATAATCAAAGCTCTTAAATTCGCACAGAGAATTAAACAAAAGTTTAGGAAGGAAAGTCCTGTCATTACTAGAACCAGTGATAAAAGGAATTGAGTAGTTTAACATCCTGAAAAACTGTTAAATAAAAATATTTTACGAATTCCAACAGGCAATAAGGCTAAATGATCGGTCATTAATTGCAGAAAGTTTCATGTAAAGATTATAGACAGTCCTATAAACAGTCCTATAAATATTTTATGAATTCAATAAGGAATAAGGCTAAATGTTCGGTCAGTAAATGAAGAAAGTTTCATGTAAAGATTATTAACTGTCCTATAAACAGTCCTGCAAATATTTCCTGAATTCCAACAGGATTTATGGCAAAATGATCGGTCATTAAATGCAAGAAGTTTCATGTAAAGATTATAAACAGTCCTATAAACAGTCCTATAAACAGTTTATGAATTCCAGCAGAAATTATGGCTAAATGATCGGTCATTAAAAGCAGAAACTTTCATGTAATGATTATAAACATTCCTATAAACATTATATGAATTCCAATAAGCCATATGGTTAAATGTTCGGTCAGTAAATGCAGAAAGATTCATGTAATGATTACAAACAGTCCTATAAACATTTTATGAATTCCAACAGGAAATAAAGCTAAATCATCGGTCAGTAAAGGCAAAAAGTTTCATATAAAGATTATAAACAGTCCTATAAACAGTCCTATAAATATTTTATGAATTCCAACAGGAATTATGGCTAAATGTTTGGTCAGTAAATGCAAAAAGTTCCATATAAAGATTATTAACAGTCCTATATAAACAATCCTATAAACATTTTATAAATTACAATAGGCAATAAGGCTAAATGTTGGGTGAGTAAATGCAGAAAGTTTCATGTAAAGATTATTAACAGTCCTGTAAAAAGTCCTATAAACATTTTATGAATTCCAATAGGCAATAAGGCTAAATGTTCGGTCTGTAAATGCAGAAAGTTTCATCTAAAAATTATTAACAGTTTTATAAACAGTCCTATATACATTATATGAATTCCAATAGGCAACAAGGTAAATGATCGGTCAGTAAATGTAGAAAGTTTCATGTAAAGATTATTAACAGTCCTATAAAAAGTCCTATAAACAATTTATGAATTCCAATAGGCAATAAGGCTAAATGTTCGGTCATTAAATGCAGAAAGTTTCATGTAAAGATTATTAACAGTCCTATAAACAGTCCTATAAACATTTTATGATTTCCAATATGCAATAAGGCTAGATTATTGGTCACTAAAGGCAGAAAGCTTAATGTAAAGATGATTAAAAATCTTATAAACAGTCCTATAAACATTTTATGAATTTCAATAGGCAATAAGGCTAAATGTTCGGTCAGTAAATGCAGAAAGTTTCATGTAAAGATTATTAACAGTCCAATAAACAGTCCTATAAACACTTTATGAATTCAAATAGGCAATAAGGCTAAATGCTCGGTCAGTAAATGCAGATGTTTCATGTAAAGATTATAAACAGTCCTATAAACAGTCCTATAAATATTTTATGAATTCCAATAGGCAATAAGCCTAAATGATCAGTCTGTAAATGCATAATGTTTAATGTATGTCGCTAGAAAGAAAGAAGAAAATAAAGAATGGCGAGAATTAAATTTAGGTGATAAGACGCCACCACAAAAAGGACACTAACCGGTCTTATTTTTCTGACAAGGAAAAGTGGTAAAATTTTTATTTCCATTGTCGAGAAAGTAAAACACAGAATTTAATCTGATTTATGTTACGTGCGGAGAGTAAGATATGTCCAATCTGCCCATGGCAATGGTAAAGGGAATTTTCAAGTTGGACAATTTACCTCCTGCAGAATTCTAAAGATATAAAAATAAAAATTAATTAAGCACGCACTGTCCGAGAAAACAAAAGTGTCCGCTGACCACCATGAAGGAAACGTTAAGCCTTTGTCTATATGCAGAATACAATTGAGAGGAGCATCTGTTTATTGTCAGGGCTGGCTATGATAGCGAAACTATTTTATCGGATCAGTAATTGGCACCAAGAATGCAAATATGTACAAATGGCCACCGACTTGATGCTGGCGAAAATCTGATTGACGAATTCCAGGTGATTCGGTTAATATAAGAGTCTATGGTGTGAGGTCTCCTCGAAGAAAAGAAAGAAAAGAAAAACAAAAAGGGAACATAATTTTTTTTTCTTTGAGCAAGATTTTTTAAACCGAGGCTAGTCTGGCCACACCCACGCTGCTGAGCGCCTATTGGCTGAATGGTGGCATGAGCGTTAGGCGGAGGTAATCATGTGAAGAAGGAGGGGAGGCCTGTTACGCCCCCTGAAGGGATAGGTGTGAGATGCCACTGTGAGAGAGAGGGGAAACCCGTTGAAACCTCTGAGAGCATGGTGAGATACCAATATGAGAACAGAAGGTGGGAAGACGAAAGACTTCCAAAAATGGAAAATAATAAAATTCTCCTGACCGAAAACAAAGAAGTGGATTGTGGGTTTAGAATTATCAAGGAACCTCAAACCCCGACAAACCCAGCCCGGTTTTTGTCGGCGTCCATATAAGCAGAGTCGCAGCGAGTTAAGTTCAGTTCGAGTTCCAGTTAAGTTGAGTGAAGTTCGAAGTTGGGGTTGGAGACAGACAGGCAAGCAGTTGCAGTGAGCTGAGAGCTCTGAAGACCCGCCTCGCAGAAGCTGACTAAGATTCACGCAATTTCGAACTCAGCTTCTAGCCAAGAACAATTTATTTTTGAAGAACGACTTAGACTCACACCACCAAAACAAGTTTTACGAATATCGCCTGAAGATACACCAAGAACCAGTTTCTTAAAGAACAAACAACTTAAGATGTTAAGACTCGCCTAACAAACACAAAGTGTCACGAATCCATATAGCGGGTTGGGAAGAAGACACAGTCCTGTATTCAGCAACCATATATAAAATATTGTTATTCTTTTTTTAACATATTTGAACTTTTCGAGTTATTATTTTATTTTCTTTTACATATACTTGTGTGGTGTTGCCCTTAATCGAACTCGGTTTGCATTACGGCATGGCGACTGATTGATTTCGTCTGCCTAAGATCAATTCACAACGTGGGTAGGTTAGACTGGAAATCAAAACAGTTACTTCGGTAACCAGACGTTGAAGGCGAGCTGGGAACGACAAGGCTGATACCGAATCTAACCAGATTCCCATCCGAATCACTAAAAGGTTAGAACGTCATATTTGGTACCGCGACCAATACCAAGCCAATTGGTCGTCACAGGACAGGATAAGCACGACGGACGCGGCTAGGCAGACGTCACGTTTGGTGTAGCGACACCGGGGGGACGTCACATAAATGATCGGTCAGTAAATGCAGAACGTTTCATGTAATGATTATAAACAGTCCTATAAAAGTTTTATGATTTCCAATAGACAATAAGGCTAAATTATCGGTCAGTAAATGTAGAAAGTTTCATGTAAGGAAACCGATATTTTCGCCATCATCATTAACATAAATGAAATATTCGACTGTATACTTCTAACGTTTCTGTCTAAAATCTACCATTTTATTTTTTTTTCTCAACAGGAAGATATTTCTGACATTTTATTTAGTAGAATTTTCTCAATTGGAAATAAATACCTTCAGATTAATTCTGACCAGGCTAAAATAGCTGTGACGCCATAATTCACATGCTTGTGAATTTATTTTTTGTATAATTGCTTTCAACTGCCTCACATCAAATTGTGTAAAAGTATCGCTCATCATATTTTTGCTTTCAGTTGTAGCAGCCGGAGCAGTATATATTCGGTGGGGGCGTTCGGTCTGCCCGAAGACATCTACCCTTATCTATGATGGTACGTTCTTCATAAATTCTTTCTTCTATCTATCTATCTATCTATCTATCTATCTATCTATCTATCTATCTATATATATCTATCTATATATATATATATATCTATCTATCTATCTATCTATCTATCTATCTATCTATCTATCCAGAAGACCCCCATCTTGTTTGACATTCTATATCGATATAGTTTATATGAAAACGTTCATGTATATTATTTAAATCTGCATTCTGATTTTTATGTTTTTTAGCCGATCCTTAGTCAATGTTTTTGGTGAATAGGTTGAACATATTTTTAATTAACACACACACACACACACACGCATATATATATATATATATATATATATATATATATATACAATTATAGGATTGGTGTATAGGGAATAAATTCCAATAACCAAAAAAAAAAAAAAAAATACTATTCTTGGAAGAGTTTGGTCGATTTGAACCTTTTGAAACTCTTTATTCTACATTCAATGCCATCACTTGATACTTTTGTACTGATTTTATAACATATTTATGTTACAGTTTTCGAATATATATATATATATATATATATATATATAGGCCCCCGAAAAAATAAATTTCGGTCGAGCACTTTAAAGAGAAAGCGAGAATTTGTAAACAGTGACTGTTACTGCTGATAATTCAAAGCTGTTCTATGAATCGAGAACTCTCAGCCATTGGCGTGTTTATTCAAAATACGTAAAAATTCACCTTAGGATAGCTTAGGGAGAAAATCTCAGACTCATGCCAAATCAGTCGTGTTTCGATCTTGGTTAAAAGCAATCGGATCTCTTCACATTGATGAGCTGTGATTCAGCAAAACATCATGTCGATGAATTAAATCACAACCTCTCATGCAGAGAACTTTTAAAAAAAAACCTTTGACCAATAGAAGAAATAAAAAAAAATAAAATAACTATAAAAAACAAATGAACCCTACAGGCAAATTTCACTTCTTCAGAGCCAGTCGTTCACCACTGCAGATCACTGCTACTAACAAGGAGGATTTTTTTTCTCCTGATGATGGCCAAGCTGGCTGAAACTAGTCGAGGCATCTAATTAAAAAAAATAAAAACAAAATATTAATGTATTATTCAGTGTGTCTGAAATTCTAATTTTTTCATTTTTATTTTTCAAGATATATATATATATATATATATATATATATATATATATATATATATATATATACCGTCTGGATTTTTGAACCATTGCTTGTAAAATTATGCCATTAAAATCTTCGCTCTGAAGAGACTTACTGGTCGAAATAAATCTTGATTTATTGTCGTATTCTCGTAATGTGTTAAGCTTTTCCTTGATGTATATCCTATTACTCTGTTGTCTATACATTGAGCTCTCTAGGGATATAATTTTTTAATATTTTATATTAAAAGAACCACTTGGATTATCTTTTCCAAGTACGGATTTGATATTATTTATCTCTTTATCTCTCTCTCTCTCTCTCTCTGTATATATATATATATATATAACGAGGGAGAAATTGATAGATAAATAGATTTATAGAAAAAAAAATCACTTTTATGAAATACTTTTTGGATGACTTTTTGTGACTTCGTGTATGTAGAAAGTTGAGTGCTCGTTCCGAGTTATTTTCTTTGATCTATTTGCTCTTTTATTTAGCTATTTTGCTTTCTAACATCACGTCTGTCGTTGTTATTTTTCCTGTAATAATTCTTTTTTTTCTTTTCTCCGAAATGTCTCTCATTAAAAGAACATTCATTTTTTTTATCTTTTTTTCCCATCTGTTTTCAGCCGGTTTGGCAATTTTTATGATTTTCATAATTACTTCAAACTTGCTTTGACCATAGTCTTTGTTTGGTTGCTTCTTTTTTCTTTCTTTCTTTGCTCGTTTAATTCTTTCTTGTCTGCTTGCTTTCTCCTTCAGTTGGCCTTTGTACCAGTATTTCTTTCTTTTTTCAAACTTCCTACGACCCGTCTCGGTTTTTCACTATAGTTTTATTCCCTTATTCTTTCTTTTTTTTTCTTTCCCTTATTCTTTCTTTTTTCTTTCTTTCCTTTCTTTCTTTTTTTTTCTAATAATCATTGGACGCCTCGGTTTTCCTTTTTTTTCTATTCAAATTTGTGATTTAACCAGTTTTCCTCTTTTTTTATTTTCTTTCTTTCTTTTTCTAATTTTCAATGAACACCTTTTCTTTCTTTCTGTCTTCCTTTTTTCTATTTCAGTTTTTAATTCACCCGAGTTCTCTTTCTTTCTTTCTTTTCCAGTTTCCATTACCTTTTATCACATTTTTCATTTACAATTTTCATTCTACCTCTATTTTCTTTGCTTTCCTTCCTTTCTATTCCAGATTTTGATTTGACTTCTTTCTTTCTGTCTTTCTTTCTTTCTTTCTTTCTTTCTTTCTTTCTTTCTTTCTTTCTCCACGCTACCTTTAGCTTTCTTTCTTGTTGTATAAAGAAACAATGCTTTAAAACCAGTTTTCCTTGCGTATTTTTGCGCATAACCTCATTTTTACCTTTCGTATTCAATTTTCTTAGGTATAAGTGGAGGCCAATTCTACACCCACACTGGAGGCAGCAGTGATATTCTCTGTTTACCTAAGAATCCAATCTGGGAAAACTTCACACCTGCCGGAGAAGATTCCGCTTACATCTACGGCATAGAATATGAAATCAGCATGTACGGATCATTGGGCAAAAATGGAATGTTCTCATCCAAAAATGCGCAATCCCTTCACGACCACAACGTACCTTGTGCCGTTTGTCAAACGAAAGAGCCTGGCTCAGTAATAATGGTCCCAGCTAGAAACCGCTGCTATCCTGGGTGGATCTTGGAGTACTCCGGGTATGTTATGACCAGTCATTATAACCACAATGGTAGAACTACCTACAGTTGTGTTGACAAAGACCCTGAAGCTGATCCTGCCGGTTACAGAGATGAAAACGGTGCTCTCTTCTACCCAGTACAGGCGTCTTGTGGTTCCTTGAGTTGTCCACCTTACGTTCAAAATAGAGAATTGACATGCGCGGTCTGCAGTAAACTAGCCGGAGTTACCAATGTCTCAGTCAGTAGTTAGAAATAAAAGAATGAATAAAAGGCATAATCCTAATAAAAGTGTAAAATCTAAAGAAAATTTGTCTTCTTATTCGAGGCATATGGCGTGTGTTAGAAAAACAATCTTAAAATGTAGACGCCTAATTATTGAATAGTAAATAAAAATACAAATACTGCTGTTTGAGAAACAAGATATCCCCAAAAAATTAGCAATGATAATAGTAAAATAGACCAATTCTAACAATATACTGTCATAAAAGTTATGTGACGCATAGAAGATTCGTTCCTACCGTAGATCTTATTAGACACAAGAAGAGATTAATGACTAACTAATAATAAAATAGAACAATTCTAACAATATACTGTCATAAAAGTTATATGACGGATAGAAGATTCGTTCCTACCGTAGATCTTATTAGACACAAGAAGAGATTAACGACAATAACTAATAATAAAATAGTACAATTCTAACAATATACTGTCATAAAAGTTATATGACGGATAGAAGATTCGTTCCTACCGTAGATCTTATTAGACACAAGAAGAGATTAACGACAATAACTAATAATAAAATAGTACAATTCTAACAATATACTGTAATAAAGGTTGTGATAGAAATTCAAATTGCTAAGATATCAGATATTGAATTCACTGCAAATACACACATTCTACCTTGCATCATTGCAAACTTAAACCTGCAAATTTCGATTGTGCCCGATTATATTTAAATTAGTTTCCCCCCTCTCTCTTCTTCTACTTCTCTCTTTGCCCATCTCTCCTTCATAATATATATATATATATATATATATATATATATATATATATATATATATATATATATATATTATGCAAAATAGTATTTGTTTTTAATCTTAAAAGCAATAAATTTTTGAAAAAAATTTCAGAATTTTTTTGATTTTGTTCAATGTAAATGAATTTTTAGAGTTATCCCTTATAAATTACAGTCTGGCTCAACAGCGTTTAAATCTGTTAACCAAAGATTCGAACTACGAATTGTAGGTATCTAAATCTATCAAGGAAGAAAATTATATATTGTAAAAAAAAGATATCATATGTGACACACCAAAGCGAAAGCTACTTGGAATTTTGAAAAACGCCAAACACTTGTGAAAAAATAAAGAGCGGAAAAATTCTTTGAAACAAAAGAAAGTCTACTAAACTCTTATGGCATAGTAGTTCTCCTTTGCACTGGTGTATGCAGGACAATCTGCTGACAAACAAAGAAAAGACTTGAGGTAATAGAAATATGGTTCTATAGAAAGGAACTTAGAATTTCATGGACTGAGTGTGTAAGTAACGAGGACGTTTTAGGGAAAATAAAAAGTAGAACAAGGAGTACATACCCCCAGGGGATCCCGAGAGGGGGGGAGCATGAGATCCCCGGTAGGACGGATACAACGGTTACGACCACAGCAGACGCCCCAAGGACTTCTGACTCGATATGCCACTGTGGAAAGACGTGCAAGAATCAGCACGGCCTAAAAATACACCAGGCCAAGATGAAATGTGTAGTAGTGTCTGAGAACTCACAACGCATAGGTGTTACACCAAGTAAGACGGAGGTGGAGCAGGTCCCGGTGACAAACCACAGCGCCCAGCATCACCCAGTGTGGACTCAGACCTTGCCGGACAGAGTAGTCTCTAAAAGGATTAAATGGCCGCAAGCAAATGACAAGAAAGCTTGGCGCGATTTTGATGAAGGCGTATGCAGTATAATCCAAGGTACGTCTGCAGGTAACATAGACCGACGACTTCAAGCCATGAGTAAACTTATCGTCAGCTACGGATCAGAGCGTTTCGGCCACATTGATAAAAAGAGAAATAAAATCTACACTCAAAATAGGCGTGAAGGAAGGATAAGAGAAGTAAGGCAGGAATTAAGATCCCTCAAAAAACGATATAAGGCCGCTAGTGAAGAAGAGCGACCAGCCCTCTCAGAACTGAGGAATATTTTAAGACAGAAACTGAAAAACCTGCGAAGGGCAGAAGGACATCGTCGCCGTAGGAAAGAGCGGGCCAGGAAGAGGGCTTCGTTTATCTCCGACCCGTTTGGTTTCGCCAGAAGACTTTTGGGAGATAAGAGAAGCGGTAGATTAGCATGCCCAAAAGAAAGGGTAGATTCTTTTCTGAAGAGCTCTTATAGGGACCCAAGAAGGGATGAGGAATTAGGATTTAATGATCGCCTCATTAAACCCAACGCCCCAGAAGTGGAGTTCGACACGAAGGTGCCAAGTTTGAGTGAGGTCAAAGAGATAGTAATGGCAGCGAGATCAGCTTCATCGCCAGGACTGAGTGGCGTGCCTTACTCTGTGTACAAGCGTTGCCCTGGTCTTCTCATGAAATTATGGAAGATTATTAAAGCAATTTGGCAGCGAGGTAAAGTTGCAGAACAATGGCGATATGCAGAAGGTGTTTGGATCCCTAAAGAAGAGAACTCAGAAAATATCGAGCAGTTTCGATGTATCTCGTTACTGAGTACAGAAAGCAAAATATTTTTTAGTGTCATTTCCCGACGGCTATCTGCTTTTCTGCTAAAAAATAGCTTCATAGATACATCGGTACAAAAAGGCGGAATCCCTGGTATGCCTGGCTGCATTGAGCATATAGGAGTTTTGTCGCAATTAATAAGAGATGCAAGGAGGAATAAAGGGGACCTGGCTGTTGCGTGGTTGGACTTGGCCAATGCTTATGGGTCCATACCGCATAAACTTGTGGAAGAAGCCTTAGTTAGACACTACGTCCCAAGTAGCATCCGCGAGCTGATCCTAGATTACTACAATCAATTCCATCTAAGAGTTTCATCCGGTTTGGTTTCTTCAGACTGGCATAGACTCGAGAGAGGAATTATTACAGGCTGTACATTGTCAGCCACGCTTTTTGCTCTCGCGATGAACATGCTCGTGAAGTCCGCTGAGGTGGAATGCCGTGGCCCCGTTTCAAATACCGGAGTTAGGCAACCTCCCATCCGGGCTTACATGGATGATCTTACAGTCACCACACATTCTGTTACAGGCTGTAGATGGCTATTACGTGGGTTAGAGAAACTGATTGAGTGGGCAAGAATGAATTTCAAGCCTAACAAATGTAGAACAGTGGTAATAAGAAAGGGCCGAGTGGTAAAACACTATTTCACAATAGAAGGGAGAGCCATCCCGACGTTGGCCGATAAGCCTGTTAAA
>OZ010578.1:93489792-93499792 GCA_963932145.1 Acanthosepion lycidas
AAAAAAGGGGAGAAGGAAAAAAAAAAAACACCCATTCTTGGCCGTATGTACGAAGATCAACACAATTATGCATACCTAATTTATAACATCGAATAGCCCAAGTGAAGACTTGATTGGTCGTTGTCTGCTGGGGCAACTTATATATTTCACGTCCTAAAGCTCGTGGCAAATTTTTGTTCTAGGTGCGGGCCGAATACTGATCATATTCGGTCGGGTCGCCCATCGAAGAAGTCTGTTGTTTATTTAGACCCGAAACTTCTAGTGACATGGGAGCAACAACACTGACGACGCATCTAGATTTGGCATTTAAAGGTGTATTTTAATAAAAAAAGATGGAAGTTTTGTACTGAGATTCAGAAAGAGATAGCTTGAATTTGTCGGGTATATAATGATGAAGAAGGTTTGGAGAATTTGACGCTCACATGACTTATTGAATACAAAAGAGAGATAGGCAAGAAGAAGATAAATAATATGAAAGATTTGACCATAACATTTTATTTTTAGTGGAACTCGTATAATACGATTTATCGCTAAAAACCATAGAAAAATGGTCGGACTCATGTATTTCTCCAGAAAGTGTCGACACCTCCTGCCATGCTTTATTTCTAAAAAAAGTCAGAACAGACCCAGAATAGATCTTGTTATCCTCTTTGGCTTTTTCTCACCGTCACGACTCGACCCTGTTCAAAAACATTTCTGTAGCCTTGAGGGTGATGATTTTTTTTACCCTCCAATCCCAATACAACAGATTAAATTTTACACGGCTATCGCTATTCTACCGCGGTTTATCATGGCAGACGTTCCGACGAACGACATTCCTTTGTCCCACCAGTCCAGAAATTCATAGCTACGACCGGCTATGCTACGTATAATGAGTCGACACAGCCTCATTCACTTCGTATGCCATTTGTCAGATGAAGTTACACACAACATCTCCCACGGAAATTTAGAATTGTACTAGAGGCTCCCGAGAGGATACTTCCCCGAACAATACGCCATCCAAGTCTAGATTTAAACTTTATGTATTCTATACACGCTTGCTACACACCTCATTTATTAAGCCACTGCCTTGAGCGGCTCTTGGAATTTGTATTGGGTGAACAATAGTTAAAAAATAAGATTTCCGCTTGTAACACTTCATGAGGTGCTTGGGAATGATGTCAGGAATAGGAAGAATACTTTACTAGACTTAAGAATCCCCAGATCTCGATCCGCTAAGAATTTGCGGGAATTTTTGGATCAACTTATTTGGTCTATAAAATAGCATCAACGCAAATTGTGATATTAACTGCTGAAAATTATGTGATTGAGATTTCGGAGTAAAATAAAAGAGCTGCTGTTAAAACTTTAGCAACACGTAGGGTCTATAGATATGAATATAATGATAGATAGATAGATAGATAGATAGATAGATAGATAGATAGATATTGACAAAGTATCATCAGATAGATATTCTATCATATATATATATATATATATATATATATATATATATATATATATACATATACACACACACACATATATATATATGTTAATAAGTCATAGATAGATAGATAGATAGATAGATAGATAGATACATGAATAAACTGATATATATATATATATAGATAGATAGCTAGATAAATATGAACTGAGGACGAAATATGTTGAGCTAGAGAACTAGATAGATAGATAGATAGATAGATAGAGAAGAAGAAGAAGAAGAAGAAGAAGAAGAAGAATTTCTTCGGGATGTACCATCATAGATAAGGGTAGATGTCTTCGGGCAGACCGAACGCCCCACCGAATATATATTGCCCCGGCTGCTACAATTGAAATGAAAAATATGACGAGAAAGTGAACTCATTTCAAACCGGCATATATATATATATTATATATATATGACTAATTGAAGGAGAGCCTCGACTGATGCGGTATAGATTCAGTGTGGTTTAATTCAATAGACATTAAAGACGCACAATTTACACGCCACGAACTATGCCAAAAGATACAGGCCGTGAACTGCAATTGTTTTCAAACTGCTTTTCCCGCCGCCGACGGCCATGTACCACCGAAGCTTAGTGCACGCGATATTGGGGCTGCTCCTGCATTTCAAGTAAACATAATGTTCTATGGAACACACATTTGTCGAGATGGAGCGTAGGGGTTCAAAGACACAGAAAAAGCTAACACATATACAGATACGTATAAACATATACACACGCACTCACACAAGACCGCATAAAAGCATCCCACGTAGAAAATCCAGAGAGAAATACGCTGAGATTTTCTTTTCTTTCGAAATGAGTAGATGGATTGCATAATTCATCTATATAGAGATAGGTGACAAAGATACAAAGGCGTATATATACCGTTGCTTCTCAGTTCTGTGTTTAGCAAGGTGGAGGGCAAGAGGAGACAGACTCCCACCCCCAGCACAAATGTGAAATGGGTAGCATTTTCCTCATTTGTATGAAAATATTACTGAAAGAAGAATATAGCCACGAATACCAATTTTGTTGAGTGATTGGATTTTTTTGTTTTTTACGGATTACCAACCTTTTGCAGGTTATTTAAAGCTAGAAAGATATTATTAGATTGTAAGTATATTTTGGAGATATTAATGTTTTACTGATAAATGTCCCACTAATTAATCCATAGCTGTGAGGAGAAGTTGTTCTTCATACTTTTCCAAAGTATATTTGTGCGTAAATGAATATAATGAACGCGACTAGAATTAGAACTCGGCATTTCGATTTCCAATTTCCGAGCCGTTATACTACCTTCAAATACTAACTTACAGGAACTGGTATTATTGTTTTATTATATTCGAACTTTACTTTTGGTCTTTAATTTTGTTATTACCTTTCAGATGGCAATAATTTACAAAACAATTAAATGGTAACTTAGGTAGGGTCACCAAAATTATATTCGACTCCGGGCGCTGAGGAACCATGCTATGCCAATTATCTCGAGATTATGGGACAATAACGTATCCAAATTATCAGGAATCTCGAACAGTGTCCGTGAACAGAAATTCTCTCCAGTAAAGCGTGAAAATTTGGCTAGAAAAAAAATACAAACAATATGGATGGTGTAGTTTAAGCTGTTGATTTGATTATCTCGAAGGCATTTGACAATGTTTAGCATACTGGTTTTCACAAGTTGAAAGGTTACGGTATTTCTGGACGAATTTTTTTTTTTTAACGCGGTGTGTCTTTTTTATCCAATCACGATATGAAAGTTTTCTTTAGTAGCCAATCATTTTTTTGCATTAATGCAGGCGTCCCTCTGAATTCTTGGACCTACATTGCTCCTAATTTTCATCAATGACCTTCCTGATGATATCAGTTCTCAAATCGGTACCAATGCGGATGACACAAACTATTTAATCCTGTGTTCATAATATGTCTGATCGGTTCGATCAGGTCAAATTGGGAGATGCTCTAAAAAAAGGATCTACATTTTCTTTTTAACTGGACTAAGAAATGGCTTGTTTATTTTAACGCATCCAAAAGGAAATTGCTGTCTATTAATCGTCTCATAGAATCCTTTCTGCCTTCTACATGTATGGCTGATGCTAACCTCCAGAAGAGCGCCTTCTCGGGATAAATTTTACCTCTGGTATGATGTGGAAAATGTATATTGTATCAACTGCTAGATCAGTTGCTGGTTCACTGTGTAATCCTAAACAAGTTTTCTTGCCTGCATCTATCATACATATTTATGGCTACTATTTATCCCTGATTTGAATATTACTGGCATGGATGGTCTGGTACTCCTGCTATCTCGAGATCATGGTAAATTCCAAAGAAGAATCTGCAATGCCACTGGTCCTGACCTGACGTCGCATCTTCAATCAATTTGCTCGTTTTGCAGATTTCTTGTGTATTTTAAAAAAAAAAATACTTTCATACTATTTGATCTGAACTTTCCTTAAAAGATTGGCAGCAAGTTCTCATCATATTCTATTTGAAATGATTATGTAACCGTAAGTTCTATGCTAATAGTTTCTTCTCTCGTTTTTGTATTAGGTTGGTGCAAAAATAATGACGTAATAATGTCGTTTTTTGACGTTTTGTAATTTGCATGTTGGACTGTATCTTTTGTCACAAACCATACATTCAGCCTTTTAGAAATTGATGTTAAGTTCTTTCTCCTCGACGACCTTTACTACATTCTGTAGGAATTCTTGTAGTTTTCTGTGTCTGTTACCATCTCTATGTCATCTGCATATCTTACCTTGTGAAATTTGTGATTATAGTTGAAAGATTCTTGGTAAGCCTTTGTTGTGGATTCCGGTCTCCAATAAATGACAAACGCAAGTATTTAAGCTAAGAAATTAAATGTATTTACACAAAATACGAAAGGTAATGCTGTTAGTAAAATCCAGGAACGCCGGTTAGTATTAATCAAAGATCGCTATATACAGTCTCGAAGTAAACTTTAAGGAAGTCGGGCGTCCTTGTAACTGACTTCTAACGTCAACTCAATCACAGTGTCTATGTACTTTCCACTCTGTTTCTCCACCCTGTTCCTCTACCTCGTTCCTCTTTCAATCTCTGACTGACTGTGGCTATTTTATGGCAGCAGGACGAGTCCATTTATATCAGAAAAGGGTGGACTCCTTAACACCCCCCTCGTTAGATCCCTTTTTGGGGAGTTAATATTGTGTCCATTGTTTGTTGAAAAATTGCAGGAGCAACTTTTATTCCGAATGGTAGTCTGTTGAATTTGTACAACCCTTTGTGCGTATTAATGCAAAGGATTTTCGAACTCTCTTCTTGTACTGGAATTTGTAGATAAGCCTCACTAAGATCTATTTTTGAAAATATCTTACCGCCGTTGAGCTTTGTAAACATCTCCTCTGGGCTCGGTAGTGGGTAATGGTTGTCTTTTACTGCCTTGTTGAGTCCCGTCGAAAAATCTGCGCATACGTGAATTTCTCCTGACTTCTTTTTTACGTAAACCACCGGCGCAGCCCACACACTAAACTCTGTTTTAGATAAAATCTCAGTTTGTTCAAGTCTCTCCAATTCTTTGTCTATTTTTTCTATAGTAGCAAACGGTACATTTCGCTTCTTTCTGAAAATTCGTTGGACGTTTTCTTTTAATTCTATTTTGGCCTTAAATTTGTTGCTTCGTCCCAACCCACTTGAAAATACCTCAGGAAATTGCTTGTATAATTCTTCCTTCAATTTTATGGTATCTGATGGTTCAACCTCTAACTTTTTGCAAAACGAGTTGATAGGTAGGTCCCAAAAGTTGAATTTCTGCATCCAGTCGATACCTACTAAATTTTCAGTATCTTTCATGACGTATATCTTAAGTTTTTTTTTTGTTTTGCCGTGAAATTTAACATTCACTATTATTTCTCCTTCAAATTTTATTCGTTTGCCTGTAACCGACTTGGCAATTTTTTGAGTGTGTAACATGGTAGGTCTGTTGAGTTTTTTCCATGTCTGTAAGTTGATTATCGTGAGGTCGGAACCCGAATCCAGTTGTAATTTAATCTTTTTGTTTAAAATTTCCAGTTCTACATATTTCCTTACATTGGTGTTGTCATCATTATTCATCCTTGTAGCTCTTATTCTATTAGTATCTTTTCTATTTCTACATTGGGATACCTTGTGCCCTTTTTTTCCACATTCATGACAGTTTTTATATCTGAAGCGGCAATCCTTGTTCCAATGTGATACTCCACATCGATAACATGCTGATGGAGGGGGCTTATATTTGTTTCGATATCCGTCATAATTTGTCCTGTAAGTTGTACTTTTCTTATTGTAAAATTTTCTCTTATCATAAAATTTTATTTTTCTTTCCGGGGAGGGTGAGAATCTTTTTTCATTGTCGTAAAATTTTAGTTTTCTTTCCGGGGAGGGTGAAGAACGTAGACTTATATTTAACTTATGTATATGAAAAACAGCTGATTCCTCAATGTCCTTTGCGTCTTTCTTTATGCTTAAACATCTCTGGCAATCTTCCGATAATTGCTGTAATGTTAGACCCGGTTCATTTTGGAATTTTGCAAGCATTCTTCTACGCATTTCGCTATCTTTTGTAGAAACTAGCCCTTAAACAAAGATGAGGCATTTAAAATTGTCCGGTGTTAATTCCGCTAGTTTGAAGTCGTCACAATGTTTATTTACGATTGCGGCAAACGTGGAATAATCCTCATTATCGCCCTTTACCAGGTTAAGGCATTTCCACCTCCTATGGAAGAGTGATGTTTTGGGGCTGAAGAGTTCTTTAAGACATGTCACTGCTTCGTCAAATTTTAATTCGTTCATCTTTTTTGGCAAGATATAATCCACGAACTTTGTATATTCTTCAGTTCCTAATTTTCTAAGCAATAGACGTAGCTTTTTTGCTTCTGTCCAATTTTGACAGTCTATGTTAAAGATGCCTTCATGTCTTCTGAAGTAATCTCCAAAATTTTTGTCCTCATCTAGAGAATATTTGAAAATCTCTATGGTATTCCACACTGCGTCTTGCGAAAATGTTGCTGCTTTTTCAATGTCTAATTGCTTGCTGCCCGCTACTTTCAATATTAGTTCCTGGAGCTCTGTTTGTCTATCTTGATTTTCTTTTGCGTTTGTAATATTTGCTTTTGCCATTTATCTTGTAGCTGTAACTGTTGATCATTTTGGTATTTCTGCATTTGTAATTGTTGCTCATTTTGGTGCTTTATCAGTTCTACCAACATATTTTTAAAATCTTCCATGATAACTCAATTTTATGTATTTTTACTCCTCGAAATTGTTTGTCGCTAATTTGTTGTTGAACGACGAGGGAAGACTTTTTCTTCTGTTGATTAGTTTTTCCGCGTGTGTTCGCCAAGTTGTTTGTTGTTAGACGTATGAAAAGTTTTTCTTTCCGTGTGAGTTTCGAATCCTCGTTCGTCAAGTTGTTGTTGGGTTATCCGCGTGAGTTTCGAATCCTCGTTCGCCAAGTTGTTGTGGGTTATCCGCGTGAGTGCCGAATCCTCGTTCGCCAAATTGTTGTGGATTCCGCGTGAAACATCGGTCTCCAATAAATGACAAACGCAAGTATTTAAGCTAAGAAATTAAATGTATTTACACAAAATACAAAAGGTAATGCTGTTAGTAAAATCCAGGAACGCCAGTTAGTATTAATCAAAGATCGCTATATACAGTCTCGAAGTAAACTTCCTTAGAGTCGGGCGTCCTTCTAACTGACTTCTAACGTCAACTCAATCACAGTGTCTATGTACTTTCCACTCTCTTCCTCTACCCTGCCCCTGTACCTCGTTCCTCTCTCCATCTCTGACTCACTGTGGCTATTTTATGGCAGCAGGACGAGTCCATTTATATCAGAAAAGGGTGGACCCCATAACAGCCTTATAGTTCTCTCGGGATCGTTTCCCTGTATAAGCTGAATAAATCCATTGAGGAGACATTCTTTTCTATTTTTGTTTATTCACTGAATTCATTTTCTATCCGTATGCAAGCGGTTTGCTGTCAGTATTGGTTCTGGATTATTCTAATATCCTTCTCAGATATGTCAAGGATATTTAACAGTTTCAACAATTCTCTGTGAAGGATTTTATGGACCACTATTGCTTAGTATATAAAACATAGGTAGAGATCATTTTGCATTTTTATTGCTATTTTTGATATTCTCAACATAAGTATCATATTCTTTGTTACAATGTTTTGAACGAACCCACACTGTTTTGTCATCCTTCTTGTCTGATTTCCTGTCTGATCTTGTCCTATTTCCTATCCGATGTTGTCCTATTTCCTGTCTGATTCTGCTATGCGTTATATTCATCAGAATTCGCACTATAGGTTTTGTTATGTGGTTCATTTGTTTAATTGTCCGATGGAATTTAGGGTCGTTTGTGCCTGGCTTCTGAGACATTGCTATGAATATAGACCAGGCACAAATATAAAGACAGATTTAATTAATGAGAACATCAGGCAGTGCAATCAAATTATTTAAGTTTTTGAGCTGTGTGCACGAACAGAAATTCATTCCAGCACACCTGAAAAAAATACCTGAATATGTAAAATTTTAAATCTTTTAAAATTATATATTAATTTGTAATCTTTAGGTGATATTGTTAAGTAAAACTATATTTACTAAGCAACGGAAAAGCTTACTACAATTCAGTGACACCCAGACTTTTAAAAATAAATTTTGTTTTTTTGTTTATGTATAAACGTGCAGATATTTGTAAATACGGTGTTCATGCACAATTCTCTCAGATAAATAAGCGCTGTAACTATAGTAAATTTAAAACCAAATTAACTAAAATTCAATAAAACATTAGATTACTTAGAATATTTTCTTAACATTACGGAGTAGTTAAAGAATACGTAAGAAAGGCGCTCACGTTATATTCATCAATTATTTTTACAGTTATATTCTCCGTAGGAAAGTTTCCAAACATAGGTTTGTCCTATCCGTGTTAACGACATTTTTCTGCAATTCTTTAAACACAAAGTAAGTAATTCGAATGTCGGCTGAAAAATTCATAGGCTGTCCAAGATACTCTCACTGAATATGACCAAATAAGGTTTATTTTTCGACAATACTGGACTGTCACTTAATTTCGGTCCACTTATATGGCAGTGAAGCTGGAAAATCTCCCCAGAGATGAAGAAGAGACTTGAAGCAACAAAACTGTTTTTCTTCAGAAGGTTACTGAGAATACCATAGACCGAACATGCGTGCAACGATGAGGCTTTAGAGAAAATGGAAGCAAAAAGGAATCTTATTCTCAACATCAGGAAGAGGCAAGTTGAAATTTCTGGAGAACGTAATGAGAAAGGAGGGCTTGAAAAATCTGATACTCACAGGACAGTTTGGGGGAAAGTGGGACAGAGGAAAGCAGTGCGTAACATACTTGCAGACTATACTGCGTAAATGGATCACAGAACAGGGTTTGGGAGAAATAACAAAAAATAAAGAGCCACAAGCGACAGGAAGATGTGGAGGGCCATGGCCGACTTCATCTTGAAGGTACACGGCGCATAAAAGAAGCCTTTCGTAATTGCCTCAGCAAATTGGCATTGATGATTTGGCCATTTTGAAGATAGACAATAAGCACAACGTCTTTGTTTTCCAAATCACTGAGGCCATCACATTCCCTGTAGATAAAATGATCTTGATCACCTTTGAAGCAGGTAAACTTCATGGATTATCATTTTGTATTTGGCTCAAAGTGATGAACCCAACACTCGATTAGGGTTAGGAAACGTTCAAAGAAACCAGCTGGTTCTGGCTCAAACAACCTCAAATTTCCCGTAATGTGATCAGCCTAGTAAGCTTTTGACCCCGTGTCAGAAGACGTGGTAACCATCGATAAGAAACCTTTGTTATGCCAAGAGCATTGTGTGGAATATTCTCGATTCTCTCACGGAACATGCGAATAGCATTGACTGTTCGATTTCTGGTCAATCAACTGGCATCGATCACCATGTGATGAACACGAACAATGTTTTCCTCTATGGTAGCAGCTGAAGGACGTCCTAACCTCGAGTTAACTTCAAGACTTTCCTTTCACTTCCTAAATTCAGCTACCCACTAATGCACAGCTGATAAAACTGGATAGTCATCCCCTAATGCAGTAACCATATGACAGGAATATGCTTTGAGACTAAACTTTTTTCTGCAGGTACTTGATAACACCAAGATGTAAAAATTTGCGACTAGTTAATTTTGAAGTTTCCGCTGAACCGTTAGATAAACTTGAAAAATGATCTGCTAATATAATTTTAATGATAATTCCACGAACCTCAGGGTCACACTTCTTATACCCATCACTGTAAATCTGGACTCGCTTTTAGCTACAGATTTAGATTAAAAAATACGGCTTATCGACCTTTTGCAGTTCATTTAAAGCCAAAAATATTTTTAGATTGTAAGAATCTTTGGAGATAATAATGATTTTATTGGCACAAGTCGTACTATTTAACTCATAGATGAGGGGGAAAAGAGGCGGATTCATACTTTTTGCAAGGGTATTTTCGCATTAAAGAATATATTG
>OZ010578.1:93502292-93527292 GCA_963932145.1 Acanthosepion lycidas
ACATCCAACATTGGTTAGGATTCATTTTGAATTTGTTAAAAGTTATTTTTTTAATTAATGAGAGATGTGGTCTCAAGTGAAAACCGGGATGGATCCTTCTGTGACCCTCTTTTCTTGAATAAAAAAAAGTAGCGGATAGCTTCAGAAAGAGTTTAGTCGTCAAGGGGAGGTAATTGAAACGCCAACACTTCAAGGTTGGCGGATTCGTCCAGTCCAAAGGTGTCATAAATTATCATGAGGAAACAGTTAAATCTCAACCGGAAGTCAGATTCAAGTCCCAGGACATAAAATTCTTTTCAGCGTCTACCAGAGAAGAATTTGAACAAAACCTAACATTCAAGCTGAACTGCTCAGTTATTACTCTCGTTGTTTCCACTGAGTCGAAGTACATGCTGCCCAGATCAATGATTGAGCCCACAGTTTCTGAATAATTTCTCTTATTAAGCGCATCAACATGTATAATTTTTAGGCAAGTACAAAGCATATGTATTTTTTCTATAGGAATGAAGTTGATATTTTTGTGCAAAAAGAGTCTCCAGAGATATAGAATGTTAATCTGCCTCTTTTCTACGTTTGACCAATGAAAATCCTAAAAAAAAAGGACAGTACATATATATGTATAAAGATTTTAATAATCAAAGAAATGAGCCATTGTTATCGACAATAGCCTAAGACAAGGTATAGCAAGAGGGAACATAAGAGATATCTTCATGTCTTTCCCAGTGAAAAAACTAGGCAGAAATTTGAACTCCCTTCCTTGATTCTATTAGGTTGGTGCAAAAATAATGTCAGTTTTTGACGTTAAAAATACGTCAAAAACCGACATTATTTTTGCACCAACCTAATATTTTCGCGATAACCTTTATGCTTTGCGCACATTCGATATTAATTATAGACTTACAAAAACAAAATCGTTATTAATTATAGGTTTATACCAAGAATCTAATAGTAATGATAATTCTTAACTAGGTACCTCCACAGAGAAGCGATATCGAAGGTTTAAAATGAATTAAAAACAATGAAACATCATTCTTGAAGATTTTATTTTAGACTTCCTTTCAAGCTAATAGATTATATGTAATATTTCCAATAAGCAATATACTTTGCTGCGTTTCAAAATGAATTTAAATTGATTGGAATTAGCTATTATTTTTTTAAATCGCTAACCGTATTTACAATTTTTCAATACAACGTTATTCTCTTATTATACATACATACATACATACACACACACACACACACACACACACATATATATATATATATATATAAATATATAATTTTCAAAAAATTTGTTCCCTGAAGAATTGATGTTTTAAAATTAAATTAATCAGTTTTGAAACAAATATTACTCACTTTTAGTTTATAATATCGCAGAAATGCATTTTTTTTAAAAAAAGGGTGAGTGTTTCTCTGAGATGTTGACTACTCTATAGACAATCTGATCTCGGGAAGATTTAACTTAATTTTTCTACTGGGGACATATCCTTAAAAAATTACTTGACGTATATAACGGGGACGGAATTGTTTAAAAACAATTAACTAGTAATTTTACAAATTTAGGAAAATATTTTTTATTGACTTTTAGGTACTATAGTTTTAAATTTAATTTGTAGTTACACCTCTTATTTTCTGATAATGTTGTATATGGACGTCCAGTATTTAAAAAAATCAGCACGTTTATGCAAACAAAATTATTCAAACTGAAAAAGAAAAACAAAAAAAAAACTGAATTGCATTGAGCTTTTCCATTTATAATCAGTAAATATATTTTTTAATTAATACCAATACCATTTAACTGGTACACATTAATACTGAATTTTAAACGATTTAAAACTTTATAAATTATTAAAATATGAAAAAATGAAAACAATTCTTGTAAAAATTCATTATTCATCGAAAAAAAAATTAAGACTGCTGTGTTCATAATATATCTTATTCATTAATGCAATTCAAAGCTTTTCTAATTAAATAATCTCTTAGCTTTATTTCATTATTCTATTTTGCAATCTAGAGCAAAATGATGATTTAAATTCTCCAAAGACTTCTGCTGATAACTAATATAAACATTAAGCCGTATAAAAATAAATTTGTCGAAATTTAATAACATTTAATAAGTGTGTGTTAACAGATTTAAAAAAATTATTTTTACAATGTTTTTCTAAAAAAAGAAAATTTTCTAAAATAATTTCATTCATTTCTGAAAGTTTCCATTATTTGTCTTTTGCCAGAATATCCAATAAAAGCAAAAAGACGCTAGAATTTCCCATACGAATTTATGGTCACTCGCTGAGGCAAGAAGGTTCTAAAAAAGATTATAAAAAAATATAATTTGATAATGAAAACAACCTTTGATCTTTCCTCTTAATAATAGCGTAAAGATTTGTTCGTTAAGTTTGGGGCATTTTTTCATCGTGTTATGTTCAGTTTTTAGCGAATCTTTGGAGGCATATGTTCGTAATTATTATTTTTTATTTCTATCTTTATCTTTTTTATGAAGTAAGTTCTCTTCTGAACTCTCTACAGATTCTCTTTTCTTCATTATCTGGGAATAACATGCATGCTTGACATACATACGGGAATGGTTTCCCGTTGCTTTCTCTACAGTTTGGAACTCCGAGCATCATACCATTGGATTCCATCTCTATGGTTGCCATTTAGCACTAGAGAGGACAATTCACCGTTCTATTTAACAGCTAGCTTTAGAGAGAAAACATTTCCTATATTATTAGATATCGTTACATGTTCTTTTTTTTATTTTGTTTATGTTAAACGTTATTCATTTTTTTTAACATAATGTCTATTGGAAGTAACATATATTTTTTAAAAGATACACACATGTTTAGCGCTTATCATGTGAATGTCGAAATCAAGCAAATCTGGTTACCATAGTTACGGGCGACGAAAAGTACGCTGGAAGGGCATAGGGAAAATGGAAAATGTTTTTAAGAAAATGAAAGAGATATTAAGGTATATTAAAAAAAATGTCATTAAAAGCAAAGAGTACTGGTTCGCTATGTAATGTCTAATCTCCTTCATGACAGTGAACATGACAATTTTGTCACGAATGAAAAAAACAAAAATGGAAGTAACAACGGTTTCGTTGTTCCCGCGAATGCTGAGAATGTAATCGAGAGAATGCGAGAAGTCAGGCAGTATTAAAGCGAGCAGAATCTACAAGTACATTCTAACAATCAGGAGGAGACAACTGAAACATTGAAGAAAGAACGCTTGGAGAATTTAACACTAGCTGGTCTTATCGAAAACAAAGTCAATCAAATTGACAAGATTGAAGAAACAAATGGAAAAGTAAAAAAAAAAAAAAAATGCACAGAAGTCATAAAAGAGCAAATATTGCTGAGAACAAAAAAACAAAACAAAACAAAAAAAGCGGAAGGTAACGGTGGAGGGCTGTGACCGTCCACGTCCTGAAGTGATATGACAGAGAAGGATTTTGAATATACTGGATTTGCCGGTATAAAAGGCACACCACCATATTAGATACCCCCCCATTTCAGCAGGGCATATTCAAGAAAAAAATAATGGATTATGTATGTAATGTTAAAAGCAAACTAGCAGTATATCGCAAAAAGTATTTTAGTTCTACTGTATATAAAAAGCAAGCTAGCAGTACAACAGATCATTAAATCACACATTCTAATGTAAATACAGCTATGCCTCCAGCAGTTACTCTTTAGCAGCTTCATATGACAGATATATTTCTCTGCGGCCGTAATCCTATATTTCCCAGATAGTGTTTTACCATTACCGGTATTTTTTTTTCAGTTATATCACTTTCTGACATAGTTTCTAGTTGTTTAATGATACGAGATATAATGAATCAGATACTGAGGTATAACGAATCAGATGGTACTGATGAACGTCTCCGGTACATTGTTACAATTGCTTTTACAGTAACGCTAATAATAATAATAATAATAATAATAATAATAATAATAATAATAATACAAAATTGACACGATGCTACAGTAAGCATGGCTCTTATGGCATCTTATCTTAACTGAGTAGAAGTGCTAACACACACACACACACACATATATATATTAATACTACTAATAATAATATTGTCATTTATATTCGGACTATTAACCGTTATTTTTGATGTTTTTGCTAAAACGTTTCAGCCGTTGTGTCCTTTCTCGGGTGTATATCGACCTGGCTAACCTACTAGGAATTTCGAACTGAACCCTTTATTTAAACTAATTTTCATATTCCATCTCGTCTGGTTCTTATTTACTACAGTTATTGCTCACCCGTTTCCACTGTGTGTAAGTAATCTGCCCGACCCAGAGATTGAACTCACAAACTCTATTCTACCAAATTCGCAAACCAATGCTTTTACGCACTAGTTTGAATTAGACAGTTAAACCTAACCTTGCTGCTGATTAGGCTGCAATTACTGCTGCTGCTGACTCTCATGTTTTGACTGCTGCAGCTTTCCATGTTTTTTTTATGCTGCTGCTGCCACATTGAAAAACTTTCTGTTATTTGTTTTTCTTTCGTTATTAGCGCCAACAATATCCCAGACATCCAGATAAAATATACTAATGCCGTTTAAGCAAAGGATATTATTATGCTGTCGGGCTAGGTAGAAATGACTAAAATTAGTGAGAGTAATAGTGAGCACTGGGGGATAAAATTACTATATGAAAGTATTCAACCTGTTGTATAGGGCGATATGTTGAACCATTTTACCTGCGTGATGAAGTGAACCTTCAAATGCTGTAGTTATTTTTTCAGAGATCATTGTTTTGTCGTTTTTGCCCATTTGTATTCTTTCCTGAAGTTTCCTATTTATTAAACAACTTATAAGTGAAAAAAAAAATCATAATCAAAATGATAATTACTTTCCATTTATTCACGTAAATTACAAAAAATTTAAAAGTCACAGACTGATCGACAGCTATCGACGCGCTAAAAAAATCGAATTTTGTCACCGTCCTTTTTGTGAAGCATCCTTTATGAGATCACTGTATATTTAAATCCTGTTTAGGATTAGATTTCCGGTTTCTTCTAAATTCGGCTTCAATTCTATACTTTCTAAACTCTGCCTAAACTCTGAAATTTTATTTAATATTCATTTACTATTTATTTACTTTTTTCAATAGGAGTAGATAGGTTTGCCAATCATCTGGTTCACACATTTCACCTGCCTTTGAATACCTTGTTTCCTGTTTAGGATTAGCTTTCCAAATATTACTTCAACTCTATGCTTCTAACGTCTCCGCTTAAAGTTTGAAATTTATTCTATTTATTTATTGTTATTTTTCTTCAATAGTATTAGCTAGATTCACCTATCGTCCTGTTCATACTCCTCCCCGACTTTTTAAACAGTAGTAGAGTTATATACCTTGTTTCCTGCTTACAACTGGGTTTACGCTTCCTTTTAAATTCTACTTCCATTCTATACTCTCTAAACTTTACTTAGTCTCTGAAATTCTATTTACTATTTATTTATTTTTTCCTCAATAGCAGGAGATAGGTTGGTCTATCGCCCGGTTCACACTCCTCCCTGTCTTCTGAACTGGAGTAGAAGCATATCCATTGTTTCCTGTTTAGGATTGTGTTTCCGGTTTATTCTAAAGTATTTCCATTCTCTTTCAATTCCTGTAGTCCGTTGCGTCTTAGCGGCGTTCTCACCTTGCTTTGGATTAGTGAATTTTTTTAATGTGAAAAATAGCTGTTAGTATATAATACTAAAACACGCTGAAATTTGCCACTTCTCAAAATCTGACCTGATATCAAAACGTCTTGATCGAGCTAAAAAAAAATCAGCATTCAATCATAATTTTTCATTATCAATTCCCACAAATCTTTGTCTAGAGAAAAGTTAAGAGTTCCAGTAAATGATTTATTGATTGTTTAAATTATATTTTTCCTTATAAAAGACGATTTCTAGTTAATGTGTTGCTGCAGTGTATAGTCTGCTTTTTAACAAACGAAATTATCTTCTGTTGGGCGTCTAAGCAAAACATTAGGAAGTTCTAGCTGTAAGAGATAGATAAGTATGTGAAAAAGCAGAAAAAAACTCTTCTAATGACGACACATTTCACCTGTGTTTGCTAGTTTGACATTTTCACGTCAGAAAGAAAGAAACTTTTTTTGTATTAAAACCATTATTGTCTATTTGGTGGGTTTGCGTTTCTGGTAAGAGTGAAAGAACAAAATTTTTTTTTATTATTATTTTTAAACTCGTTAATGTCTGTTGAATTTCAAATTAGCGACCTGTTCTTCTGGCCTGAAGACTCAACTTAATAGGCAAAGCTTGCTTATTTGCATTGTTCGGACTGTTGTCCACATTTTTATTGTCATATTCACGACGTTTCGTCCGCTGTATGCTTCTTCAGGTGTTTGGAATTTCGAACAGAGTCATTATTTTTTCCACCGGGATAGATTGTTCCAGTTCCATGTACCATGCCTCTTCCGGATGTCTCAATCCGAATGTCTCAGTTATCTCCATTTAACTCCACTCTCCAAGCTTTTGTTCACCACTACAGTCGCCAGGAATTGAAACAACTCTTGGATAAAAGCGTTGGTTGGATCCAGTGGAAAAAGTTTACTTGTGACTCGTCTTTTTCTCCATGACTGCATCGGACTAAATTTGTTATGTTTAAGAGCCAAGGTACAAATTTACCCTAGATGACCTTGCGGTCATAGCACTCTCTAGACATTTATGTTGAAGTCAATTGATCAGAGTAGCATTTTTTATGTCAAAATTTTGGACAGTCTCGTTACGATGGGGAACCAAAGCATTTGACGTGTTGTTTTTCAAAATGTCCCTTTTGTATTCATATATTTTATTTAGAGTCCTTGGGAATTCTCCTATGCATTTTTTGTGACAATTATTACGGGGGATTGAGTAAATTTCTCCTTCAGGTGTTAGCTTATTGTTTTGTTTAGCATTGACCAAGCATTTTAACTGTTTTTGATCAAACGTATTTTGTATTAAGTTTAGGTAGATTCTTTTCGATTGTAGATGTGATAGAATTAGTTGGTAGAGTAATATATTTTGGGATTCATTGAGTTTGTGGAGCCATTTTGGAATATTTTATGAGCCTTTTGTTTCGTTTGCAATATAAAATAATTAAGGTACTGGAGAAGTTTGAAAAATGTTTTCAATGTATTTCTCCTCTATGCGTAAATAATGTGGGCTACATATTCTGAGTGCTATTAAGTAGAATCCAATTATTATGCCGTATTTTATTTTGTTGTTATGATGAGGATAGAAATTTATTAGGTCGTTTTTATTTGTTGATTTTCGGTGGACACCGACATTTAAAATGTTTTTAACGTGATATAGATTGGTATCTAGGAAAGGTAAAGAACTGTTTTATTCTATTTCGTATGTAAATTACATTGTGTGTTTGAATTTGTTTAGCTGATCTACTAAGTTAGATAAATCAGTATTCGAGTATATATAAGTAGAGCATCATTAATATAACGGAAGTATATTGATTGTTTGGGCAAAATATTTAGAAAAGATCAGATTCGATAAATTCTAAAAAGATACATACCTCCACTGAGAGGCGATTCCACTGGTAATCAAAACTTTTGTTAGTAAAAAATCATTATTAAGTGTGTAATATTGATTGGTTATGAGACGGTGTGGAAATTACTCTTTTTGAGTAGGTACACGTCTACTTATCATCTCTCAGTTGCGTATCTGTCCTTGGAGAGAGTGCGCTCAGGGGCTTCTCTATCAAAGGACAGAGGGGCAACTGAGAAAATAATACTGAGAGGTGCCCAGCCCTGGGGAACAGCTGACCGAGGCCGCACCATCCCATTGCACCAGAGGGAGGGATTGGTACTCGCATCGAGGCCAGCACAACCGTCGGCTGAGGGGGCTGAGGGGGCTGAGGGGAATTTTTGTTTCTGTCCTGGGTATACGTGCTCGGTCCACACCTAAAAAGAGACCTTGTGTCACATCTCGTTCTAGTGGTGGGACAGAGTAAATGCTAACTCTCGGGAATCATAGATGTCCTTTTTCTATCATTTCACGTCACAAGGCAATAAAGCCACTATGACGCAAGGGATTAGTGAATGTGAAAGAATATAAAAAAGAAAACATTTTTAAGGAAAAAGAACAATAAAATAATAGGTATTAAGAAAACAGAAGACAGCGATTGACATTGCATTTACATTTTTGAAGGTTCATAGTTGACTGGAAAGCAAGAAGGGAGAAGAGAGATCCACAAGCGATAAGTGTGAGAGAAGAAACTGTTAACATAGAACTTACTGCCAACCATTTACATAAACTAGTTAGATTGGTTAAGCGCTGTTTTTCTCAGCCATTCTTGCATTCAGTACCCCTGTCAGTGTCAAATTTTCTAAGCCCCCTTTCCTCATCATGCATTCTAGAAATTTCAGCTGTTTCTGTCTGATATTAGGTATGCTGGTGACACAGCTATTCACTCCTGTCTTAATTGTTAGTCGGATTGTTTCGATAAGGTTAAATTGGCTGCTGATCTATTAAAAAAAAAAGAAAAAAAAAAAAAAGAAGAAAGAAACCTACATGGCTTGTTAATTTTAAAGTCACCAAAGTGAAACAGTTCTTTTTTAATCGTTTTCGATCGCTTATTTTGCCTTCTATCAGCACGACTGATGCTAACCTTGGAGATAAGTCATTGTGCCATCTCGGCCTAACGTTTACCTCAGACATTAAGTGGAAATATTATATTGAATAAATTGCTAGGTCTGCCTCTAGAAAAATTGGTTCACTGTCTATTGCTATACAATTTCTCACGGTAGAATCTATCTTACATACTTATATATCTACCATTCGTCCATGATTTGAAGATTACTGTCATATATGGTCTGGTGCTCCTGCCATATATTTAGATATTCTTGATAAAATCCAAAGAAGAATAGGAAATATTGTTTATCCTGACCTGGTGTCTCAGCTTCAGTTTTTTTCCTACCGTTGCTTCCCTGTGCCTTTTCTATAAATATTTTTATGTAATTGTTCTGAAGGTATTTCCTCCATGATACCTAGATTTTATGAATCTAAGCGCAGTACTAGATTGTCAGTATGGTCTCATAATTTAACAGTTGAAATAGCTGGATATAACCGTAAGTTCTATGCTAACATATTCTTCACTCTCAATTCTCCGTGGAACGCTCCTCTTTCTTCTTCTCCACTTAACTCAGATCTCTCAAAATTTAAATTCAATGACAATCATTATCTACTGTCTACTTAATTTCTCTTCTTTTAATGTTCTCGCTCCTCAATAACGTTTTTCTTTTTCTTATATTCTTTCACACTCGTTAAACCTTTGCATTTTAGTGGCTTTATTGCTTTGCTTGGGGTGAAATGATTAAAAATAAGTATTAGTGTCTTTTTTCTTTCTATTTTCTCTAAATCTTCGTCATTGATCACATGTTCAGTCCATGATATTCTCAGCGTCTTTCAGTAGACCAACATATCCTTCGCGTCAAATCTTCTATTTATCTTACCATCATTTACTGTCATATAGGAGGATTGATATTACATCGCAATTCAACATTCGAGATATAACTATTTTGCCAACGAAGCAACGCGTTAATCTTATTCTTCACCTCTGTGCTCCGTCTGTTTTGCCTTATATGTTATTTAGAAAACAGTGACATTTCGAATATGTTTATTACTTTCCGAGACCTTTCGATTGTACAAGTTGGTTGGCTGAGGCGAAAGGTCGTCCCCCTTCGCCAACGTAAGGAATCTTTATCGTCTTTTAAAAGCATCGTCTGCATATAATGAAAACGGCAGAGACACAAATCCCATGTGAAAGACGCCATGTTTTTAATTTGAATTTTGAGCAGACGTAGTTTTGATGACAATAAAAAAAAACAACAAAAAAAAAAAAAACAGGAAATGGGGAAAAATATCTAAAAACAAGAACATAACACATTCAAGGAAAAGGTTGGAATTATACAGTGACCGTGAGGAATTTTATTGCAGACAGACATTTACTGTGAATCAAAATCAAATAAATTTAATCGGCGGAATTTCAAGAAATTGAAATCCGACTAAGTCTCTGGTCAAGAAAAGACACTAATAAAAAAAAAAAATTACTTTTTTTGAGATATGATTTATTTCCCTCAGTTGTCTGTCTCCACAAATGAATATCATATATATATATATATATATATAAATAATTTATGTGCGTGCTTATATCTATAAATACGGTTGTTTATTCAACAAATATGAAAATAAATCAAATCCTTGAAATACAGTACAATACATTACTGAATATATAATCAAATCTATCTATCTGTATATAAATGGTATAGCACGTCCGTCTATATGACTGTTCCGTGTAGGATACAGGTTCGATTCCTGTTGGAGGACTCATATTTTCTATGAAATTTCTCGGACATTCAGGCCGGTAAATGTTATTAATAATGCTTATTGTGAATAGAGCATTTACTTAAATATATATATGTATGTGTTCAATATATATTCCATCGTCGGCTTTATCTCGTATCCAAGAATTTAATTTCTTCTTTCCTGATCACTTCCTTTATGATGATGGCGTTAAAAACTTCAAAATATTTTTTCTTTTACACACACACACACACACACACATATATATATATATATATATATATATATATATGTGTGTGTGTGTGTGTGTGTGTATGTGTGTGTGTGTGCAATATATATTTCATCGTCGGCTTTATCTTGTATCCAAGAATTTAATTTTCCTGGTCACTTCCTTTGTGATGATGGCATTGATGGCTAAAGTCGCCGCAAAACATGAAGGTTCAGGACTAGAAGATTCCAGTTTCACCAAACCCTATTCCCGTCATCCAGTCCATTCTCTATCACCATTTGAAATTCATGGTGCTCATCCGAGTTCTACAAGAGGGAATGATGGGCCGTGTACAACATCCAATCGGTCTTTCGGAACCCTTACCGATCAGGGTGCGTACTTTCTCCTACCCTCTTCTCCATCTATAATGCTTCGGGAGATTTCAGAAGACAAACCTGGAAACGAGCATCGATACCATATCAACATAGCTCGCCTTCGGTCAATGAATCGATCCTCAAACGCACGATTCACAGAGTTCTAATATGCCGATGACAAATGTACACTGACCCATGAATTTTGAGACCTTCAGAATTCAGTGGACAGTGTCTCCATAGGGTACATACGTTACAAAAACAGCATCAGCATGACAAAGACCAAGGTCCTGCTCAAGCCACGGCCGAGACATCAGTTTGGAGTCAAAATCACCATCAACGGCCTGAACTTGGAGAATGTTGAGTAATTTCCATAGCTTGGTAGCGGACGAAAATCCGCTGTGAAAGACGTCGATAACCAAATCAAAGCAGCCCACGCAGCATACGGGAAGCTATTCAAAAGAGTTTTTCAACAATCCTTGGCTAGCACAAACCACCGCTCTCATTAATTTAATTTCAACTCTCCTGTTCAAGCTGTGGGACCTGGGTACTCTACCGAAGAGACATCCGCGAACTTGAAATATTCCATCTTCGTTAATTCCTGCTGAACACGTGACAGGACCAGATCACGAACAGTGAAGTTCTCATCGTGCAAAGGTGGACAGCCTCTAAACAATCGCCACCGACATTGATGGGCGGGACACTTTGTCCGAACGCCCGACATCCGCCTACCCAAACAAATCCTCGTCGTCAATCCAATGATCAGCTCAAAAACACCTTGCTGAGGACAGAAATCGTTCCGGTCAAGTCGGAAACGGAAGCTGGAGAAAGAGCGAATTGGGGATAGCAGTCCACGAAAAAACTACATTATTCGAAAACACCAGGAGAAAAAAATAGAAGAAACAAAATCGATCCACTCTCCTACCTTATAATGTGGCGGCTGCGGACGTCTCTTCAGATCTAACATAGGACTTATTTCACACAGAAGAAAATCTCTATGAGCATCCAAACATTCGGTACCGAGTTCCACCAACGATGATGACGATATATATATATATATATATATATATATATATATATATATATATATATATATATATATATATATATATATATATATATTGTGGTAATCGCTTGGAAAAACCTCGGATATCTTAAATTGTTGTAGGACAAATCAGTACGCGAGGAAGAATGGGAAATAAAGAAAGAAAGAACCAGGAATATTAAAACAAGGCGAAAACAATCGTCAAGTGTTTAAGGTCCAAGTCCAAAGAAAAAAAAAGAAAAGAAAACGAGTAAAAATGGTAAAAGACAACTAAGTACAGTGCTCAATACACTAAGTAGAGCGAATCTAAAGTAATCCTAAGGAGCCAGGCAAACCTACCTAGGTTTCACCTAAACGGAACTTCAGGGTAAAACCGGCTTTACCCTGAATATCCGTTTAGGTGAAACCTAAGTAGGCTTGCCTTGCTCTTTAGGATTACTTACATATATATATATATATATATATATATATATATATATATATATATATATATATGAAAAGTGTGTGTATATAAATATAAATAAATATATATATATATGTATAATTATTTATATATTATATGCGCGGTACTTATTAGAAAGCGCTCAATATCAGAGTTAGAGCTAACATATATGGTTGGATAGATGTGAGCTTGTGACCCTGAGTTTCACGCTTTAGTGATCGTCAGCTAAAGCGTGAAACCCAGGGTCACAAGCTCACATCTATCCAACCATATATATATATATATATATATATATATATATATATATATATATATATATATATATATATATATATATGTGTGTGTGTGTGTGTGTATATTCACCACTAATATATGTATGTGTATATTTAGCACTAATATTATCTATCTATCTATCTATAATGTGTATATCTACCACTAATATATGTATGTGTATATCTACCACTAATACAGTGTAACACGGATATAAGAGAGTTTTCGGGACCGGAGAAGAAGTATCTTATATCCGGGTTTCTCTTATATCCGGGTTTGGTCTATTTTGTTTAGGTAAGTATGGCTCTAATTTGGGACCAGATACAATCTCTCTTATATCCGGGTTTCTCTTATATCCGGGTTACACTGTATATGTATGTGTATATCTGCCACTAATATATGTATGTGTATATCTACCACTAATATTATATATATATATATATATATATATATATATATATATATATATATATATATAATCTCTTAAGATGCGAATTATGCATTATTTATTTTTATTCTCACGATTTTTTATTTTCTTTCTCTCTCTCTCTCAATACGCTTAAACGTTTCTACTAAAAGGCAACAGAATGTTAGTTCAATTGTCGTAATTGAAGCTAATCAATTTTTAAACTGCCTAACGTGTTTCTGCAAATAATAATTACTTAGTCCTGGGTATGACGATAAAGTACATCCGGCAACAATGGTCGGAAGGTTTTGAGGAGTGTGGCACAAACTCTTAATTGTTGTTCCCAGTTCCACCCTGACCCGGAATAGCAGCTATGGACAAATAGTAGACCACCCAAACAAACACTGTGAAAGTATAAACATACATTTTTATAGTAAAAATACCAGTAATATATTTTTTATATAACTAAAATTTACCAACAATACATATTTGTAGTGAAATTACCAACAATACTTATTTACAGTAAAGTTACCAACAATAGTTTTTGTCAGTAGTTGAAGGCATACAGTACTTAGATTTGGGGATTAAATAATCTACAGAGGTTGATATACCGCTAAACACATTTAACCAACATAATTGCTACCACTTAACATAACAGAAGCAAGCTAGGTAGAAAATCCATTTCGAAAATTTATATTTTCTATGAAATCTAAATTTGTCGAATGGTCTTATTGTCCGATTGTTAACTTTTGAAATTTCCGTCACTAATTTGATACATATTTAAGTTTTGCCTTAGCAATGTCTATTTTTTTAAAATTCCTGTCAGCAACTTCAAATCTTGTTTCTATTTTAATGTTCGTTGGCGGTGCACTATTTCCGTTTTTGAACTGTCGATATTTTAAGTTCTATTTATTTTCTGTCAATAATTTTGCGACGCAGATATATTTTACGTCGTTCACTTGACCCAGACTTTTCTCTCAGGCTGCAAATTCAGTGAAATACGTCTCAAATATTCACATTTCTTTTGCTTTAATCACTTGTGTTAAACAGTACGCTGATAAGGTCATAGGCGTCTTTTTTTTTTACGGTTTTATTTTGGAAATGAATAATCGTAAATATACATTTGTTTTATTCGAACTATTTTTAATACAATTTTAATCGAATTAAATTTTTTTTTAAATTAATTTTTCAAACGTTATTATAATGGATTGCAATATCATTGAAGTAATAAAAATGTTGGTTTAATTTATTTTATTAGTTCGACATATTTTTACTTTAAACGAAAAAAAAAAGTATGCTTTTTGAGGCATTTCCTTTAAAAAGATGTCTCGGATGTTCTGGCAGACAGACGAAATAAAATACTCTTTAAAATAAAAGTGTCTACTTAGTTATGGGTATCAATTAAAAAATAACGTTTAAAATTATCAGCAAGCTCTTTGAGGCCATAATCAATAAGAAGGTCGTCGAGTACCTATTAGGTTGGTGCAAAAATAACGTCGTTTTTTGACGTATTTTTTAACGACAAAAAGTGACATTATTTTTGCACCAACCTAATAGAAAAGAACAGCGATGACCAATATGCGTTTCGGTCGGCTCGATCCCCTGCCGACGCCCTAACTGCCATCACTCACAGAATCAGTTAGGCTCTTGACAAGCACATCCCAAGGACCATAGTACGAGATATCGCAAAAGCCGTTAACAAGGTTTGGCACAAGGGCTTGCTATATAAGCTCCTCAGTATCATTGTATCACTGGAAGTGTTTTGCCAATCATCAAATCCTTTCTAACAGGAAGGTAGTTATCAATTGCCAGTCCTCCGGAGCCCGAAAGTTCAACGCGGGTTTCCTCCAGGGGTCACTGCTCGGACTAACCCTCTTTTTGATTTCCATAAACGATCGGCCTGCGAATATAATCAGGTCATTTGTAAACATCTATGCAGGTGAAACGACTATATATATATATATATATATATATATATATATATATATATATATATATATATATATATATATATATATATATATATATATATATATATATATGAATAAGAAGACCAGAGAAAAACTATTCTGAGCCGACGCGTTTTGTCCTCTTAGAGATATTATAAAGTCAAATAGTTTTCCTTTTTCTTTTTGATTTTTAATCATTTTGTTCCTTTACAAATACATTACAACTGAAAATAAAAATAATAATAATAATAATAATAATAATATATATATATATATATATATATATATATGTATATATATATATATATATATATGTATGTATATATATATATATATATGTATATATATATATATATATTTATATATATATATATATATATGTATATATATATATATATATATATATATATATATGTATATATATATTCATATATATATATATATATATATATATATATATATATATATATATGAGATAACGATAAATATTTATATATTTCAAGAACATTATTGGGTAAATTGTATGAAAATGGCAAAAAAGTTTTCCACCATATATATATATATATATATATATATATATATATATATATATATATATATATATATATATATATCGAGAGAGAGAGAGAGAAATAGTGGGAAGAGTTTGTGTGTATGTCTGTGTGTTTATATAACAAAAAAAATTCCGAAAAATATTAGTAAGAACTTTTTTGAAAAGAAAACACAAGCAAAATATATTTAGACATGAGCTCCAGCTGTGACATATTGTCTCTGTGGAATCTGTTTCAATCTGTTTTTATTGGAGTATATCAAACATTAAATCAAATTCATTTCTTTTTTTCAAGGAGCTTTTGTGCATACCCCTGAGAAGCGATAGAGATATGTATAGTTATATTTAGTTTTGTGGAAATATTTTCTTTACCAACGGGTTTCATCCCCTGAGAGACATTATCTAGGCAAATGTTCAGATTTTATTTTGAAATTTGTATTTATAAACATAAGTGGACGAAATGCACAGTTAAGCTTTAGGATTTTAAATCTAAGACCATTTTAAAGCCAACTGGGTCAGAATAGGTAAACTATGGAGGACGCTAAATCATATAGTTTAATGCCTGATAAACCAAAGTAAGTTGTTGTTGTTGATTTCATATTAAAACAAAACGGTTAACGCAAAACCGTTTAAAATTTAAAATAAATAAATAAAAACGTAAATAATTTCTCAAAATAAAATATAAGAGATAATATATTAAATAAATAAATAAAAATTCGAAAACATGAACATTTACTCACTCTACTTTATTAGGCAATAAATTACACCACTTAGCACCATCCATAATTATTTTCCTTCACTTTATTTGTTTCGAAATACATGCTACAAAATAAAATGTATTACTTTGATAAATTCACTCAGTGGTCGAAACGCTTTGGTAAAATGATTTCGTTTTGTATATTTCTGGACACAAACACACACACGCACACACATAGACACACACACATATATATATATTTATATATATATATTTTTTTCTCAACATCCTTTTATTGTACATTTTTCTGTGTTAATTTTAAATCTCCCGTTGAAGCCTGAAGAGCGGGAGTGAAACCGGTTGCTTCGCCCGGTTTTAATATGTCTCGTAATATTAAGTTTTATACTTTTATTTCGATCCTTAAATTTTGTACCTACAAAAATATCTTTAAATATATATATATATATATATATTGTAAAGAATAAAGCAATTATGTTGTTGTGACCCACAGAAGACCTAACACCTTAAACAAAAAACATCATGAACAAGAAAAGAAAAAGAAAGGCCAAAAGGCAAAAACTCCTTTACTCAGTAAAGTTCTCAACGCCTAGATTGTCTAGACAGAGAACAAAAAAACGCTTCACAATATCAACAGTATAAAAGGAAAGCCCGAATCGTTAGCTGATTGAAGAGCACGAAATGTGAAACTTGTGTAACGACTCGGGATCTTTTTGTTGCATATATATATATATATATATATATATATATATGGTTGCTAGTAGAATATAGAATAATATCCGGACCAACATGTAGGTAATGTAAGAAAGTGGAAAACCTAACCTTGTAACCTGTTTCGACTGTTTATTGAAGGTTTCTTCAGGCCGGCGCGTGAGACAAATTATTGTGTGAGGGAAGTGCGCTGGAATTTTGTGAAAGAGGTAATAAATTATTACGTTATTTGGTGCTCCGTCAAGAATTTTTTTTTGCTCCTGTTAAAGCCGTCAACCTCTGCTGGATTTAATATTTGCCTAAACTAAGTACATCGGACCTTCAGCTACCGCCAGTTACGACGAACGGATGTCCCTTCGAGAAGACTCCTTGAGAGAATATTGAACCTCAAACTCACACCCGACCTCAAGTGGAACTCTTATATACGATCCATCGATAAAGATGCAGGAAAAAATAATCTGCTCCCTGTCTCGCTCCAGTAAGAACGTGACTCCTCTTGCAATCCTAATACCTTTATAAGAGCCAGTTCAGGCCGAAAATGGTGTACCATTGCCATATACAGCCCCTTTCCTAAAGACGAAACCCCGCAAATCTGTTGTTACTTTATCACTATTCCCATGGCAAATGTTCAGATTTCCTCTTTTAAGACCCACCATGACCCATATGCTGGGTCGAATCATCTTAATTCCCTTCGTATTCCATTGGTATATATCAAGTTCTATTCAGACATAATTTTTCACCAAGAAACGCTTCTTTGTTGAATTGACACCTTAGAGGGTGCATTCCTGATCATTTTCTAGGGTCAACTGTTATCTATTTTCAACATTATCATTCGGTAAACCTCTGTCTCTTGGACCTTTTATTAGGTGAATAAAGGTAAAAGAAAGAACTCCCAAGAACATTGCTCAACATCCAAATCGGTCATGGTACTCTTCCTGTACCTCTCAGCTTTCAATCACCCTTTTGTAATATAAAGGAATATATTTATTTTATGAGGCAAATCGTTTGAAGTTGTTTTATTAATTACTGTGTAAAGAGGCGGATGTTTAAACTAGTGTGTTTCTAAATTAAAAACAGTACAGTAACTCTATGTGGGAGGCACAGTGGAGTCATGGATAGCGGCACGGATTGAGGAACTGGAGAGCCGAGTCGAATCCATTACATTCATTTACTTGCTAATATCCTTGGGAAAGGTATTAATCCTCTTCTCCAACCCCCACCCCGCTAGCTATGAGTAAATAATAGGACAGACCTGGTTCTATAACCTTGGATGGCAACTGGTCTACCGCAGAAAGAAATGGTAACCTACTGCGGGGGAAAAATGCCTCGTCAGTCATGTATCGAAAGATACATGATCGCCTAAGTGTGTATCACGCATAACACAACGAACAGAACTCTACGTGTAAATGTTTATAAAGGAAGGGCCGAGCGGAGTACTATTTTTGAATTCTGCTAACGGCATTAATTAGCCCTTATCCGCCTTTGCTGAGATAAACAATGTATTTTAAGATAGACACTCTGAATTCTCTGAATTCTCTCTATAAAATTCTGCGCACGATTTTTCTGACTAAATGTCGATAAGATTAAGAAAACTGATATATTCATTTTTCTTTTAGACGTTAACTGTTATAGTGGAACACACATAAGTAGGAGTAGTAAGAGTAACAAGGGGTCGCTTAGGGGTTCGGTCTGAGTTCAGTCTGAAGTCGGACGACCGCCTGACCGGTTGAACTCTCAGCCTTCGGGCGGGGAGGAACCCGAACGAGGCTACGCCGAAGGGCGGAGTCTCTTTCGGGGAGGTAAACCGACCCTGAACCCGTTTATACGGGTTCAATGGGCATATTTTTGGCCGAACCCACGGGCTCGGAGATCCCACGGGCTCGGAGATCCCACGTTAAACCGGCCTTGTGCCACATGATGCCCTCGTGGGCGAGGGTGACTGAATATCGCTCAGGGGTTCTGTCAGTCAGTCGATGCCGGACGACCGTTAGTCGGATACTAAAGTATCAACGACCACAACTAGATTTACTCTGCGTCATTACCTATTATATCAAGTTCCTAACGTTTTGTACGTCGAACCTATTTTAGGACAGACAGTACAAATACAAGCCTCCACTGTGACAACCACTACATAACATTAACATATGAAAGCTTGACGCTTTGTCCCTTTCATGAATTCACCTGGGGGTAATATTAGGTTGTCACACATTTTCTGGTTAGTTGTTGCCCCTGAGTAACTTCCTTAGTATATAAAAATAATCTTGACTTATTGCCGACTCTTTCCAAATAGTTTCAATATATTGTTACTTATAAGATCAATGAAAATGATTATAATGAAACAATGTCGACTAATCTTACTATATGAGTACAAACTTGGAAAATGAACAAATTTTTCTTCGAATCATTACATGCTATAAGAAATGGATACTCTTTGACTACAGTAAGAGAGTTGGCCAGTGATTAAATGCAAAGGAATCACCAAAACAATACCCAAAACATCCACTGCATCTAGAAAGTTAATGGTTACTGTATGGTGGTCTTTCAAAGGGGTTATACACTATTCATTATTGCCTCAAGGCAAAACAATAACAGCAACCTCGTATTGTGGGGAAATTGAGTCTATTCACGGATAATTGACAAAGAAACATCCCAGACTTGTGAATAGAGATGGCCCAATTTTTCTGCACGACAACGAACGACAGCACGCTTCTCAATCAACTATCCAAAAAGCTGTATAGCCTGAAATATGAAATTTTGTCTTATCCTCCATATTCATCTGATATCACTTATTTAAGCATTTTGAACTTTTCATACGCAATAAAACATTTTCCAATAAGGGAGAGGTAATCGAAGCATTTGAACTGTTTATCACATCAAAGGACGGCCTTTTTTTAAAAGATGTGATCAAGAATTTAAAGGTACGTTGGAGAATAGTCATTCACCAACATAGTGCGTATTTCGAAAAATAAATCAGTTATTTAACATTTTAGAAGCGTTTTATTTATTTCCTATAAAGTGCATAATTTCATGTGTGGCAACCTAATAGAAAGGAACTACATAAGATTTTAAAAGCTCGTAAGCTCTTTAATATGATTTAAACTTCATATAAACGTTGAAAAGGTTTAGAATTCTGCTATTAAAAGAATTGTATGAACTGGAGAAAATAAGCCCAAATGTACTTTTGAGAAATAAAAATGTCACCGGACCACGATGGAAAGGCGAGATTTTAGTCATCGAAAATGATGTTTCGGCTTACAGCTCTATATAAGTAGAATCCCGGTTAGGGCTAGACAGAGTGAGGGATACGTCCAACGAACGAGTCGCGCTCAACTGAAATAAGAAGTCGAACGGACCTATGTGCCACCTATCTACGACTAAAGAGAATACTAAATCCGACTAGAGAAACTTATTGGAATAAAAACCAATAAAAAACAAATTATTGTGAGCCGGATTCATGTCTTCATTTTTTTTAATGTTGATTTCATCTTCCTATTCTTGCGAGTTTTTTTCCTCCAGTTTTTGTACACACCAGTTCGAACGAGAGGCAAAACACAACATGGGGATTGATGTGTCTGATCAGTGAAATAGACAGACGCCCCGTCCTATGTTCACATTGTTAACTGAGGCAAGAAATGGCTTGTCAATTTTAAAGTCTCCAAAATTAAACTGCTCTCTTTTAATCGTCTGAGAGCTTCTTTTTTGCCTTCGATCAGCATAGCGGACGCTGACCTCCAGTAGAGTCATACATTACGTCTTCTCGGGCTAAGATTTTCCGCATAAAGATTATATTGAATCAATTGCTAGGTCTGCTGATATGAAAGGTGGTTCACTGTGTCGTGGGAGACAATTTTTCTCTCGCCAGAATTTATCTTACACATTTATATGTCGATATTTACTTGACCCAATCCTGCTTAGGATTGGCTTTCCAATTTAGGATTGGTAGTGCTAACAGCTACATTTTTGAATTAAGATAGTAAGTAGGTATTTACCCGTCTCCTCACGGCAAAGTGATGTGACAAAAGGTCGTATTTAATGTCAGGTACTCGAGTGCGTACACCCGAGAGATAGTAAATATTGTAAATATTTCACGCAGCACCTCAAATTTGCTTCTAATTTGCTTTACTTTAAGCATTTATACTAAGAGATTTTGCAACTGTGTCTCTGTTCATGAGCAAATAGTAGAGAAACATCACGGCCGAATGTCGAAGGGATTTTTTTTTTCATGGGTTTTTAAGACGAGTCAGCTAATGCGACTTGGGAGCATCCTCAATCTGAAAATGTACTGAGTTACCCCGTCTGAATGTATTTCTAACTGGGATCGACCTGCAAGTTTATATGCTACTCTTATCAAAAACGTGTCACCCTATCGCACGCATTTGTTTGTCATGTATTTGTCGGGTATACCGTTGTCAGACCGGGTGTGATAATGGGTATATCGGGAGTCGGAAATTTGTACACAAACGTCCCTTTTTTGACGAGATGTTCTTTCACCCGGCAACTACATCAAAAATACTACTACTACTACTACTATTACTACTAATAATAATTTTTGAAAACCTTTGTCTCCTTTATAGATGTTACAGTTCCAGCCGACGTGGGAACATCTTTGCAAATGTTTGAGGACTCTAAGCAAATAGGAGCACAAGATAGAAATCCATGGGGTATCACAACAAAACAACATTAACGGTTGTTATTTGGGGCTTTGAAGATTATATAAAAAGGGCAGATAAATATGTGGATCAAATTCTGGGTTGCCCTAAATGATAAGAATGGTGTAAACAACCTACTCATGGTTACTTCTTATATCTTGCACAGATTTCTCACCTTTTTTTTTCCTCACCCTGATTGTACTGCACCTCATCTCTCTGCGTCTTCTGGTGCAAAAACTTGATGTTTATGAAGTCTCTGGTTGAGACTTAGGATAACCTGTACTAGATAAAGTAAAGGAAAAACACAACAACAATAACAACAACAACAACAATAATAATAATAATAATAATAATAATGGTGGTGGTGATGATAATAATAATCTAAAACAAACAGTAACCGTTAAAATATCACAGTTGCACTAATTTAATTTTCTAATGAATCCTAATTCTTAAATTAATAATTGAATAAGCTCGTTGCTAGTTCCACAACTATAAAGTACCCGTGGAAATTCCCCTATTGCATCGTTAAATGTTTGAGCTTAAGAACTTCAACAAATTATTGCGATAACTATCATAAGTATAAATGCTGGTTAATATTTCAAGAAGTAAGGGGGTACAAATGAAAATATTCAGAATTGACAATGTTTTCCATTTAATTGAAGCAGAAATTAAAAACATGTAAGTGCTTTTGCTTCCTCTATCTTCTCATTCTTTCTTTTTTGGTTCTTTTTTCTTTCTTGCACGAAAACCAAACACCGTCTCTGATATGTCTGATTTCCGTCTTTTCTCGTGATCAAAACGAGTAGACCCTCATTTATCTGAGGTATTTGTCAGGGATTCATGTACATGCTAACTAAATAACGAAAATCAAGTATAATAATAATAATAATAATAATAATAATAATAATAATAATAATAATAATAATGAGTTTCAAATGGGGGTAGAGATGCAACTACAGAACAATACACCGACTGAAACTGCAAAATACTTAAAAAAGACAGCAAAGACGAATGCAACCGACCAGATACAGAAGCGATGGCAAGATAAACCGCTTCATGGCCAATACTCTGCCCGTACCAAACAAGCTGATGAAGACAAAACCCGTACCCATCAGTGGCTACGCAGTGCAGGTTGAAAGTTGAAACTGAAAGTTTTATCCATGCTGCACAGGAAAAATGCTTGCTAACTAGGAATTATCAAGCACATATACTAAAATATTGTGTTAGCCCAAAATGCAGATTCTGTGATAAATATACAGAAACAATTGATCATCTTGTATCAGGTTGCACGATATTGGCACCCACTGAGTATAAAACCCGGCATGACAGAGTGGGCCAATATCTGCACTAGAAAATCTGCAACTTCTACGGGAAGAAAACTGAAAGAAAGTGGTATGAACACCACCCAGACCCGGTTACGGAGATAGGACCTGTTACAATTCTATGGGACTACACAATACACACTGACAGAACAATCAAAGCCAACACCCGGACATTGTTATTAAAGACCACAAACAAAAACGGTGCCCCATTGTTGATATGGCAGTCCCTGCTGACTGCAATGTATCTTTGAAGATATTCAAAAAGCTGTCAAAACACAAGGGCCTTGAAATAGAAATCTCGAAAATGTGGCATATGGGAACATCACCTCTCCCTGTTGTAGTTGGAGCCCTTGGAATGGTTGGTCAAGATTCCAGTAGACTAATCGAAAGGATTCCTGGAAGTCCATGCCTCAAGGAGATACAAAAAATTGTTCTGACAAGTACAGCCCACACTTTACGAAGGGCTTTACCTATGTATTTTTTTTTTTTTTGTCAGTGGAAAGTGTCATGATGCCATTTCTAACCTTAGGTCTCTGGGCGGAACCCGGAAAGAAATGTGTAAACGCCAGAAATCCTATTCTGATTGTGCTTGTCCCGATATGCGTTAGTTTGAACGACCGTTACGCCGCGCCAATAGCTAATAAATAATAGACTATTCCGTTTTAATTGTGCGGAAAGAGCAAAAGCATGTCAAATAAACTACTTAGTTTCAATGAGAAAATGAATTAAAGAAAGAAAAAGGGGAAATAGAAGTGTTTAACAGCTATTTCAGTAAAATTTCAACTCTTTTCTTTTGTACTCCTTTACTTGTTAAAATAACGATCAGTATTCATATTTATAATTGCTATTGCAATATTTTGTTATAGTTGTTAATCTGAAATATTTAATGCAATAGGGGCAATTTCTACGGATACTTTATTGTCACAGAACTCGCCATTAGCTTATTCAATCATTAACTTAAGAATTAAGATTCATTAGGAAATTCAAAAATGAAAACCGTGAAACTTTCACTCATCTTTCAAGTAGTAGTAGTACTTTCTGAAATGAAATATTGATGTCCTCATCTTTATTGTGATGTTCGCGACGTTTCGGTTGCTGTACGCTCCGGCCTTATTTAAGTGATTGGAATTTTGAACGGGACCATTTATTTCGTCCACAGGGGTAGATTGTTCTAGTTCCATGCCTCTTCTGAATATCTTAGATTTTTCCTTTTTAACTTAGTTCTTCAAGTTTTTGTTCACCACTGCCGTAAACAGATATCGAACTCACAACTCTTTGAGTCAAGTCACAGGATCTAACCAACGCTTTTATCCATTGGGCCATGTGTCCTTGCGGACGAAATAAATTCCAATCACCCGAAGAAGACACGATCGTAAAACGTCCGAAACGTCGTGAACATGACAATAAAGATGAGGATAAAACGTAAATAGTAGTAGTTTTAATAATAATAATAATAATAATAATAATAATAATAATAATAATAATAATAATAATAATTTTTTTTTTGTCAGTGGAAAGTGTCATGATGCCATTTCTAACCTTAGGTCCCTGGTCGGGACCCGGAAAGAAATGTGTAAACGCCAAAAATCAAAGATAATAATAATAATAATAATAATAATAATAAATAAATAAATAAATAAATAAAAATAGTACTCACAAGTAAATCCCACGCATTAGGAAGGGCATTATCTATGTAAAATACGTGTAATCTCAAAAAATACTCAGGGGAAAATGTTATTATGCCATTTCTGACGTTTGGTCTCTGCTTGGAACCTGGAAACAATAAGTGTACACCAGAAATCAAAGTAAATAAATATTATTATTATTATTATTATTATTATTATGAAAGGAAGAGAAAATGAAACAAATAATAAACCAAGAAATATGTATAATGTGATAAAATGTTTGTTTTCCAAGAGAACTTTAATCGACTCTTGAGGGAAAAAAAAACACATAAAATCTTCTAATACAGCAACAATGTTTTATAATATTTTACTATGAAACCTTCTTTAAAAAACATTAAAAAAAAACTTTAATA
>OZ010578.1:93529792-93537292 GCA_963932145.1 Acanthosepion lycidas
ATTGTTCATCTCGTGAAGCATATGGAGGGTGTTGTTTGAATGAAACGAAAGATGATAATGTTGTTAAGAAATAACTGAGGCCACTGCAAATGCGGTTTTAAGGCAGACATTTTCCCAATAAACGTTGGTGCCAAGATATTCGACCCATGATAATTTATAAAATAAACGACATGTCCCTAGAAATGAAAAGTTTGACGGTCACTATGCTCGAAGACGTGTTTTAAATTACCCAATCAAATGTTCTATCAATGCCACTTAAAAATACTGACAAAATCCTTGTGCAGATTCTCTTTATAACGTCTTCGCTTTTATAGAAGGTATAAACAGTTATAGGAAAATATGATATAGGAATGTCTATATATCAGAGCAATTTTGGATAATTGACAAAATTCCGACTAACGCAGTTCCTTGTCAGAAAGGACGTCATCAGACTAATGACTCTGCACCTAGAGGAAATGCTGAAGGTGTCAGATGCCAAAAAGTTTTAAAAAATGAATTTCAGGCTCCCTACGTCTTCAGCTTTTCCTCTCTGTGCTTTATTATAACCGATGATTTCATTTATATTTTCTCTCTCTGTCTGCATATATATATATATATATATATATATATATATATATATATATATATATATATATATATATATATATATATATATATATGTTTATAGTTGCTAATATTAAGTTCGGATTCATTCGCGTCGTATTGTGTCGTGAATGTATGCAAACAACACCAGTAATGACTGCTGTCGTTACTGTTGTTGTTTGCATACATTCGCTGCGGAAAGCTGAGCGCGGAAGAATGTGGTTAACGACCTTTTTTTTTAATGATCTTACTCATCTCAACTTGCCTCGATTACCGCGCAAGAAGACTATATTGTGTGCGCAAGAATCAAGACAATTGAATATTCCAATTTTAATGCGAACTGTGCGCGGGTGCTAAACTGCAAATTAATCATTTTTTTTTCTTTCGCAATGTTTAACTTAGGACCAGAAAAGAAAAGAAAAGAAAAAAACGGAATATGTTCAAAAAACGCTTTTCCCTGGGCAACTTTTATTATTAAAAAAAACAAAACTATTTATAGAATTTTACTAAAAAAATAAGATATGAACTTGAAATGCATTTTCTCGAGGAATGATATAAAAAATATTCAACCTAAATTATTTATTCAATTGTTTATTTTCAAAAATAATTATTTAATCTGTAATTAAGTTTAAGTATATAGAAACGAAAATTTTGAATATTTCTTTTTTTTAGTTTTCATCCCTTCTCTGCCAATTATTTTGGGAAAACGTTTCATGTTCAGACGAATATTTTTATCTGTTTTTAATATAGTAACTAAGAAACAGAAGCCTCTTCAATAACACGAGCGGTGGCTAACACCTCTACCCGACGGTATGAGTAAACGATTAATCTCGTTTCAAGCTATGAAGAACATAAAACGAATCCAGATCGTCTGTAGCTGGTTTTTGAACGTTTTTTTTTTCTTCTTTTGGACGTGTTTAATCGTCCGTGTCTGTAAAATCGGTAAAATAAAAGAAGGCTATACATGTCTACGCCGAGGAATGGTTAATAAAACCATCACAACTAAACTAAATTTATATTTTTTTCTCGGTGTAATTATATATATATCTCAAATTGTTTTGATATTTCTAGTCAGTTCAGTTTTATGTTATTGTCTTATTAAAATTCTGAAAAAAGCTTATTCATTGATAGCAGTTTCAAGAGAAAAAAAAAACACGTCATTTTGACATGTTTGCTTGTTTTTTTTTTGTTTTTTTCTTTTTGCTCGTTCTCAGTAAAAAAAAAATTGCTCTTTTTTTCATTAAATCTTAAATTTCCTTCGGCAAACAAAGTGGAAACAAAAAGGATAATTGTACTTACAATCAGGAAAATATACTTCAACTTTCTGGGACACCTATTGAGGAGAGAGGGGTTGGAGAGTTTAATACTCATATGGCATATTATGGTCTATAGGAGCAGATGGTAACGTACCTAAAAAGCTTGTGTAAATGGAAGGTAAAACAGGAAATCCAAGAGAGGAAGATAAACAATGGTCAGAGCTGCAAAGGATAAGTGGAGCGCCGTAAACGCCACGTCCTGAAGGGACATAACAAATGGAAATAGAAGCAACTGATACATGCTGAAAGTCTCAATAATTACAGTGTAACCCGGATATAAGAGACCCGGACATAAGAGAAACTCGGATATAAGAGAGATTTTATCTGGTCCCAAATTAGAGCCATACTTACCTAAACAAAATAGACCAAACCCGGATATAAGAGACTTCGTCTCCGGTCCCGACAACTCTCTTATATCCGGGTTACACTGTATTTGAAAATTTAGTAGAGTTTTTCTTACTTACTTTTTTTCTTTCTTTTTGTTTTTTACAGTAATTCTTTGTTCCTCTTTTCTATAGTCAGATTCGTTTTCGTCTTTATAATTTCTTTTTTAGTCCTCCAGCCTTCCTCTTTTCTACTGTCCTATTTGTTCGCCTCTTTCTTTCTTTCTTTCTTTCTTTCTTTCTTTCTTTCTTTCTTTCTTTCCTTTCTTTCTCCTTCCTTTCTTCCACTTTTCAAGTCATATTAGTCCTGCTATTTCTTTCTTTCTTTCTTTCTTTCTTTCTTTCTTTCTCCTTCCTTACTTCCACTTTTCAAGTCATATTCGTCCTCCTATTTCTTTCTTTCTTTCTTTCTTTCTTTCTTTCTTTCTCCTTCCTTACTTCCACTTTTCAAGTCATATTCGTCCTCCTATTTCTTTCTTTCTTTCTTTCTTTCTTTTTCTAAATCATACTTCGTTTTATTTTTTCTTTAACTCCTTCTTTCTTTAATTGTTATCGCTCTCCTTTCTTTCTGCATTTACTTTTCGTTCTTTTTCTGTTTATTTTTACGCTTTTCATTTTTGATACCCTCTCTTTCTTCCTTCGTTCCTTCATTTTAAGGGACATCAAACTAACAAAGCACCCTCATAAAAAAAATTGCTATTTACTATACTTCGCTTATTCTTGTAAGAATTGCTTTCTCTTGCTTAACTAAGTCTGATGCAGGGACAAGATTATAGAACACCTGATGAAGATCAGACTCAGTAGAACAGTAATGGCTTGTAAGACTATCTGATTAACCATAGCTTCACGGCGTAGTGAACTCATTACATACTGCGCTCATTTTAGTCGGGCAAAAGGCCATTGTTCTTAGAGACAGTAAGGATTGAACTGATTACAATGCCGAATTGTACTGTGAGACATTGATAATAATTCTTTTACACTGGGCGGCCTCTTCTTAGATTTGTTTTCTTTTTACATAAAGTACAAACATGATACAACCGACTTGTTTCTAGTGAAATTCATTTTCTCTCTCACTCTCTCTCTCTCTCTCTCACTCTCTCTCTCTCACTCTCTCTATCTCACTCTCTCTCTCACTCTCTCTCTCACTCTCTCTCTCTGTATGTCTGTGTGTGATGTGCTCGAAATATTTAGTTCTTATTGATTTATATGCCTTGTCTCTTCAGAACGTGGGCAATGATGGCTCTCCACAATTTCCTGTCCTTTGTAGCTCTCAATAAATTTTGTCTTTTTGCTATCTCTCCTAATCCATGTTCTGTCTACACAAGCAAGCTAGGTAGGTTATGCTCTGCTTTCCTCTGTCCTTCTTGCCTTCAATATAACTTCTGCGTGTCAAATTTTCTAAACCCTCTTTCCTCGTTTATGTGGACTAGAAATTTCAACTCTTTTTCCGCTGCAAATTATTAATGTCCTTTTTTATTTCCATTTTCTCTAAAACTTCATCGTTGTTCACATTTTCTCTAAAACATCCTGATTACTCACATGTTCAGTCCATGGTATTCTCAACATCCTTCTGTACAACCACATTTCTGCTGCTTCAAGTCCCTTCTCTTCATTTGTGAAGAGATTATCTAGCATTCACTGAGATATAGGATGAATTGATATTACATAACAGTTTAGTACATTTTTCTTTGTTTCTGTTTCCCTAAATCTATTCTTCATCTGAGAGGAGATTGTCCAGTATTCAATGATATATAGGATGATCTGACATTACATAACAGTTCAGTACTCTTTTCTTTGTTTTTAACGAACTTTTCCTGTTTCTTAATACGTTACTTAGCTTTTGGAAGGCATCTTTCCCTATCCCAATGCGCCTTCGCATTTCGATGCCACATTTTTCGTTGGTTTCAATATGCAAAAAGGTCATCGAAAGAAAAGAATTGAGACTTAAGATCAGAGGAAATGGACTTGAAATATTGGGGCGTATCTTATAAAAGGTTTACAATTCGATTAACCATTTATGCTTTCTTGGCCCAAATGATTCATGACCTTTAAAAATACAGTGTACGCACGTGTAAAGCGCGATCTCATGTATCGTGCGACCCAAAAATTTTCACTTATAAAAAAGATTTTATCATGTATCTCCTGTATCATGCGAGTTCCTTTTTTGAAAGACCAAATTACAATAGACTAACCTTTTTTTCCTTTATCTCTTTATCCCATCTTCTAGTTAAATACGTTAAAAGACAATTATTAGTACTGCTATATTCATTATGTAAACGCGTACAGCCATAAACAAACCAAAGAGAAACAGCTAAACATCTTATAAACGTAAACAATGGAAAAGATGCATATTCGCTATGTTTGAATTTCATAATATAATACTAATATGTGAATAATACATGCATTATTACAGTTAAGTAAAACATCGGTTTTAGCCAAAAATCACGTTTCTTTTGAATACAGCTGTACTTTTTGACTACAGTAAATGGATACATAGTTTGGTCAAGCAGGGCTAGCCGTATATACACCAATTTTATATCTCATGTATGATGTAACCCTCTTAAAATTAGCTTCAAAATTAGGTCTTCAAAAGTTGCATGATACGCAAGTATATACGGTAAATAAATAAATAGAATAAAATAAAAATATGTAAATAATATTTACATATTAACAATAACAGCATTAATTCACTTTCGTTTAATTTGTCAAAAACTTACGTCACTTAGCATCCTCCATAGCTTGCCTTCCCTTTTCACAGTAAATTTTTGGATTAGTCTAGAGCGTTCTCTAATTCAAAATGTGAACGTTTAATGTTATTTTATGTTACTTCAGTGTATAAAAAGAAATTTACGCAGAAGGTAATGATTTCTTCAGTTAAAAGTTGGTAAACTCTTATTTAAAATTGTATAAATGCCTTCAATTGAATATAAAGATTTTATCATCGGGACATTTAATGTTAGAGAACTTATGAAAAAAAAAAAAAAAGAAAGTAGGAATTATTGGCTCTGGACGATGAAAGTTTTAACATCGATGTATGTTGTCTCCAAGAAACCAAAATGAAAGTACTTGATATTAATATCGGAGTTAGACGACACAAGATAATAACTTTGGAAACGGTAAATCTGATGAAAATAGTTTTGTCATCAATATCAAATGAAAGAATAAGTTCCATTGACGTTAGTCAAACAAAGATAGTATATACATTTAACAACGACATTTAAAGAACTGTCAATGAAATTTCATTATTTCTTAAAAAAATCTGAATAGCTTGGAAGACTTGAAGCATCTTTGTGGGTTAGCAAAGCACGGGGAGGTTTGTAGAGGTCTGATAAGATATATTTACAAAATTGCTGAAGATTAGAAATCGCATTGATTTGCAGTGCGCCTTCAAGTCGAAACAGCTCTCATGATGATGATTTTGCGACGAAAATAAGCTCACAAGACGAGAAAAAAAAAACATATTCCATTGACTAATGACTATTTCTCCATAACGGTGTAAAACAGAAGTAGTAAATACTGCTACGTCCGCACTCGTTACATAAAAGAGCCGAAAAAACAAAAAGGTTTAGTATTTGTCGGTTACCTGAAGTCAGCGATGACGTAACTCTGTTCATAACTTTCTCCGCTATACTCAGGCGCCGGTTATCGCAAACCAAATTCCCGACGTACGTGTCATTCAGCAGACATTTATGAGAACAGCACATTTGTTTTTAAAATAACAAAAAAACAAGTGCACTGTTTCGTTATTTTATTTTTTTTTTTTTTCAATTCTTAAACATGAATTACTTTGAACCATAGAAAAGACGTATTTTCATTCATATCTCTATTGGGAATAAACTTCACCGAAGATCTCAAATGGAACTCATATATACCTTATATGGCTAAATATCTTTTACGCTATTTATATTGGGACTATTGTCTTCATCTTTGTTGTTTTTATCACAACGTTTCGGCTGTTATTCCCTCCAGGCTTCGTCATGTATATATCGATCTGGGTGACCTACGGGAAATTTCGAACTGAACCCTTTATTACGGGGATAGACTGCTCTCCTTCCACAGCTCATGTATAGATATATCTCGTTTAGGTCTTATTTTTATTTACTATTGTTCAGTTATTACTCGCCCCGTTTCCTTAGCGCATAAAAATAAGAGCTAGACGATATCTCTATACATGAGGAAGGCCGAAGCGTACAGTGGCTGGAACGTTGTCATAAAACAACAAAGATGAGTACAATAGTCCGAATATAAATAGTGGAAGTAATGATATCTCCTCATCCCAGAAATTCAGACAAAAACCACTGGAAAAAAATTTCGGGGTCCTTTGTTCCGCTGGAAAAAGTATCTGATTCTTTTTTCTTTTTTTTTTATGATTTATCTTTATAAGACGTAGATCCGAGGAAAAATGAATTATTACTGTCATATCTGTGTTGAATCTACATCGTCTTCTCTTTCGAGGATCGACAGAGTTCAAAAGCGTCTACGCAGCCTTGTAGAGTAAGATTTATTTTCCTTTCCACAACCTAGAAGAAACGTTACGAACATGTCTCCACTTTATGGCCATTTCCATGAGAAACGTTCAGATGAGTTCCAATCATTGGTTTCTCCAGTTTTTCTGCTACATTGCGGAACAAACTCCCGCGTAGATCCATTCTCGAACAATCTAATCTTAACCTCTTGTCAAGTGTCAAACGCTAGCTCCCTGAACATCATAATTTTCGTTTCCTTTTAGTTCCTCTTGCATTCCTATCATACCCCTTATTCAATAGCACTCTAATATGAGTGGCATTTGATTCTTGTATTTGTTGAACGTTACTACAAACAAAATGGTGATGCACGGATCAACGGAAAAAAGTTACTATTTAGTTCTTGCGTATAAAAGGTATCCGTGATTTCAGACTTAAAATGTAAAAAAAAAGATGCGCATTGTACACGAATAATAACGGCCCCTACCGAGTTTTAGAATTTACCAACGATATTAACTTGATTAAATCCAGTTGTTTTGACTCAATCATGCATTTTATTTCGCTTACTGCGAGTTTTTTTTGTTTTTTTTTCTTAGAATTCCTTATCATTTGAAAACTTCATTTTTTTCAACATTTGTCATATATGACTCTTTTTCATTTTACAACTATTTCAGGGTGAAAAAATATCTAAAAAATAATGACAACACCTTTGGAAAATGATAATTTAAAACGAGCAATTAAAGTTATTATTTACAA
>OZ010578.1:93539792-93584792 GCA_963932145.1 Acanthosepion lycidas
AGGTTTCACCATATAGGATCATCAGGGTGAACTGATGATCCCATGTAGTGAAACCTAGCCAGGTAGTACCTGGCTCATTAGGATTTATTTATTTTACTTTTGCTCTATTTTGTGTATTGAGCACTCTTCGTTTTAACTTATTACTCGCTGTTTTTTTTTTTTGTATCAAAGATTTAAGGTATTGGACGATTTCTTTGAATATCAAAGACAAGGAAAATTTTATGTTTATTTTATAGAATTTTTTGTAGTGTACTAACATAAATCAATTAAATGTATTGGTCACAACACTACCTCCTTGAGCCGACGCTTCTCGTGTCTCTTATGCAATCAAATTGCCATAAAATGGTATTTAACCACCCACAATGTACAAGGACCCATAAGGGAAATCTAGCTGTGAGAGAAGTCCTGTGACTGTGTGCATGCATTTAGCTTGTGGGCGAAAATGCTTGGTACAATAAACATTCCCTTACTCCCACCAAATTAAAAAAAATATCGAGAATACTATAAAAAAATCAATAAAAAATTCCTCAAATTTTCTTTGTCTGCCATATTCAACGGAACATGTTTGTATTAAAGGTTGCTTCTCATATATATATATATATATATATATATATATATATATGTATATACATGTGTGTGTGTGTGTGTGTGTGTTTCATAGAATACGTACGATAAGGAAGATTGAATTAATTTTTTATTAAGCTTTTCCGGCATTCTAACATTTTTCCGTTTTGTAGGAGTTATGGAATATAAAGCGTTTTCGTTTACTTATATGGCCATTTTCAAGTGTGTTTTGATCTGTTGTTGCTATTCCAGAGGTCCTATATATCAAACAGTTATTTCCTATCATCAAACTTACATTAGTTAATAGTGAAAATGGAATGCTGAAAGTTTTTTTTTTAAATAAAAAATAGAAAGATGCTCACGCGAATTATAGAATTTCATTCTTAGAATGAACGCTCCTTTTTCTTTTTCTTTTTTTTAAAAATAAAAAACAAAAACAACACAAACACAATTTACAACACAAGGAAAAAATAATAGCACCAGAGACAAAACATCCTTGAAAATGGGTATAGAAGTAGACGAAAGCGCTTGGGACGATAAAAATTATGAACAATCCTTATATTCTTTTAACCTCAGCGGAAAAATGTTAGGATGCTTGGGAAACTTAATGAAAAATTAATTCAATCTTCCTTGCCTGACGTATTCAATGAAAGATGATTGAAAGAAACGTTACTGACAAAATACATTAATACATATATATATATATATATATATATATATATATATATATATATATATATATATATATATATATATTAAAGTCTTTTCCTCAAGGTAGATATTTATAAAATCTTGGCTGAAAAGAGTATTATTTTCTCGATCAGTTTGAAGAAATATTTATGTAATTTATATAAGTTTTGGCTGATCGAATCGAAATGTAATTCTTTGAGAGAATGATAATTATTACTCTCTGAAATTCTATTTTTTATTTCCTGGAAGTTCCGGAGATAATCTTAAAAACTGCCGTTCGGATGTCGTATTGTTAACATAATTCAGTGATATTGTTTCGCCCTCTATTTCTCTCTCTCTCTCTTTCTTCTCTCTTTTTTCTCTCTCATTTCCCATTTATCTCTCACGTGCTTTCTCATTTCCCCTTTCTCATCTCTTTACCTGCACACTTTATCACCCTCTTATCTCTATTTATCTTCTGCCTATCTCATTCTCTCTCTCTCTCTCTCTCTCTCTCTCTCTCGGCCACGATACTATTTATTTCACTCTTTTCACGCATTATCTTACCTAATCTCATTATTCTTTACCCTCTCTTTCTGTTTATCTCTCTTTCTCCATCAACCAACCTTTTCCCTCTCACTTTGCTTATTTCATTTTCTTTTCTCTCTCATTTTTTTTTATCTCTTTGTGTCTCTCTCCCTCTCTATCTTTCCCCCACATCTCCTCTCTTTAATCTCATTTTCTCTCTTTCTCCACACACACACACACACACACACACACACACACACACACACACACACACCTTCTCTCATTACACACACACACACACACACACATATATATGAAGAAAAATATACGGAAAAAACAAACAAAAATCCTTATATGCAATTATGCTGTTTTAATGTTAATATAATGTCAACGTCGGACGTTTCGGTCTAATAAACAATCTTCAGGACATATTCATAAAATATAATTAACATTATCAATTCAACATGACAAAGACGATGGTTTATTAGACCGAAACGTCCGACGTTGACATTATATTAACATTAAAACAGCATAATTGCATTTAAGGATTTTTGTTTTTTTCCGTATATTTTTCTTCATACTGTCGGATCTATATCCATATATATTTGCTTACATATATATATATATATATATATATATATATATATATATATATATATATATATATATACTCACACACATATATATGCATATAAAATATTGCACGTTGAGCATTGGTGCTAATAAGATATTACTCGTTGTATAATAACAAAGCTATAATTTATATATATATATATATATATATATATATATATATATATATATTTGCATTGAGAATACATTTTAATTTTTTTTTTGCACTATCACTTAAGTTTTGTTAACCATGCCTCATACAGAATTCAAAATGTACATAAAAAGAATTAATTCAATTAAAATTTTAGTTATTAATGAAAGAACGGTCAATGAATTACACAATATATCGAAAATGTTCTATCTCTGTCACTGACGGGTCCTTTTTCGCTCGCTGGTGATCGCAAGTGGTGCTTATTAAAGAAATGTTAAATAGCATTTTAGGAGGTTTCAAGAATCCGCATATTTTGGATGCTTCTAGAAAATGCAGGCAAGAAAGAGTATAATAAAACTGTCCTAAATTTTTCTTGTATTTATAGACATGTAACGAATAATATTTTTTTTTAAATGTTTTGCATTGAAAGCGTCTTAGAAATTAAACAAGTGTATATTTTATTATTGATATTTTTCTAGATATAAACATAAAAAAAAATGAAATAAAAATAATGAAGTAATAGTTAGTGTGTGGGGTAAGAGAGAGAGAGAGTGAGAGAGAGAGAGAGGGAGAGAGAGAGGGAGAGAGGGAGAGAGGGCGGGGACAAAATTTAAGTTGCGTATCTTTCTATTACTTTTTGTAATTTTTCGGAAATTCAACAGCTCTCCAAGATTTGTCTAAGGTCTGCACGGGCCAAGCGATTTAGGTTTAAATTATAATATCATTATAATAAAATCAATGTCATTATAATTAAAATGAAAAATAAAAAGGTAGAGAGAAAGAGATAGAGTCAGAAACGAATCATATTTATCGATTTAACAACACCCGCCACTGAAAAAAAAAAAAATCTTTCAAAGAAAATTTTACTCTGACTACATTTTTCAGGACAGATACAAAGATTGTCTCAGTAGGAAATATTTATTTAAAATTATCTTTCATAACATTTTATGAGCGTTAATATAAATGATTATAAATTCATTTCAAAATATATTGTATATTCTCTTCAATAAAAAATTACGGACACACACACACACACACACACACACACACATATATATATATATATATATAATATTATAATTATTTAAAAAAAATATGATTCCTTCGCTACATAAGTGTTCTCATGTTTCAAAAACGAGACCCGAAAACCTCAATATAATTATTTAAAATTAAAGGGAGTTAATTTTAAATAATTATATTGAGATTTTCGGATCACGTTTTTGAAACATGACAACTCTTATGTTGCGAAGGAATCATATTTTTTTAAAAAATAATTATAATTTAAGCTCTACTTCTGTATTGAGCACTGTATTTTTTTTTTTAATACAAACAAAAATACTAAAGAACTTCGGATTATTTACCTAACGTGTTCTTTCCTATTTTTCTACATACCTGCACACACACACACACACACACACACATATATATATATATATATATATATATATATATATATATATATATATATATATATGCTAGACGACCCATGAACCCATGGGACTCTTTTTAAAAGCAATTTTTATTATACAAAATGATGAGGTAACAATATTATCAATGTTATTATTAATTACACATATTCTAATTTGTATAATAATTATTTTATCATTTTTATTCTATAATAATAATGTTTATTACTCACAATATACGTTGTTACTTAGATCACACGCGATATTAAATTAATAATAATTATATTTTCTATTATACATATTTGTTTTTTTCATCACATTTATTTCAAAGCAAGTAACGGTGGCAAACCAGCGAGAATCTATTTATTTATTTGCCATCAAGTCATGTGACACAATTTTCCAGCTATAGAAATTACGTTTTGCAATAACACATCCACATAGCATCTTCAACCATCCGAGATATTTGTTTATATAAAAAAAAAAAAAGTTCTAATGCAGCGTAATGAATTGCATAAATAGAGATTGTGTTATACATATTTAAATTCATTTAATAATGTTATAATGTGTTATGCAAGTTTCTCATTCTTTCACGCACATAATAGTTGGAATATAATACGCATGTGTTTCTTTATATAAGAATTTTTATGGAAAACAAATACTGAATTTCCTATTAAAAATGCCGTAAAAACAGAAAAATGACACTAGCTCGAGAACCCCACGTTTAAAATTAATTAAATTTGGCAGTGCACTCGGTGGGGGGTGAAGATAGAATATGTTCTTAAATTGGTAGGGGTATTCAGTTGTATCTCGGGGACACGCGTAGAAGATTAGAATTTTAGTATATATATATATATATATATATATATATATATATATATATATATATATATATATATATATATATATATATTAGTGCATGTAGATGTGTGTCTGGAGAAAGAGAGAAAAAGAGAAGAAGAATATATATGTATATATATGTGTGTGTGTGTGATTGTAACGTGTATGCACTTTAACATGGTTACCAATATAGTTCTACGTGTCTTTAAGTTTTATAGATTTGAGAATTTAGCTGTATCAAAACGTCGATATGATTTAACGCCTACATATATAAGTACATACATATATATACACATATACATAGGTACACACACACACAGTTTGCGATGGGTAAATTGTCGCCACATTTTATTTTTTATTTCACACATGTACGTTGTTTCTTTTTTCATTTTGTCGATTGCAGAGTATAGTAGGGTCAGTTAAGCACCTTCTGTGAGATAAAAAATATCATGACATAATTCACTTCGCCAGAAATTTGGAAATGGTATACTGTATTCCTTGGTATTTACTCCGTAAGCTTCAATACGAAGATGTCAAAATGTTCAGGTGCCAATCTGTGGACAGTGCAGAGGATTCGGAAAGAGTTGGATGATATATCCAGTCAATATCGTATTATTTGAAGCGATCGCTATTGATGGCGACATTATGCCTCCACTCATATTCCGACAGAGCCTAAGACACAACACGGAGGTCTACATCAAGTGCCTTGGGGAGGTAGTGCTACACTAGGTCAAGAGGGTGGATGCTGGAAGAATCTGTCTGGAAACAGGACTCTGAACCATGACACACAAGCGGGAGGACCCAGCCATTGCTGTCAGACAAATTCCCTGTCTACATCACCCCTTATATCTGGCCACCTAACTCCCCAGATTTCAACACCTTTGTTTATGATGTGTGAGACGTAGTTGAGCGGCAGATCATGCAAAACTCCTTTCAACACCAAAAATGAACTAAAGGCAAGGATTACGGCTGCATTTACCAACTTACACACGCAGACTGTCCAAAAGAGTTGCAGGATATCCTAAAGTGGCCTGGAGGCTGCGATTGAAGTCAATTTTATTGAATAAGTTTACTGCTTAGAATTTAATGAAAATTTTGAGGTAATGTTGGTAAACACATCTGTTAAAATGAGATGTCAGTGAAAATATCACTGACATCTCATTTTAACACACATGCAATTTAAAGAATTTCAAGAAATGCTCAGAAGACAACTAAAGCTTCACTAGTCATTTAATGAGACCTTTATAAGAGGTTTGTCCTTGAATCTTTAAAGCCAGTCGAAAGAAAAAACATTGGAACATTTATTATTTGATTCTCTCTCTTTCTATATCTCTCGCTCTGTCTGTCTGTCTCTCTCTCTCTCACACACACACGCATATATATATATATATATATATATATATATATATATATATATATATATAAACACGCACACCAAGATAGGTCAAAGTTCGTAAATATATAAATATTAAACACACAGACATAAAAATGGACAGGCACACACGCACACACACACACACGAACAATCCCGCACACACATAAACACACACACATATATATATACGAGCATAAACTATGGTAATAAATGTATATCTTTATACATTAAATGTTTTTCATGATTATACCTGTTGATATAATTACATCTATCAAATATATAGCTATATATACATTATATAAATACACATATAAATACATATATATACGCACGCACGCACGCACACACACACAAACAAACACTCACTCTCTCTCACACACACATATATATATATATATATTATTCATATTACAATAAAAGTGATTTTTACTGGATGCAAAGGTTTGAGTTACTATCCCATTTTTTTTTAAACAGTGAAATAAATAACAACTATCCTAGATTGTAGGGATAGCAAATCAAACACGGGGATCCACTAGAAATAAGATTTATTATAATAAGAAATAATGTCGGATTAAAATGTCTGTTCAAATATATATATATATATATATATATATATATATATATATATATATATATATATTAGGTTGGTGCAAAAATAATGACGTAATAATGTCGTTTATTGACGTAAACGTCAAAAAACGACATTATTACGTCATTATTTTTGCACCAACCTAATATATATATATGTGTGAGCGTATATGAGTGTGTGTGTTTGTGTTTATGACCACGGAAAGCATTAAGAATTACGGTAGATTTACTCACACACACACACACACACACACACACACATATATATATATATGTGTGTGTGTATGCATATGACAAAATATAGTTTAATGTATAGTATATTTATGGGTTAAAGAGCTCAATACCAGAGATAGGGCGTATGTGAATATAAAAGTGGACACCGAACTCTACACGGACAGGTGACAGTCTGTTGTATGTGAAGCCCAATCTTCAGGCCACACGCGTGCGCGCTTGCGCGCGTATATGTCTATAGCTGTGCCTTTGTTCTCTCTGTGTGCATAGACATTCTCTTCTTTTTATTATACACACTTTTCTCTCGTCGGAACCTCTTCCCTTTATATATATGCACACACACACACACACACACACATATATATATATATATATATATATATGTATATATATGTGTGCATATATGTATATATATATATATGTTTATATATATATGAATATATATATATATATATATATATATATATATATATATATATATATATATATATATGCAGATAGATCAGTGTGCAATTCTTCGATTTGATTTACAACTATTCGGACTTATGTAACTACAGAGCAATAAGCTCTAAGTGTTCATTAGTATATTCAATTTGCACTCCTTTCATTATGGTAATGTTTAAAAAGTTTCTGTAGGGATTACCGCATGTAAGATTTCATCTGATTAAATATAAAGTATTGACTCTTTTATTGTTTGGGGGTTGTTTAAATTTTTCATTCTCTGATAAGTTTTGACGTTCACTTTAAACTAACACAACTCTGTTGTTACCTTAGTGCATTTGGTGATAAGGAATTGTACTATATATAAACCAGTTTTATACACCTCTCCTATATATATATATATATATATATATATATATATATATATATATATATATATATATATATATATATATATAATGAAACAAGTCCGACAAGTATTTACTATATTTTCTGTTTATACAATCGCCATCTGCCATCTAGAAACATTTTCTTTTATTGTCTTTTCTTCTCACTAAAGACTTCTCATTCTCTTCCACTCCTAGTAATCTCCTAGCGTCTTAGTGGAATTATTGTCGTGCTTGGAGTGAAATGATTATGAAAAACATTAAAAAATATAATTCTTTTATTTTATAGTATATAATATATGATATAATTATTATTGTACAATTTTGATATTGGGACTTTATTTTGTCCTTGATAAAGTGGTAATTGATTATCTGTTGTCATTCAGAGTGTAATAAGTCAGAAAACATGTAAGAAAATCATTTGAGCAGAAGCTTAATTGGGGACACACCAAAATTGTATTGTCTTAGGGGGATGATGATAATCTTTACTAGATCACGATGTCAAAACGCACTTAGTTTACACATTTAAACGTAATATTATAGATTTATACAATTTTGAAGTACTTTCACTATTTTCAAAAATATCACACATTGTTTTAGCAGTAATTTTGTAAAAAAAATAAACACATTCAATTAACGATGTGTATTAAAATCGTAACAAATTCGATAAACCTAGTAATTTCTGTGCATCTGTGTCGGTAATTTTTTCTTTTTATTAAAAGGGCTAAACGTCTCAAAATTGATATATATTGCATTCTGTCCGATTGTACGTACACACACACACACACACACACACACACACACACACACACACATATATATATATATATATATATATATATATATATATATATATATATATATATATGTATGTATATACTACAGTTCAAAAGTTTGAAGCCACTCCTAGAACTAGACTGGGCTGAACTTGACAGAAGAGTGAAAAAAAAATTTTTATAAGAACTGTCAGAGTCATTGAAAAAAGAATGGAATCAATTCTCAAACTTATACTTTGAGAAACTTTTTCAACAAATACCAAAACGAGAGCAAAATCTAATCATATTTTTTTTCTTTTTGTCATAATAAAATTTCTAATAATAAAAAAAAAAAAACATGTCTCCTTTTTTTAACCATGTTTAATAATTTTCTTTTATTTAAAGTACAAAACAAGTACTTTTGGGGCCAATTTAAAAATTAACAGGAGTAGCCTCAAACTTTTGAACTGTAATGTATAGTCAAGTTCCCTGATGAGTTGATGTATTTTCCGCCAAACTCCGAGTAGGGATAAGTAAACATTTAATTTTATTTATTACTATTAATGCTGTATTTCTAGATATTGGGCACTTTATTTACAGAAACTGCTTGCCGTAACGCATTATCTTCCAGAAATACGTTTCTAGGTGGAGACGGGAGAGCGAAAGACAACCTTTTTTATGGAGTGAGAGAGAATGAGAGAGGGAGCATGAGAGAGAGAGTGATAGATAAATCGAACGCTGTGGGGCAAAACGGATGAACTATTCAGCCATGATTTTCATCTATTCTACTTTTTCCAACGGATTATGATCGCTAATTTCCAAATGTTTTCCTTGTCCGGATAAATGTAGTGTCCGAATAAAAGCAACTTGTCCTAAAAAAAATTAAAAAGAAAAATCTTTCAAAATATTTCAGGCAATATAAAAAAAAAAAAAAAAAAAAAAGCACTGTTGTTTTTTTTTTTTTTTTTAGTCTTCCAAATATTTTTCGTTTATACTTAGACACTTGTCTCTAACTCTGCCGCAAGTGGCGGGATTGAACACGACCGTCCACCACCGTCCTGGCCGTGAGTTACCTCCTGTCAATCGTCCTCCTCGCCTGGGTGTACTTTGTTGTTTTTCAGTTGGAAGAGCCAGGCCGGCACCGAAGGAAGTTTGTGCTTCGTCTTTCGGTGGCGAACGAAGGGCTTTGTTGATTTGGAGCCGCCCGTCAAAGTCGCCTTGTTGCTCGGGGCCGCCCGAAATATTTCTGTTCTAGAGTCCCCGTCCGCCGTCACATCGGAGCAGGGAAAGTTAGAATAGCTATCCTCATCATCTCCGTCGCTTCCGGGTGGAAGCCGGGCGAAGTGTCCGAGCTCCCGTATGGCGTAGGGTTGCGGCTTATTCTTTTTCTGACCTGGGCCATATCGTTCTTTGGAGTGACCCGTCGACGAGGGCGGAGTTTTGTCATCCGTTAACCCGTCGTTCAAGTCGCGGGGGTGGTGGTGGTGGTGGTGTTGCCGGTGGTGGTGGTGGTGGGGTGGGTGGAGTTGATGTTGTTGTTGCTGCTGTTGCAGCTGCTGCTGTGGTTGCTGTTGCTGTTGTTGTTGTTGTTGCTGCTGCTGTTGCTGCTGCTGTGGTTGCTGTGGTGATTGCTGCTGTTGTTGCTGTTGGTGTGTTTGGTTGTGGTGGTGCAAGTGGTGATGGTGTTGCTGTTGCTGTTGCTGTTGTTGGTGGTGATGGTGATGGTTGTCTGCCCAGATCACGCCATCCGTCGGCTCGTTACCGACACCCCCGCCACCCCCGCCACCGCCGCCGCCGCTGCCACCACCTCCTCCTCCTCCGCCTCCGCCTCCGCCTCCGACGCCGCCGATGACGTCCCCACCGACCGTCTCGGACAGGTAGCAGGCGAGTTGCTCGGTGAGCTGACTAACCTTGTCCATCAGGTTAATTCTGTCATTACTTATTTTCTCGTAGTCTTCTCGTAACATCTCGTATTTCTCCTCGAGACGTTTGTCCGGAGGCGGTAACCTGTGAGAAAAGGAGAGAAAAAGAAAAAAAAAAAATGTCTCAAATATAAGGAAAAAGTAATATTGAAAAATATGTTACATGAAAAAATATAAAAAACAAACTATAGAATGATCGAGAAAAGGATTCCTCGCTATTATTAGGTTGGTGCAAAAATATTGTCGTTTTTTGACGTTAAAAAACACACCAAAAAACGACAATATTTTTGCACCAACCTAATATTTTAACTACCTTCTCTCCTCGGCAATGTTTATTGTCTTTAAAAAGCGATGATTAAAACTGGAATGAAATCTAAACATATGATTAAAGCGAATTTATACATTTTTGTACTTGAAAATATTAAACGTATTTTTAAAAAAAAAATTGATGTTCACCTTTTACAAGGCTCAAGATCCACTAGAGGTAGAGAGTTACAGTGTAAGAGATCCAGTTTATGGAAATATGCGAGGAAGATAAAATTTGACCTAGACTTGAATAGGATTGTAGACATCGCGGAAACATCGTCTTGGGAGTCTGTTCCACAAAGCAACGGTTGGTGGGAATAAGCTGCTCGAATAGAACTTACATGAAACCAATAGAATACAAAGGAAATGTCGGTGGTTCACTACAATGCACATGGCATGGCCGGACTTAGGCGTGATGGTTAGAACTGGTGGAACTTATGAATGTAATTTTTCTGAAAACAGGGATAAAGCAGCGAAAGACTTCCGAATTTTGGTCTGTGTGAAAGGGATTGCAAAGTGATAAATGCTTTGTCACCAACAAAGACACAAAGACGCTTTTGGACTATGTCGGTACTGGAAAGTGAAGATTATCAGTTCATGCCCATATATGGCAGCATTACTAAATTTTCGGTCTGATCTGGCTCTTGTAAAGGTAGAGGAGTAGTCAGGTACTTGCTGGAACGGTGCAAGGAACCAACCATTTTTACCAGCATCTTTAACAATGGATCGTATGTACGAGTTCCACTTGAAGTCTACTTTTCGGTAGATCATTTATGTAATGTAGAAAGCACAATGTCAAAGGCCATCGAAATATAAATTTTGTACCTCCAAGAAAATTATATATATATATATATATATATATATATATATATATATATATATATATATATATATATATATATTTAGTTGAGGGAAACTAATATTCGTACACATACAAATTTTTAATTTATTGTATTTGCAACTAATGAATAAACATACTTTTCATATAATTAACTGTACACAGATGCATAATAACTTAATATGCATAGAAAACAGAAAAATGATTTATATAAGTCTCATCAGACCGAAGATATAAATGTTATAAATTTATACCATATATATCGTCGATGAGACTTAATGAGCGAAATAAATAATGATTTATTACCGTATTTTCGTAATGTGTTAAGCTTTTCCTTGATATATATATATATATATATATATATATATATATATATATATATATATATATATATATATATATTGGTCGTTTATATTTAAGTCTATAAGCATTTACTTGGTACCTGGACCCTTCTGTGAAGTTTCATTTCACTGTAAAGGATGCAAGCAACGTATTCTTGGCCTCGCCGACAGAACCAATTTACTTAGCGAGGATTATCCTTCTTCAAACTTCGGCACATTATCACAAACAAACAAAAACTGTACCAAATGACAGAAAAGACATCACATGAGGACATTTCAACAGGAGCAACAGCTTAAATGGATATCGCATGTAAATCAAAGAGAAAATAATGACATAATAAAGATGACTTTCCACACTACTTCAAATAAAAGGTTAGGAAAGAAACTCTCATCAGTACTTTAAAAAGCGATAACAACTACCGGATCTGAGAAAATTATTTTATTGAAAAATCGTTTGAAGAGAATGATTTTAGAAATTTCAATGAGAAGTGGATAATTTTACCATTAATAGGAAATTGTGTTTAGTAATTTAATCTCGCATATCATTTGAACTTCACTTCAAGCCTTGTGCCCGACTTCGTAAGAAAAGAATGAAAAGTAAAGAATGTGACAGAAATACATCCTAGAAATAACTCCTCCAACTAAATGGCAAGAAAATTGTTAGATAAAGACACTATTGCTACTATTGTCAGACCATTATGTGGGAGGGCTTTTTGGGATGTATATGTCGTAGATATTTCTGTCGCACGCTGTATAAACCAGATAATCTGTTAAGTAATTCGTAATTGCTGATCTTCGACCATTTTCGTAAACTCACACGACTTTTAACGAAACTTACCTGTTGAATAATCCTGAAAGGGTTTTGTAATTGTCTTGCAGAATATCATAGTTACGTTCCAGTTCGTCGTAGCGTTCTTGTTGCCGCTGTAGCCGCTGCTGTAGATAAGCCACTTCCCATTTCTGGGTGGAATTCTCCCGTACCAAGACTCGGTTGTGATCGGCAACAATAAGATAACTGGCTTTATACTTTCGGCAATTGGATTTCCATCGATCTAACTCCCGATGACAACGTTTGCTTTCTTCCCGCAGCATCTGAACTTCTTTGGCTAGATCCTCAACATTTGGGGGACTCTCTGACTGCGGCAGGTGGGTCATAACGCCACAGTCTGCAAAGAAAATCAAACAGGAGACGTACATGAGTATAGGAAAATGATATAGCAAGTTGGGAAATTTAGGTCCTATCAAAATATACATTTGAAGAAAAAAGTGACAAAAAATAGGAGTTCAAACATTTCCGATTGTATCGGAACTATTTATTGCCGGTGTCTTATAATGCGTGGCGCTGGTGGGTATTGTTAGTTTTATTTTACTACTTTCTTACTTTATAAACTAAGAATTATAAATAAAGGCTTGTACCAGAGATATTCAGCTGGATGTCTTTCTCTTTGATGAAAATAGTTCCGTTGCAAAATAAGAAAAGATATGTCAGAATGTCAGGAGACAAAGCCGCTTTTTACTTCGTTATTTACTGGTAGATGTTTGAAGTTGCCAATGGCCGTCTGATCTTGGATTATATTTGGCAAGGCAACCACAGTTCATTCATCTATCTATCTATCTATCTATCTATCTATCTATCTAGTTTCAGTCCACTAATATATATGCAACTATCTATATCTATATATAAATATTTAATATTAATAGTTTGAGTTTTTCTGTATTTACTGGGACAAATTTTCTGTATTTACTGGGAAAGATTTTCTGTAAAGGAGATAGAACTTTTATAGACATATACAGTGCAGACATGGTAATTCAATATGCCTATGTGCACACACACACATACATACACACACAGACTATATATATATATATATATATATATATATATATATATATATAATCTTAAAAAAATGATTTTCTTTTCTGCGATTTCTCGCGAAATTACACACACTCTCTCTCTCTCTCTATATATATATATATATATGTATATATATATATATATATATATATATATATACATATATATATATATATATATATATATATATATATATATATATATATATATATGTGCCAGAGTAAATAAGCAGTAAAATATTTGTTATGATCGTATACATTAAAAGTGCTCAATATCAAGTTGGAAACCAGACTTGCAGAGATGTTTTATGTTTTTGTTAAAAAACATATGAATGCTGATCAGAACATTACTTCGGTTTCAACCACGACAGTCTCCTCAGTGTTACTCAGCACTTAGCTATTGTCGAACTTTCTGCTTTCGGGCAGGGAGGAACCCGGACGTCGAAGGGCAGATTCTTGTCCGAGGAGGTAGACAGACCCGTTTATGTGTTACGGGTAATTTTTAGCCGAGCCTACAGGTTCGGATTGCCTCACAAATAAATTCGACTTTTTACTACATCCTACCTCGTGGAGAGGCTGGTAAATATTTCAGTCAAATGGAACACTACAACTTAAGTACTTTCGTTTAAAACCTGAAAAAGTATAGCAAAAAAAAAAAAATATATATTCTGGTCAGCGTTCATATCTTTATATATATATATATATATCACATTAAATGTTATTTTTAGCGGACGCCTATATTGGAGTAGACGCTCTGTTTATTTTTTAAAGTGGTATTTTATTTCGTCTACCGGCCTGAACATTCGAGAAAAACACGCTTTCCAGTATCAGTTTACCTGAGAGTGAAAGCCTGATGCATATTCAAGAAGGTTCTTACATTTCAAAATTCTGAAACTTCACGAAATTTTTACTTTTGTTTACAAAAACTTAATGCAAAATAAAACCCTGACATTTGACTTGATAAAGTACATATGAGGACGAAAAGGGGCGTCTAATATAAGTTTTCATTTTCCCTTTATTTATATTGTCTTTTTACAGATATATTTTTTTGTTATATTTGAATTTTTACACATCACACTGATATATATATATATATATATATATATAAATAAATATATATATATATATATATATATATATATATATATATATATATATATATATAAGTCTAACAAAGATTGTTTTTCGTCAAAAAGAAACAAAAGATCAACTCGTGTATTTCTGCTGGATAACCCCATGATATAAGGCAAGCGGCCTTTGTGAGTAAATGTTTTAGATGAAGAAATAAACTGTTAATCACAAACAACTGATGAGAGGATACCTATTTTGTGAGATTCGTGATATGTCTCTGAACATTTGCTTAATACACATGGACATACACACATACACACACACACACACATATATATATATATATATATATATATATATATATATATATATATATATATATATATAGGCAGCATATCTTCATTAAAACATGTTTCATTGAATAATATAGATATATTGTGTATATTTATTTTTATACTGATCCTTTCCTGTTCTCTAAACAGTTTCTTGACGTTAAGATAAAATTCAACAAGGAAGGCGCCGTAGTTTTTTCTAACACAAGTACTTTCGATCATTTCCAAGATCATCTTCAGTGGTAAATTATAATGATAAACTTATTGTAATCGCAATAAAATCTGCATCATGCCGATTTTTTTTAAATCACAGGACCGCGCTTTGTTAGAGTTATTTTAAAATTTTAATTTTTCCGTTGTAGTCATGGGTTTTGGGCAAAACAAGCGTTTCAATATAAGTTGAGCTGACCGGAAATTGGTAGGAATGACTTGTTATATGCATTTCAATACGTTGCTGCTTCACTCCTAAAAAATTTTGTTGTGTGACGGTTGGATGATTTTGATAGAGAATGCCGCAAGAATTTGAAGTTCTTCTTTATTGTTTTCTTATATATATGGAGAGAGATAGATAGATTAACAGATAGACAGAAAGAGAGAGAGACAGAGAAAGAAAAAGGGCAAGATATTAGGAATTGAAGGTATGATGTATATTAACCGTTTTCAACAGAGATACTGGATCAGCTGGGTGATTTGCTTTTGTTCACTTACCGAAAAGGCTCTTAGAAAGAAAGGTCTTGTCCCATATCCTAGCATTCTATCCAATCGCTACTAATCTTGACAGAGAGTAGTACCGGTATGTTAGCACTTAATCGAACCACTCACCCATAATTATTTTGCAATCAACGACTTTTATTAGTACAACTATTTATTAATCTATTATCACAAATGACAGAGGATAGACTTTAATATAAACTGCGTAAGGCTTTATCATGAAAGTCAATATTTATTTCCATTATTTACACTAAGATTATTGTATTCGTCTTTCTTGTTATCACAACGCTTCGGCCGTTGTACCAAATAGACTTCATCAGGCAGTTTTCGATCCGTCCAATTTTCAAGGAATTTCAAGCCGAATCCTTTATGCGGGTTATTTTGTTCTCTCTCTCCCCCCCTGCTCAGTGATATTTTTTATAGTTCTTATTTTATTATTGGTCAGTTGTTGCTCCTCATGCTTCCACTGAGTCTAACTGTACTACTCGGCCCAGAGATTGAACTCACAGTTACTATGTCAACGTATTTTTTATAAGATTGGGGAGGTATTTTAAGAATGTTCTTATATCTATATTATTAATATACTATGTGAATATAACTTTGAAATATCTGATACTATTAAAAATGTTTACCGTAAGTTTTTTATTGTTCTGAGGTGGTTGTTCATGATATTGGAAATAGATATCATTTAATTCTACAAGTTTCTTCTTTCTTTGCTTAGCTAGTATATATGTTCCGTTTTGCCAATCCGACACAAATAATAGACTGTTCTGATCGCAAAGAAAGATGGAAAAGACATATCAGAGACGCTGGTTGGATTGATTGAGAAAAGGAAAGAAAAAACAAATAGACAAAAAAGAGAAGAAATCAAGGAAAGAAAGAAAGCAAAAAAAAGAAACGGACGAATGAAAGAAAGGGAAAAAAGAAAGTAATTAAAAAAAACCTTCTTGATAATGCTTCATAAATGATAGACTATTCCGTTTTGATTAGGAAGAAAAACGGAAAAGACATATCAGAGACGCGGTTTGGTTTCAGTGAGAAAAAGAAAGAAAGAAAAAATGAACTAAATGGAAGGAAAAAGGGAAGAACGAAAGAAAGAAATTTAAAAAAAAAAAAAAAAACTCCCCGCCAATTCCTGATAAATAATAGACTATTTCATTTTGATCGCAGGGAAAGACGAAAAAGACATATCAGAGAGGCAGCTTTGTTTCAGTGAGAAAAAGAAAGAAACATAAATAGTGATATGATAGAAGAAACTCGGTTGTGATTAACGCCTGTTTCAATAAAAAGAAAACACTGGTCAATTTTAAATGTTTTCATTTGTACTCCCGCATTCCTACTTACAATTATTATAGAAATATTCGATTAAAGCTGTTGAGCACAAATAATTAACGATACTCTAAGGGAATTTTATAGTCATATAACTCGCAAGGAAATTATGCATTAAATTATGAATTGTGATTCATTAGAAAAATCAAATAGTAATGATAGAAAATCAAGCCAATGGGAATGATCCTTTCTTTAGCAGTATAATATGTGCAACGTCAAGGCTACATACAGTTTTGAATTCAGAGTTAATTTCTCCAAGATCGATTGCTACCTAAAGCTATAGAACCCAGTCTGTCTTTGTATTTTACCCATAGCTGGGTGGGAGAAGAGGATTCTTAACTTTGCCAAAAGTTTTAGCACGTAAGTAAATGTAATGGATCTGACTGAAATTCGAACTTGGCTCTCCGAATCCTCATTCCGAGCCACTATCCATTACTCCATCGGGTTACTATTAGTATATAAAAATATTGTAAAGAGACAAAAATAACAACATTCATAAATATTTTTGTTACATAGTTTTGCGTTTAACTGTTACATACGACACCATTTTCACTCGATAAGGAGACATCTGTCGATTACCTGCTTGCGTAATTCCAATGATGCTGTTTTTCGGTGTTTTAGATATGTTTCAAACTGAGGATTTAAAATGTTTTTTGGTGCAGCATAATCTTCTCATTCTCATTTATCTCGATTTGATCTATGGCTAAATAATCTGTTCCTATTACCACAGTCAAATTTAGATTTAAGGGTGCTTCTTTCCTAAACTGTTTTTTGAAACAAAAGTGTCAAATTTTTTATATATCTGAAGATCATATCCTTATTATATAATTGTGGCAATCACAATTGGAATAAAAAACATCTGCAGTGAAGATCTACTGGCGCCAAATATAGACGGACTATTGGGCCATTTTTATATATCTGATGAAAAACGAGGAATATTTCGGCTGAAATGCGTTTGCAAATGCAGTAAGTATAGTGACAACCGCTGGAATAAAGACCAGCTACATGAATTTTTATTGCCGATAGGAAGCCCCACATCAAAAGAAATCTTTTATGTTAATTTTACATATCTGTGGAAAACCGACGAAAAGATTGGCTGAAATGTTGTGTACATGCAATAAGTATAATAATACTGGCGAAAATAACTGGTGCATTAAAGATCATCTGTAGCAAAGTTCTAGTTGCGATAAAAATAAAAAAAAAAGGAAAAAGGGATCTCTTAATGGGTTGTATATATTTGAGGAAGGTCCGAATATATATCGGTCCAGATGTAAATTAAAAAAAAGAACGGTCATATGAATTCCAGTAATTGCACTGTAAACTCATATTGACGAGCAAGATTCCGACATTTACGACAGTGATCATGTGGACTTCCTGGCGACATCTTTCTGAAAAAGGCGGCGATAAAACTTACAGATGGAAATGTCTGAACGCGCCAAACATTAGTATGGCCTCTCTTAACGAAGCGTATGCAATGTCCGTTGAATAAGCGTTAAATGCCACGTATAAAGATTAGGCATAAAACCTGACTGCGCGCTTGTAACCTGAAGAGACAGTCATAAAAAAAGAGGAACTCATAACAAAGTATAGAGTTTGGATAGACTGACAGTAGCTACCGGAAATGAATAAATATCCAGTATATATATATATATATATATATATATATATATATATATATATATATATATATATGAAAAGATTACTTAATATTTAATTAGCGATTTTACCCTGACTTCGAAGTTTCTTGGTAAAATTTCCAGTTTTCAGGGGTTTTGGTTTTAAACTTATATATATATATATATAGATAGATACAGGGTATCGGGTTTTTTTCTTTGGGCTTCAGACCTGCATCTGTGCGATTTGTTCGACAGTAGTTCATGTTTGTAGCTCTTTCTTTTTTAAAACCTTTTTTTCCCTCGAGATTGATTTGATTATTTACAAATCAAAAATTCGAGGGTTTTTCGAAACGATTCTAGTTATCTATCTATCTATCTATCTATCTATCTATCTATCTATATATATATATATATATATTACATATTTATAACTGACATCCATTAAACATGGCACGTGGAACTAGAACAGCCTATCCCAATGAGCGAAATAAAGTGTTTAGATCAACATTCCAACCACCTAAAGAAGGCTGGAGCGTACAGCGGCCGAAACGTTGTAAAAAATATGGCGATTAAGATGAGGACAATAGTATGAATAATGTAAATAGTGTACATAATACGTCATCTCAGATATATATATATATATATATATATATATATATATATATTAAATGGAATAAGTTTCTCCTCTTTCACATCTTGAATTTTTATAATGTACATTTAAGTCTCCCCTTTCTCTCTCTCTCTCTTTCACTCTTAATCTCTTTCTTACATTCTCTATACAGTCTGTCCATCAGTATCTCTTGATATGACTGTATCACATACCTTTTCTTTCTTTCTCTCTCTCTCTCTCTCTTTCATGCTTAGTCTCTCTCTCTTTCAATCTCTACACAGTCTGCCCATCCCTATCTCATAATATCACTCTCATTATATTAAATACCTGTTCTTTCTTTTTTTTCTCTCTCTCTCTTTGCCTCGTAGTCTATCTCTTAAACTCTCTACACAGTCTGTTTCTTACTATCTCTTTATATCACTCTCATTATATTAAATGACTTTATTTTTCCTCTCCCTTTCGCGTTTAGTCTCTCTCTTACACTCTCTACACAGTCTGCCCCTTACTATCGCTTGATATCATTCTCATTATATTAAATAAATTTTCTTTCGCTTTCTCTCTCTTTCGCACTATTTACACAGTCTGTCCATTACTATCTCTTAATATCACTCTCCGTATATTACATACCTTTTTCTTTTTTTCTCTCTCCCTCTCTTTCCTTCTCTTTCACTCATGATTTCGGAGAATGCAGTATGTGGTCGATTTCTGGACAATATCTGTGCGTACTACAGTTGGCAGTGTTTCCAAACAATCAGATCTTGAGGACCGCCAATGCTATTTTCAATTTGCCAGGCACCAACAACGTATCCGTCCCAAACTGTTATTCAGCCATGATCGCTAAAATATTTGGTTCACTCATAAGCAATTTCCGTTGGTGGGTGGGGGCGATTTATAATGACGAATCCATAATCCTAACTAGCCGTTTCCTAAAGATATCATAGCAGGTGATGAAAATAAATTGCAGTCCAACGCGCTGGGTAGAACACTGACAGATTAATATCCACAACCAATCATAAGCCTGAGATTAACCTTAACACGAACCACCCCAACCACCGCCACCACCACTGAATCAGGTTTTGACACAAGGTCGGTTTTTAACGTAGGGACCCGAGTGATTCCACCCGAGTCGCTGGTCTAAGTTTGTCTAAGCTGGTCATGATGAGGCACGGTAGAGTAATGTATAGCGGCTCGGATTGAGGAATCGGAGAGTCGAGTTCGAATTCCAATCAATTCCACTACATTCACGTACGTGCTAATACCCTTGGGAAAGGTATGAATCCTCGAATTCTCCCCACCAGCTATGGGTAAATAGCAAGACACACTGGGTTCTATAGTCTTGGATGGCAACTGGTCTACCGCAAAAAGAAATGGCAACCTACTGCAGGGAAAAAATCTGCCTCGTCAGTCATCTATCGAAAGATACATGATCGCCTAAGCGTGTAGCACGCATGACAATGACACATAACTGACTGAAGCTAGTCATAACACCACTACGTAACAGATGTTACGCAAAGATGGGGTACCGCAAAGGAGGAGAGAAGTGGAGGCACGGAACAGATACTACAGCCGCAGCGTCTACACCGAATGGAGAAACCCCCTTCTCTAGCAAATCCCTCCAGAAGAATCTGGGTTGAGGAGGAGCCCCGAACGTTATTTTCTAAGTGAAGCTTAGATGGGGCACAAGAACGAAAGTGTGGGGCACCTACTGAGAGCTTGCTAACCGTTACACCGCACCGAGGTGCCCACCAATCACTAAGCCCCATAGATAAAAGCTAATGTGCGCGTGATCATTTAGATTTCTGAAGGTACTACGGCATTCTAAATGCACATGTATACGTGTCCATAAAAATATTGACGGAAAAACGCCTGGTGCTCAAAAGAAAGAAAAATACTATAACTCTGAGCACTATACAGTTAGACTAACACTGGAGAAAGAAAATTTGGACTTCGGTTAGTCTGTTCTATTTTCCCCGCCATATCACCCCGACCTTTCACTAACCGATTTATTACGTTTTTCGGTCGCTTCAGAGGGCTTACATCTCGTTGAAACACCGAAGTTAAGCAATGTCGGCCCTGGACAGTACCTAGATGGGTGACCGCTTGAGAATGCGAAGTGATGTAAGCTTGGGTGTGCGGGTGCTGTAATATATAATGGTTTGGAATTGTTAATCGGAGGGCCGAGTGCCAATTCCAGTTGGTTTTCGTTATATTCACTTACGCGTAAATATATTTGGGAAAGGTATGAATCCGCCTTTTCTCCCCCCAGATATGAGTTAATTAGAAAGAATTCTATCCCTAAACCATGATTATTCACCCCCCCCCCAAACGACAATCTTGAAATATTTCTGGGTTTAAGTAACCTGCAAACGGTTGATGGGCCGCAGAAAATCGATCTCTGCAAAACGCTTGAATGAAGAAAAATTACTGTAATGAAAACAAGATTGTTTGATTTTTGTTTAGCGGCACATCAACACCTCTGTGGGTTATTTAATGCCGAAATCTAAATTTGAACACAATATTATGGTTTCAACTAAATATATTTTGAACACAATTGTATGCCTTTAACTACAGTATTGTTGGTCACTTTTATATAAAAATGTCTTCCTGGTATTTTTACTATTAAAATGTATTTTTATACTTTCATAGTGTTTTGTTTTTGTTTGAGGAGTTCACTATATGCCCATAGCTGGGACCCTGACAGTTGCTACCACCTCGGTTCACGGTGGACCTGGGAATGATAGAAATTAAAATGGATTTCCAGGCTCCTCAAATCCCGATCAGAGGTCTTGCTGCCGGATGGATCTCATAGTCATAACCAGGATTTATGAAAATCAAATTCAAGAAATAGTAGAAAACTTGTTCACATGAAATTCTGCGGAATTTTACTGAAAGTACATCGAAGAACTGCCTGATAATTGGTAATAATTCCTTGAAAAAATGGTGAATATATAATTGAATAAAATGTAATTATTATTATTTTTTTCAAATAAAGTTGGTAAATAAAAACGAAAATTATTTATGATTTAACCTAATAATAACATCTTTATTAACGTTAATATTTTTTAAATCCTTTCCCACCAAGCAAGGTAATAAAGCCACTAAGACACAATGCGTTACAGAGGGAAAAAACATTATTAAGGAGCGAGAACTATAAAAGAAGAGGAATCAAAGATTAAATAAGGATTGACATTGCATTTAAACATTGAAATGCAATGTCAATCGTTATCTAATTCTTGAAGATAAAAGTTCGCTGGAAAGCAAGAAGCCAGAAGCCAGAATAGAGTACCATTCTGTTTATTTTTATCTAAAAAGATTTAAAGGGTTTAGTTTTAATTATCTCCCATCCATCGTCAGCATCCACGTAGCGGGACCCTACGCGCGCCACGCCTTGAGGCGTATTTAAATGCACTTATCTATTTCACTGCCATGAAAATCCAGGTGTTCTATACCAACATAATTAAACAGAAAAGATTGATGCATTGTATTATTTTGTGATTAAATATTTTGTAAATAAAATAGATAGATAGGTAGATATTATGAACCCGTTTAGATAGGCTTCATGAGATATATAGATCCATAGGAAATATTGCGACCGTTTTAGCAATAAAACAAACTTAGATATGATATAAAATAAATTATTTATAACTATATATAAACTACATTTTTGTAGATACGCACTTTTGCCGAATTAAACAAAGGTTTGTAAATATCGTAGCACTTCACAATGGATCAATAGTTAAAGACATACCGTCACAAACTATTAATAAATATGTAGGTAAATATTAAACTATAATATGATTGAATCGAGGTAGGGAAAAAGAAAGAATGAGAGAGAGAGAGAGAGAGAGAGAGAGATATGCACAGATATACAGATGAATAGATAGATACATAGGGACAAATTATAGGTAGATAAACAGAAAGGAAGTAACAGATAGATATACAGACAGATAGATAAACTGAACGGAAGGAATAGATAGATAGATAGATAGATAGATAGATAGATAGAAAGGAATATATATATATATATATATATATATATATATATATATATATATAGAGAGAGAGAGAGAGAGAGAGAGAGATAGAGAGAGAGACAGAGAGACAGAGACCGAGAGGGGGAGAGAGAAAGAGAGATAGATAGACATATATGAAAACAAAAGGGATAGATAGATAGATAGATAGATAGATAGATAGATAGAAACAGACAGATATGGACACAAAAAGAATATATATATATATATATATATATATATATATATATATATATATATATATATATATATATAGAGAGAGAGAGAGAGATAGAGAGAGAGACAGAGAGACAGAGACAGAGAGGGGGAGAGAGAAAGAGAGATAGATAGACATATATGAAAACAAAAGGGATAGATAGATAGATAGATAGATAGATAGATAGATAGATAGAGAGAAACAGACAGATATGGACACAAAAAGAATATATATATATATATATATATATATATATATATATATATATATATATATAGAGAGAGAGAGAGAGAGAGAGAGAGAGAGAGAGAAGGAAAGAAAATAGGTTAATACTTTCTTGTGCTCTTCTTGTTGAGGCAGTCAAGATTTACTTGCCCTTGAATAATTGAAATATGTCCCGCGTATTTTCAAAACATATAACACTAATCCAAGATATCTCTTTCGAAGTTTGGGCTCGGAATTAATGCATTTCAGTACCAAGAATCCGTTCCACAAGCACTACCGCATATACTAGAGAGGGCTAGAGTTAGTCCCTGGCACCTGAAGCGTCTCCAAATGAGCAAGCTAGACTATTTTGGCCCGTATTTATCATGTAAGGATGCGATTACGCCTTGTGACACAATCACTTTGAGGGTGTGCGTAGGTAAATAACGTTTTCGCTCTCTTGTCCAGGGTAAAAAAAACAAAAAACAAAAAAAACTCATCCATAGAGAAAAGTGGAGGCAGCAGAAATGTGGCTCTACAGAAGGATGCTAAGAATTCCATGGACGGAGCGAGTAAGCAAGGAGAAAGTATTAAAAAAATGTTAACAAAAAGAACTCATACCCAAAGTCAGGAAGAGACAGCTGAAATTCCTTGGATACATAATGAGGAAAGAGTGCTTGGAGAATTTGACCCTCACAGATCATATCGAGAGTAAGAGAGATAGAGGAAGGCAGTGAGCCACTTACCTGATGAGTGTGTGTGAATGGATGGTGGAATGGGTTTGGGGCAGGAGTTTTGGCAAATGGAGAAACGTTGCTAAGGGCCGCAAAGGAGAGGAAGTCATAGAGACCCATGATCACCGACGTTCAGAGTACATAGAAGAAGATAAGAACGTCAGTCCATTTGATTTTTCTTTCATAACCTATTATATCATAGTAAGGGAACATAAATAAAAGTCAAGGGTAAGTAATTTAGATGAGGTGTTATGTGCCACCCGTGATACACGCTTATGCATCTTTTGATATATAACTGACGAGGCAGATTTTTTCCCGCAGTAGGTTGCAGTTTCTTTCCATCCAAGGCTATAGAATCTGCTTTGCTATTTAGTGAGAGAAGATGATTCATACCTTTCCCAAGGGTATTGTAATGAATGTAATGGATTCGATTGGAATTCGAACTCGGCTTTCTGATTTCTCTATCCGAGCCGCTATCCATTACCCCACCGTACCGTATGTTAGCAGTACTTCTTAGATTCCTGATTCTGTATGTTTTATCTGATTCTCTCATAAAATCATTTTAGATCTCTTATAATCCAAATATAAACATGTCTTTTTAAAAAAAAAAAATTGATTTTAAATACTGTGAGAATTACCCACACCATGCCTGCCAAGAGCCTCATTAGGTGGCGCTGTTTCAATACTATAAAAGGACGAGATAATAACATATTTTCTTTGTTTAGATCTGACAGACTTTTAGTAATCTCAACGTATTTTTCCATATGTCAACATGGTTGATGTCAGTCTCGAAGGAGAGCAATTTATTGCACCTTCTTGATGTCATGTTTTTCCCTAACCATAAAGTGGAGAGATTCTATTGACTCAATTAATGGTTTACTGCTTGAGATGTTGGTTCACTGTGTCAACCCAGACGGCTATTCTCGCCTGAATCTGTCTTGTACGTTTATAAGTCTAGCATTCGTCCCTGCATTGAATATTGCTGCCACATCCAGTCGGGTGCTTCTGCTATATATCACGAGATTCTTGACAAAATCCAAAGAATGTATAGTATTATTGGTCCTTGATCTGGCATGTCGACTTCAGTCGTTATGTAGCGTCCTTCTGGCCTTTCTATGAATATGTTGATGGAAGTTCTGATGAACATTCCTCTTTGGTAACTAAACTTTATGAATTTGCGCACAGTACTAGATTGGCAGTTAGGTCTCATCCTTTTATTGTTGAAATAGCTAGATGCAACCGCAAGTTCAATTCTAATAGTTTCTTCTGTAGCATTTGTTGCTTGTGATTACTTGATTGTTGAACTTCTTCCCAACATGTGGTTCTACAGAAGGATGCTGAGAATAACATGGACCGAACATGTGAGCAACGATGAAGTTCTACAGATAATAGCAACAAAAAGGGCATTTATACTTAACATTAGGAAGAGACATTTTAAATTTCTGGGGCACATAGTAAGGAAAGAGTGTTTGGAAAATTTGATACATACAGGACACATTGACGGTAAGAGAGCCAGAAGAAAACAATGCATAATATACCTGGCGAGCTTGTGCGAATGGATGTCGGAGCAGGGTTTGGGAGAGATGAAAAATAGGCAAAAGATATTAAGAGCTATAAAAGAGAGGAAATTGTGGAGGGCCATGATCGCCAACGCTGTGAAGGGACACGGCACATAGAAGAAAAAGAAGAAGAAGAAACTGTGTTCTGATACGATCAGAACCAGGCCTGTCACGAAGGGAGCCTGCCCACACCCGAAAATATTTCCCACCATTTTATTGTGTTAATTCTTACAACCAAAACCATTCATCGAACACGTTTCCAGCAGTTGATACTATTTCACTTTCTTTCGTAAATATTAGCCAAGAATAAATAACTATTTTATTGAAAATCATAACGGAAGCAATTGTTCGTTTTTATTTATGACTTTTTCTAATCTTGTAGCCGGACAATGTTTACCCCAAACAGAGTTAGAATTCATATAAAATTATTAGCATAAAACATTTTTACTCTCGCCTCAGTGACTTAAAAGACGCCTCTCTTCCAAACCCTCTAACGATGGACTTGATTAGAACTTTACATATTCTATTAAGCTATACTTAAAAAAATCTGAATCAGAAAAAACAATCTTTTTCTCTTAAAAAATATTAAAAAAAAACCCCGAAAAAACAGCGGCTCTGTGTTAGATTGCCATAAATTTTTCTTTTTTCTTTTCTCTCTTTCGTTTTAATTAAATAAATGACTAACATGAATAATTCAAACGCCAAATATATTCTTAAAAAAAAAATGCCGGCAATACATAACGTAACAAACATCTCAACAAAAGGTCATTTTGAAGAGATTTATTTTAGGCTATTAAACTGAGTGCTATTTTTTCTGGCAGCCGGAGATCTGTGATCTATTGTTCAAGAAAATCGAAATAAGTATTCTTTTTTCTTGTTATTGCTCTTTTCTTTTGCTATATAATTGAAGGATATATATATATATATATATATATATATATATATATATATATATATATATATATATATATATATATTTAAATATGAACGTTCAAATCTGAGATTCTTACGGAGTGGGAAGTTGCTAATATCCTGAAAGTTAGTTCTGGTGAAAATATTCTCAATGAAGGAAACGAATAAAGCAGGAAAAGATATACAATTTAACTACCGCAAGAGTAGACAATGTACGAACAGAATGTTCAATATATGAGTTTACGCATGCTCCATAAAATGGGGGTCTGCCCTCAATGACGCACTTGTAACTCAAGCTCGCTCAAGATCTCAAGTAGAACTCGTATATACGATCCATCAAGGGCACCACGACGTGGTGTAATGATTAGAAATATTTTCTTCCTAGAGCAATTACGACTGAGTAGTGAGTTCGATCCTCACTGGGTGCTCCATACTTTCGGCCTTGTTCCATATGTAAGCCGCGCTTAGAAAATCACTATACGATCCATCGCTAAAAATGCGGAAAAATGGTCGGTACTCTGTACAGCTTTAGAAAGTACTTGGCTGCGTGAAGAATCGTTTTCCATACTACAACCTCTTTCTCACAGCTGAAAATCTGTCAGCATTTCTAATTGTAAGGCAGATGCTGGGGTGAAGTATTACGTTGTCCAGAAAGTTCATGCCGATTTTTAACGGAAATTTAAAAAAATAAATTTATGCCATTAAATATTTATTCAACTAAATATGAAACATTATGTTTCACAACTTCTCCATATTTTCTTCAACTTAAAAATTCCATCTTCCCAGAATTTCGTTGGTTTCTCGGTAAAGAACTCATTAATGTGGTTTTTATGTCATCCAAAGAATTAAAATTTTTACCACTAAGATTATTTTGCAAGGACCTGAATAAATGAAAATCCGAAGGAGCAATATCTTGTGAATTTAGCGGGTGGGGTAACACATCCCAGCCAAGCTGCAACAATTTTTACCGGGGCACCAAAGAAACACGTCGTCTGGCACTATCCTGATGGAAAACAGCTTTCCTGTTCGCCAAATGTTGGCGTTTTTCTTGTATTGCTGCCATTAATTCGTCCTGTTGCGAGCGATACCTTTTCAGAATCAATTGACTGGTTACTTAGCATAGTATAGGATTCCTTTTTAATCACATCAGATGAACAGCATGACTTTCTTAGGATGAAGATCTGCTTTTAAGGGGAATAAAATTGACTCATGTTGAAAATTGTTGTAAACGATCTATTTCCCATCACCCGTCTCAATTTGTTTAAAAACTGCATTTTCATAGCGTTTATACAGAAAAATCAGATAATATGCAATTCAAAAGATTCTTTTCACTTTTGTCGTAGCGATTTGAGTACCCAAGCTTCACTAAGTGCTCATGGATGGTGGATTTTGATAAATTTACTGTTTCTGCCATTTTCCTTGTTGTGTAATGTGGATTATTCTCAATCAATGCCTTGACTTGGTCATCACCTGTAGTAGGTGGGCGTGATGGGGTCTGCCTGACATTTCTTCTTCAATAAGGCTACAATCACCAACTGTAAACTTAGCGAACTGCTTCACTACATTATATCAGATAAGCACTCTGCTAAAATGTTATGTGCTAAAGCACATTTTTTTTTTTTTTTAAAGTCAGTAATTAGATAGTGGACCTCTTGGGAAAAGCAGGTACTTTAAGCGAGAACCTGCAATTTAAAATATATTCCAGCTTTAAATAACCCATATAATGTTCGTAAGTCACAAAAATAAATGAATTAATTATCAATTGATTCTTGCAGTGGGTTAACAATAACTCATATAAAAACCTTTTTTCTCTTTTAAAGTTTATAGCTTTCTTAACCCATGACAATTTTTACCTGTTGATGGAAAATAATATGCCAACACTTTGATCATTTGTTTCAATATACTCCGATTACAGCCACACCACGTTTCCGTAAGAAACACCGAAGTTAAGCAACGTCAAGCCTGATCAGTACCTAGATAGGTGATCGCCTGGGAATACCAGGTGTTATAAGCTTGGATGTGTGGGTGATGTAATAAATAATGACTCGTAATTGGCAGACTCCCAATTTTAGTCAAGCTGGTTATATTTACTTACGTGCATATACCCTTGGGAAAGATATGAATCCACCTCTTCTCCAACCATCTATGGGTTAATTAGTAAGATTTGTATCAGTAAATCATTATCTATCCCGTCCAACCCCTACAAAAATCTTACAATCTAAAAAAACCTGCAAACCGTAGAAAACAAATCAATCAATCAATGAAATACTGATTAGCTTTGCAGGCATACCTTTCAGATTTATTTACGTTCTAAACCGTGACCACAAAGTGAGTGATCAGTTTATATATTGATTGTAATATAGAATTGACCCCCCACTTTACATCCAAATTACACTTTTTTTTTGTTTGGCAAATTCTTATTAGGTATGAATACACCTCTTCCCCTCATACATACTGAGCTATTAGTTAATTAGTAAGACTTGTATCAGTAAGAAAAAAAAATTCTTAGAATCTAAAAATATTTGCTGTCTTTAAGTAAACTGCAAAAGGTTGATAAGCCGTAGAAAACGAAACAATTCACCCATTAATTAATATAATCAGGTATAAACACGCAGGTAATAATACTGGATTTCAGTAAATAATGATATATGCAGAGCTGCAAATGCGCAGGCGTGGAACTAAAGGGTGAACAACAGTATCAAAAATGTTATGAAAAGGTTTGCACATGAAAGTTTTATATGTATTCTTTCCAGTTATTATATTAATATAAAGGAATTTTCAAAGGTATCAGTTGATTAATTAACCCTTTGAGCCCTGCGTTCCCGAACAATTTTAATCTTTCTGCCTGAACTGAGTAAAAATTCGCAAATAATTGGTATGTAATGTTTCACGGTAGATATAAATATAGTTACAAAAGTTTATTCACCGTTCAACCGATGACTGTGCATTAAGTTATTTTTCACTGTCACAGTTCAACTGGTGGCTGGGCATTACGTCATTTTTCTCTACCACCGGTTAAGCGGTGGTCAGCGCTCAATGTGTTAATAACGATAGGAAAACGGACACACCAACTTATATGCAGTAGAATTTTATAAGAGATTACTTATCTGTTTACATTTATGAGAAGAGGTATTGTAGCTATTTACAGTACTGATATTGCACAGACTATGTGGGGCGGTTGGCAATTATCCATTGTCATATTCACGACGTTTCGGTCGTTGTACGCTCCAGCCTTCTTCAGGGAATATACGTCGGAATTTCAAACCTAACCATTTATTTTTTCCACGGGGATAGCTTTTTCACCTTCCACGAGCCATGACTTTTCTGGGTATATCAGTTTTCAGTTAATTCCCTTTTACAGCCCATATTTTTTGCTTGCCTCTGATGTGGCCAGGTATTGTACTCACAACACTTTAGGCCAAGTTACTTTTGGATTACTTCAACCAACGCTTTTATCCATACATACATACATATATATATATATATATATATATATATATATATATATATATATATATATCAGCCAGAAATAGATTTTTCTTATATTAGCCAGAAATAGATTCTTCTCATGCTGAGGCAATTTTGTTTTTTTACCGTAATATATATATATATATATATATATATATATATTTATATATATATATATATATATATATATAATATATAATATATATATATATAATAATGATATTAGAAGCATTAGAATATTTCTGCTATATATGGGTTGGGGCTGCTCAATCTTCCCTGTCCAGCTTTGTAAGATTTCAAAATGTCGTGGCCTTATAGCGATAAGTTATTTTACAACCCGCAACCTCTTTTTACCCCAGACAAAATGTTATTAGTTTCTCGCTATCGTATCGGTGTTTCTATGACAAATGTTCAAACTATCTATTAAGTTGGTGCAAAAATAATGTCGTTTTCTCACATAGTAACATATGTGAGAAAACGACATTATTTTTGCACCAACCTAATATATTCCTTAGTTATTTGTTTACAATGATATTCCTCCTATAAAATGAACACAATGTAAAGGGTTACAGAGTAAGAGGTAATAAATACAATTGATTTTTTTCTTTTTAGATTTGAACAGGTTAAGTGAACAAGGATGTATCCCCTCGGGAGTTGGTGCCACAATTTTAGGTATATTAAGCTATTTCTTGAAGAGTGTAGCTTCTTTGTTGATGGAATGGAATCCACTCCGTCAACAAAGAAGCTACACTCTTCAAGAAACAGCGTTTAATATACCTGAAATCCTACCAACAAAACCGAAGTGGATACGAGTAAACAGAAAGCAAAACAAATTAGCCAAATGAAATTACAAAAACACTGAAAGGACAAGGCGTTGCATGGCAAATGCCTAAAAAGGATGAAAGAAGCAGATGTGGACCAACAGAAAAAATAGCAGCCACGAAGCACCGGGTTGAAAGCTGAGACAGAAGGCCTAATTATTGCCGCTCAGTATCAAAGCCTTGCAACCAGATCCTCTCACTGTCACATAATCAATGACGGAACTAACTCTAAATGTAGGTTCTGCGGGAAATATGATGAAACACTCGACCATATTATCTCAGGATGTCCGGAACTTGCAAAAGTTTAATATACCCACAGACATAACAAGGTAGCGACATATATGCGATGTAAGATATACAAGAAGCACAAAATCGAAACCACAGCGACATGGTATGACCACTAGTCAGACACACTTACCAAAAATAACGATATAACTATCCTCTTGGACGTGCCAGTTCAAACTAACAGGGAAATAAAAGCCAACACACCTGATATTATCATAAATGATAAGAAATTCAGGAAGTGTGTGATTATTGACATAGCAGTACCATCTGAGAGAAACACCTCCATGTAAATTATTAAGAAATTGTTCAAGTACAAGGACCTGGAGATCGAGATTAACAGGATGTGGGAAATTATGACTGAAACAGTACGAATAGTAATCGGAGCTCTGGGCCTCGTGATAAAGGGAATGGACAATTTTACTAACAGTGGCCTTGGTAACATCAACATTTTCGCAGAAGATGGCCGTACTAGGAACATCCCATACACTGAGAAAAGTGCTATCAATTAAATGACAATTATCCTATAGGGATTAAGGACCATAGTTTGGACTCGGTTCTGCAGGATACAAAGCAAGAAACATAACATACACAAATAATAATAATAATAAGCTGGATCCATAGGTTTCATTCTTACTACACATGACCAATGCTAGCAAACTAGAAATTAGCAAGCACAGTTACTGAAGAATTGTGTTGAACCCAAATACAGATTCTGTGACAAATATCTAGAAGCAATTGACCATCTTGTATTAGGTTGTACAATGTTAGCACCATCTTATTATAGAACTAGTCATGATAGCATGAGCCAATATCTGCACTGTAAAATATGCCATTTTTACCTGAAGAATCTGGTATGGAAATCATCCAGGTTACAGAGATAGAACTTGTAACACTTTTATCAATGCTCATCGCCCAGATATCGTCATGAAGGACCCAAAGAACAGAATGTTCTTTCTTATTGACATAGCAATACCTGTAGATTGTAATGTTTCTTTGAAGATCTTCAAAAAACGGTAAGAAGTTGTAGAGAGCCATGCTCTCTCAAATCCTAAAAAGAAATGGTAAGTAAAAGAAGAAAGACATAAAATAAACGAAATACAGGAAAGATATACAAGGCAAACTGTTATTGTAACCGGAATAATACAACTTTACTTTTTTAATGTTGTTTCCCTTGACGACGTAATCGATCACGGTTCTCCACAGAGTCCTTTTTATGATCTTGAAATTGCCATGCATTCTCACGGATAGTGGAATGTTTCCCCGTTACATTTTCCACGGTTTGGAATTTAGATATTTCATCTCTTAGACTGTTACTTACTCAAGACAAAAAGAACTGTTTACCTCGTTATTTAAACCAAAAACAGAAGGAGCAGAATTTATGCTTTTCCAAAGAATATTTTTGTGAGAGTGAACGCCATAGAATCGGCTGGAATTTGAACTCAGCTTACCCATTTCACGTTCCTGTTGATATTCGTAACACTACCCGCGCTTCCACTTTTCTTTGTCAACTAAAACATTTAACAATGGATTTTTCTTTACAAAAACTACTAAAATATCAGTCACCTACCTTTGTTCTTTTCTCTTTCGCTATGAGGGGATTTTCCAACATACTTTTAGCCATGATCAAGGATTTTGTTTTCTTAGTTTCCCCAGATATAAAACAAATCATACATTCAGTCAAAAGTAAAAGTAAAATCATTCTTGATAATTAGCTAAAAATATCGTCGAAAGCGCGCGGACATACAGAAGATTCGTCTTTTTTCTTTTTTTATTTATTTATTTATTTTTTTACCGCATATCAACCTCAATGCTTATTTAATGCCAACAAAATTTTTCCTGCTGGCAATATTTTTTTTCAGAATGTATTGCTGGCAATATTTTTCTTTTTCCGAAAAAGTGCTGCTGGTAATATTTTTTTTTCAAAAATGTATTGCTAGTAGTTTTTTTTCAAAAATGTATTGCTGATAGTTTTTTACAAAAAATGTATTGCTGGTAATATTTATTTTATGGACAAATATTTTTGAAACAATGAATGTGGTGGTATATATATATATATATATATATATATATATATATATATATATAACGCTCATTCGAATTCCAAGGGCTATCAACCTCCGAAAGCTCGGAATAAACGCTCCTAATCCTATTCAAGACACTACAAAAATAAAATATGTCTTATCAGTCAAAATATGAAGGAAAATTAACATCTAAAACAAGCCCCAAAAATGACTAAAGAAGTATTCGAATGCGAAAGTGTCCGAAAATAAACAATTTTTGCACTCACTCACTCACTCCCACTAAACACGTATAAGAACGTTGGAAAAAATACAAAACTGAATAAAAAAAAATAATTCAAAGAGAGAGAGAGAGAGAGAGAGAGAGAGAGCGATAGATAGATAGATAGATAGATAGATAGATAGATAGATAGATAGATACTCTAACATATCATAAGTCACGGCTTGGCAGTATGCAAAGGTATAGATAGCTTGCACGACCGTACGTTGACATCGTGGAAATGTCAGACCCATATAACTGTTATGGTCTAAGGTGTACTGGAAATACTTGACAGAAGGCATTACCTCTCTTCGTGAACAGTCCAGAAGACATTAGTTTGTCTAGAATTTTCTGTGGTGACAATGCTGCAGACACCAGATTAGTTCAGCGTTCTTTCGGGATAGCGCCTACCGGGGTACCTCACTTATCACCACAACACCGGAAAAGGCACCAAACTTGCGCACGTGATGGGGACGTGTGGTTTGTTCCAGTGAGTCACGAATCTAGCTGTTTCGGATTGATTGTAGGATTCGGATGTGTCGTAGACATGATAAAGCCATGAACGCCCGTTGTCAACAGGTAGAACGCAGGTGTCTTCATAAAGTTGTTGGGTGTGTTCATGTGGGATTGGTTGGGTTTGATTGTGCTCTTAATCAGTTCACTGACCGGCAACAGCAATATTGCGCAGATTCGTAACGGTTTGCATCCATCCTTAGACTCCTTGTACTCAGACAACAATCGGTTATACCGTGTAATCGGAACCGGGTGTTACCAGGTATGAGAAGGGGTGGAGTGATTTATTTAAACCCAGAGAGTTGGTCTTTAAATATCAGGGAACTGCTAAGCAGGTAGCGAGACGGTAAACCCGACAACTCACCAGAATACGCTATTCCTTAATACATACATGCATATATATATATATATATATATATATATATATGTATATATATATATATATATATATATATATATATCTGTGTGTGTGTGCGTGTGTATGTGTGTGTGTGTTTGTCTATGTCTCTGTCTATGTGCCTGTGTATCTGTATGTGTGCGTGCGTGTGTGTAGTATATATATATATATATATATATATATATATATATATATATATATAAATATAAGCCAAAAAAAGTTTATCAACCCTTTACGGATTCTTCCCTATACACGTCCTACTATTTAACCCATAGATATGGACAAGAGACGGATACGTACATTTCCTAATGTGATTTGCGCGTGCTGTGAATCGAACTTTCCGTTTCCTTGTTCTGAGCCGTTATATATTATACACGTTATATACTACACATCCCACACATCAGGCCATTACGTAATTACATGATGTTTATATATATATATATATATATATATATATATATATATATATATTAGGTTGGTGCAAAAATAATGACGTAATAATGTCGTTTTTTGACGTAACGTCAAAAAACGACATTATTACGTCGTTATTTTTGCACCAACCTAATATATATATATATATATATATATATATATATATATATATATATATATATATATATATATATATATATATATATGGGTAGGATAAAAATACACGGCCAAATACTTGCACGTACATCGAATCATCATCACGGGAATGCAAACTATATAACGGTCAGATTCACCTGAAGATTGCAAGAACTGCATGAAACTGCCAGTCGTGCTACTGACGGATATTTTATATATATATATATATATATATATATATATATATAGATAGATAGATAGATAGATAGATAGATTCTTTTATTTTCGTATTCTATTGGTAGCTGGACATTTTAAATGCTCTTGCGTGACGTCATGTGTAGCGGCTATTATGAACGAGGCCGCAAAGAATTCGATTTATGAACGACCAAAAGTACAACTATCTACATGAGACAAATACTACTGGTTATACTCTATTGCACCGCATGAAAGGAAAGATTCAAAATCTTAGAAGCAATTATTATACAAAATAATGAAACCACATTAAATAAAACGGCATTCATCAAAGGAAATGGTATCATAAAGTGCATGTAATAAATAAATAAAATAAAATAAATAAATATATCGTATTCGTGCCGCTTACTTTTATCACCGAACGTCTACCCAAATGTGGGTATCCACTAAAATGAACGTTTAAAGTGATAAATATAGACGGAAACACATAAAAATATATATAAACAAATATATAGTTAATGAGCAGACTATATATATATATATATATATATATATATATATATATATGAAGTGAATTACAATTAATGAGATTCAAACAATATACTTCATACAGATGATCATTTCGTCTATGGGAAAGTAGTTTTCCCTGGATATGTCAATGCAAATACATTTACTAAATTAAACAAAAATACAACGTTTCTTCACAGGGAATTTGAAAGCCAAAGGAAGGAAAGAAGAAAAAAAGAAGAAGGAAAAGATAAAAAGAGAGAGAGTAAGAATTGGTCTATAATATAGGAGGGAGTTATATAGATATAGAGGGGGTAAGAGACCTAAGGTGGTTGTGGGGGAGTCGGGTGCAGATAAACGTGACAGTTGAAAATGGACACTTACATAAATGTCACCTATCAACACCTGTGCAAGGAAGAAGAATGAACAAAAAAGGGCCATAAAACATTTTAGAGAGGAGCTTAAATTATTATAGAATGGGCGTAAGAATAAATTAACATCTCTTTTGTGGATCAGTTTCAATAATTTATATTAATAGGATCTATTTCTTGCATTACTTCCCGACGGATTTTTTTTAACCTCGTATACACACACACACACACACACACACACACACACACACACACACACACACACACACACACACACACACACACACACATATATATATATATATATATATATATATATATAGCACTAACATTCGTCCCACACTCTCATACTTACACTCTCTCTAAATTCTATTTTTATTTCCGGAGTTGTTCTTTTCCGTTTTCTTTTTGAATTTGTAGGTCTGATGAATTGGATCGTATTTACGATTCCAATGGAATAAATTATGACCATGGAATATTAGTGTTTAAGCCTTTTTATTATACCCTTACTCTGTCCTGAACATTGAGTTCTACCTGGATTCTATCCTCTCGGAATTTTTTTATTCAAAATATATACATGTGTGTATATGCACCTGTGGATTTTGCATATATATGTGTACATTTACCACTAATATTATCTATCTATCTATCTATCTATCTATCTATCTATCTATATATATATATGAAGAAATATAGTCTTAAGATGTGCTATATTTATGGGATAAAATGTTCAATATCAGAGGCCTGACGATTGCATCTAGCATGAAACAGACTGTCGCCTCTAAGTGTTGACTTCTATGTTTACTTATATATATATATATATATATATATATATATATATATATATTCAACCATGTTTAGTTAGATTATTTAGACTTATTATGTCGATTTATTTTAGTTTTAATCCCTTCAAGTGTACGACTAATTTTCGGCAAATATTTGTCGAATATACATCAGTGTTCCATCAAGATTATAATAAGTAAAAATTTAAATTTCTGGAAGTCCTTTATTTAAGAGAATTTCGCCTAAAATCTAATAAAGTCAACTACGAGTATAGCAACAAAATTCTTAAATGTTTTTAGCAACAAAGTTTTATATAAAAAATTCTAAATTAAAATACTGCAATTGAAAATATTTTCAAAATAAAAAAAAAGCCTTTAAAAAATGACATAAGTTACCTTCCTTGCATAGAGGTAAAAATATTTTGAGCGTAACATATCCATAGACATGCAGACTCTGAAGAAGGTATCCGATGGGATTTAAAGTGCCTCGTAAAATAAAAATTATTTGAAAGAAAAATTTGGAATTTTTCTTAATCAATTTTCTACAGTCACCATGAAATTAATTCGTGGACTTGAAAGGATTTAAACTAAAATAAATACACATAATACGTCTAAATTATTTACCAAACGATGCTTGAATAAAATTATGCTGCATATTTTGAACAATAAAAAAATATTAAAAAATTAAAATCTTCAGACACACTGGGTTGTATATTAATATTCTTTCGTTTTTATTATTATTTCATTTAGATTCCTCGACTAGTTTCGGCCAACATGGCCATCATCAGGAGAAAAAAATCTGCTTGCTGGTAGCAGGGGAACTACAGAAATGAATGTCTTGGTGGAGAAAATAAACTTTTGTCTATAGTTTTCATTTTCTTTTTTTAAAAATTTTTTACATGAATTTTGTTCAATCCTTGTGTTAGTCTCTTTTAAGTTGATATTTAAGAGAAGAGCTCGATTGATTCATGCTGCTCTGAATCCCCTTGGTCATTTTGACAGTTTTATTGATTCCTGGAAAGGAGACGTGTCTCTGTTAAGTGTGCATGTGTAACTTTGAAAAGCATTCTTCTAAAGGACTGTTTTTCCGTCCAACACTTCTTCAGAACGATTTGTTGGAACGACAATAATTATCAAAACGGCGAAACTGAAAATGATACACACGGTGTGACGGGACTAAAGAGAGACAACTAAATAAATTTATTAACACAAAAACAAAACACAAATCGGTGAAAATTAACCCCAAGTGAATATAAAACAAAAAAAAAAAATATTCAAAAGCCAAACCTGAAAGAGAAAGAAGAAAGTTCTCTTTCTGCCTGCACAAGGTCGGTCAATGAAGCTTGATGTAAACAGCTTCTAAAACACGTACATTTTTAACCAGCATAACATTGTGCAGCACCCTAAATGCACAGTCAGCATATTCGGAAGCGCCACCCGGGTTATTAATTACCCAAAGCGTGTCTATCTTCTTCAGTCTCGCCATTTGGATAATTGTCGTTCTATCAAATGTTTCTCGAGAAGTATTGGACGAAAAACGGCCCTTGAAAAGAATGCGTTTCATCATTTTCAAAGTAATATTGGTTTTCTGTGGTACATTTTTTTTTAACATGCACGCACACACACAAACACACATATATATATATATATATATATATATATATATATATATATATATATGATTGCGTTTATCATGAAACAGTCTTTTGACTCTGAATTTTGACATCAATGTTCACTTTTATATTAGGTTGGTGCAAAAATAATGACGTAATAATGTCGTTATTTGACGTTAAAAATACATCAAAAAACGACATTATTACGTCATCATTTTTGCACCAACCTAATATTTACATACGCTCTATCCTGATATTGATCAATTTATCCCATAAATATAGCATACATAAAACTATATTTCTTCATATATATATATATATATATATATATATATAGATAGATAGATAGATAGATAGATAGATAGATACGCACACACACACATATATATATATATATAGATAGATAGATAGATAGATAGATAGATATGAGTGTGTATGGAGAGAAACGATGTTGTTTTTATTTAAAAAATGCTGAGCAAGAAGTTTCAAAGTCAGTCACCTTCAATAAATTATAAATATATTTAATTTATTAACCATAGCTCAGTTTTGGAACAATGCCACAAATATGAGACGGCCAAGTGAGAATCGATCTCTCCGCTCGGTATTAAGAGTCTAGACAAGACGTTCACCATTATAACAGCTCATGGCACCGACAGTGCTGTTCAGTCGAACATTCTAGTTGGCACCAAATCATTCTAATATAGACCACTAAGTGAGGAATGAACTCGCTAGTCATGTACTTCGAGTGAAACTTCATAAATATTGCATCACAATATGGTGTTCTAAAAATATTTAACAAGTTGTCATTTATTAGAAATTTCACATTAAAATATTCATTTTGATGTACAGAATAATACATACATACATGCATACAAATATGGACACCTCGATGCGGTGTAATGGTTAGCAAGGTTGTCTCGCTAGAACAATTACGACTAATTGGTGAGTTCTATCCTCACTGGGTGACCCCTACTTTTTCGGCCTTGATCCACACCTGAACTACGCTTAGAAAATCACTATAAATACATATAGATATACATATATATGAATTAGAATCAAAGATGTATCAACTATGGATTAGGATCCGACAGAACGATAGGAAAATGAACAAACAGCAAACATTTTAAATTTTAAATTTTTCTTTAAGTTTCATTAGAAGTGAAATACGGAAGTGAAAAGAAAATTCTTGTATTTTTTTTTTTTTTGCATTCATTAAGTAGGCTTTACATGTAGTTGTCTTGTCTGATAGCGTTCAAGTGTATACTTGTGTGTTTGTGTATGCTAATTCTAGTTGGTCTATGCAGAATTGTGTTCATAATGGTGTGCGTATTTGGGCGTTTAGTTGACATTTTATTTCTGTTTGGTAGTGTCCGTATATTGATTGGGGGATGTTTTGCTTGGGCTTGATAGTTTCCTTATTCCATCGCGCGTGCGTGCGTGCGTGCGTGCGCTCGCACACACACACATACATATATGTATATATATATATATATATATATATATATATATATATATATATAACCGAATGGGGAAATATAAGTACAAACACACACACACACACACACATATATATATATATATATATATATATATATATATATATATATATAAAAATAAAAAGAAAGAAAAGTAAGATATATAATCCGGTGTTCTTATAGTCATTTTTATTTTTACAAAATAGTGCTCAATGTAAATTTACAGAGCATTAATATTATAAATTAATTGATTTAAAATATGGTTTTTCCGCTACACAGTTCTAACCATGTTTCAAAAATGGAAGGTCCGAATGTAATTTTGTAATTAAATTAAAGACATTAGTTACATTTTATCCTCAAGCGAATTTTGGAGTAACTTTTAAAATTATTAGGTTTTAAAGACACAGCTAAAATCATAATTCACGTTTCCAAGGTTACAGATAAATTCACTTCCACGAGACAGGGGTGTTTGCGTGTTCTTTATGTCTGTATTTTGATGTATCCGTTATTAGTTACGTTTTGGTAGGGGGTAGGGATGTATTCTTCAATGAAATCTGACATCCGTTAAATGCATGTCGTCTGGTTTTTTAAAATTTTTTATTGTTAACGTAGCTAATAACGGATACATTTTAAATCAATTAATTTATAATATATATATATATATATATATATATATATATATATATAACCGAATGGGAAAATATAAATATCAGCGACGGATCATATACAAATACATATAAATACTCTATCGTGTAAGAAAAAAACAATGCACAGTGTTAAATAACAGAGCTATTGCACAACTCTGTGTTTCATTTCGAAGCAATGATCAAGTGCCGGCATATTTATTTTTATTTTGATATTAACTTTGGATTGAATTACTGAATAATTGATAATTGCTTCGGCATTAAACTCAGAATTGTGTGATCAATTTAAGGTATTTTGTATATTTCTTAAAATATATAAATATAAATACACACACACACAAACACACACGCACACACACACACATATATATATATGTATATATATATATATATATATATATATAGGACAATTTCTTCACACAGTAAGTCCTAAAAAGAAATGTTAGTTTACATTCAATAAAAATGACAAAAAGTATTTTGCCAGTGACTTTTAATAAAACATAGATTACAGAAGGATTAAAAATACATGACTCTCACTCTTTCTCTCTCCTTCTCTTTCTCTCACTTTTTCTCTCTTTCTCCATATTTTTTATATGTGTGCACTTTTGTATGTGTGTTTGCGTGTGTATATATGAATGTTTGGACGCGCCCGCCTTTATATGTATGTATGTGAGTTTCCATGTCTGCATATGTGTGTGTGTGTGTTTGATAATCCGTTCACAAAATGGAGCATGATAAAATGTCGTATAACAAGGTTTGGTTTTCTCAAGTAGTTGGGTAGCTTTTTATGTCACTTACGTATATTTAGTATTTGTCATTTATTTCTTTTTATTCTTGTCAATATGAAGTCAGTTTGTGATATGTTTGTTGCTAATGACTATGGGAGTGTGTCTTTACCGGGGGAAAAGTTGCGTGAGCAGGCAAATATTGTAAAACTTACTCATTCTTTTTGAAATACTGGAGACAGTAAAAGTATTCAGGAAAAAAGGTCAAGTTAACTTTCACACAGGCCATATATATATATATATATATATATATATATATATATATATATATATATATATATATATATATATATATATATAATCATTGAATATGACAGACAAGGTACTTTGATTTAGTTGTTTCTACAATTTCTCATGCGATCTTTTTTTTTTTTGTTTTTTCGGTGGATAAATTATATAAAAACTGTTCAATTGTTCTTTCTTTCCCAGCGTTTTTGGCTGTACATTTATCCATTTTCAAGGTTGAAATATATTAACTGTTAACAAGAAATAGATTGTTGCATGAATCTATGTATAATGTTTAATTTTCAAAACACGTTCAAGATTGTGGACATGTTCATAGTTGATATTATTTTTTTATTTTTTTTTATTAATAACAACACTGAATAATAACATGGAAACAATATCTTGACTGTGTTTTGAAAATGAAAACATTATATAATTACATACATACAACAACCTACTTCTTGTTAAGAGTTAATATATTTCAACCTTGAAAATGCCTAAATGTATTACCGAAAAGGCTCGGAAAAACAAAGAACATTTGAACAGATTTCATATAATTTATCATCCGAAAAGAAAAAAAAATATGTATGTTTACATGAGAAATTGTATAAAAAACTAAATCAAAACACCTTGTCTGGCATATTCAATGAAACGTGTATGAAAGAAGGATTGCTGCCTAAACACACACACACACACACACACACACACACACATATATATATATATATATATATATATATATATATAATTATATATATGTATGTGTGTTTGTGTCAAATGTGGAGATTTTTCAGAGGTGAAGGTCAATGGAAAGAACAGGTTTCAGACACCGATTAGGGTTATTTCTGTCATTTTTTTCACGCATGATCATAGAAAAAAAGGCGCGAAACTTCTTCTTTCTGACCTTATCCATATAACTATATAATCACATTTATATTTAAATTTTAAATGACCGTAAAAATTAAACATACCCCAATATTCATCCAATCATTCCAAAATTCCGTCATCAAACATAAACAATAATGATGAGGAAATTAATAAAGCTATTTTAAAAAAAGAAATGGTTAGGAATAACAATGCATCACTTGACATTGAACTTTTGAAAATAATTTATTTTTTCCTCGAATTCAATATTAAGTCGTTTTTTTTTTAAATTTTATATATAAAGTTTGTTATCAGAAATGAATCGGATAAAATAGTGGTGTTTATCAAATATTAACTCACACTGGAAACAAATAGGGAGACTTGAAGACCTTTACACATACAGAGTTAGTGAAAGTATTAAAAAGCATTAGGAACTTATCGCCAAGTTAACTACTCAGAGTTTAATTTGATTTGCATTCGAGCAAAGAATATAGTGGTCGTTTTTACCGGGTGTAACAGCAAAATTATCCAAATCATGTAAAAGCAAAATTGTCCATTTGTTAGATTAAGATTTGAATCGTTGTGTCTCAGAAATGATTAAGGATGTCACAGTGTAATTCTCTGATATTGTTATAACACTATTGGACTCTACTTTGAGTAATGAGAATGAAGAATTACTCTCTTAACAGGAGAATCATGATGAAATCGATCATAAACGAAAATGACATGTTCATCATTAAATAATCATAGTTAAGGATCGGAAGCACATAAAGGACTGAAATAAAGTTCATATATATATATATATATATATATATATATATATATATATATATTTTATTCTAGGATGATTTTCCGACTTATTCAAGATGATCTTCGCCCTCTCTAACGTTCTAACTTTCTGTTCTGGAGTAAAAATGTGCCTCACAGATTTTATTTTAAAGACTTTTTTTTTTTTTTTACTTCTATTTGGACTGACATAGGGAAATGTCTTCTCTCACTTACCAAACGTCTTATGGGTTAAGTTGGATCTTTTCATTGATCCCTTTAGCTCTAATTTGAAAAGATGATCCTCTTTCTGCTGTAACCTTCTGATCTAGTTTTTCTCTCTACTGTTCCCTCTTTTTTTAAACTTATTCTCCGTTCTCTTCATGATTCTTGAATGAACTTTGAAGACGGAAACCAGAGTATGAATGTTGGTACCATTACTGAAGACCTGTGTGATCTTTTTCCTCTCGCCATTACTCAGTTGAAAAGACAGTAGGGCTGACACCAAATGATTTTAACCTGTTCTCTTTCTTGCTGAATAGTTTAAAGTGTTTTTCAGTGATTCTCACGAAAAATGGTGTCAAGATGGCTAAACGACTTATCTGAAAAACTGGAAAAAAGAAACTTAATTTAGTGTATGTTTTTAGCTAGTAAACGTTTTCTGGGATGGACAATTATGCCGTTACACGATTTAGACAACTTTGCTGTTCCATCCGGTGTATATTTTTCAAACATCCCCAGGAAATAGAAAAGTGAATCGCTGTTATGCAGACCTCACAGAAGGATATGACCACATAAATAAGGGACTTCCTCTTCTCCATTAGAAACCGACTTCCAATCCCTGGCTCTTCTGAATGTCTTGATCTAATAGCGAAACTTATATCAGTCTGAAAAAAAAAACCCTAAGTCTGGCAGGTACGCCACTACGGAAACATTTCAAACCTAATCAGGTGTACAAAGAATCTCAGTTTATTTAATATTTTCCTGGACATTTACAAGCATAGATGTGAAGAAAAGAGCATTGAAATTCTAAGCATTTCAGACCAAATCCCAAACGAATCTACTAATAGAAAACAACGATCCTGATTTCACTACCGTAGCCAATCTACTGATTATGTCGGGGGGGGGGGGATCTATGCTGATGACATAGTTGTTTATACATTATTAGGAGGACGAATATTTTCTGTGACAATTTCTCGGACATTCAGGACAGTAAATGTTGTTTGATACTGTTTATTATACACAGAGCATTTACTTAAATATTTGTATCTATAAAAAGAATGTATAAACATAGCTGTTTATATTTGGAATAAGAATGATAAGAAAATCAACATCCTGTA
>OZ010578.1:93589792-93592292 GCA_963932145.1 Acanthosepion lycidas
TGATCGACTTCTTAATGTTGTTATCAAATTCATTAAGGAAGGTGCCGTAGTTTTTTCTTTTATTTTCCCAAGAACGTTCAATCTCATACGAGATCATCTCCAGGGTTGAAATGCTAAGAAAAATGATAATCTCAGATGAGACTGAAAGAACTGAAGAAACTAAAAGAAATGAAAAAAAACTACGGTACCTTCCATAATGAATTTAACAGCAACATTAAGAAGCCAATCAGAGAATTCGATAGGATTATAATAAAAATAAATAGAGATATGTCCAGATTATTCACCCAAACATACTTGAGTGAAGTTTTGCTGCCTTATTTTATATATATATATATATATATATATATATATATATATATATATATATATATGTGTGTATATATATATATGTATGTACGTGTGTGTTCGAGAGAGCGTGTATAGATAGGTAGTTACGTCAATAATTACATGCACTTATGATAAGAAAAACTTATTTTCAACAAAGTTTGTCCTAATAGGATCTACTGTCGTGTTAATTCAATTAAATTGATGATTTTCTGTTAATCATTTCATTGGAAGAACATTATAAATGAAAATTTTACATCAAACGTAGGCATAGTGATCCACCTTAATCTTTGTTTCACACTCTCTTTTTCTCCATCATTTTCTCTCTCTTTTTTCTCTTTATATATATATATATATATATATATATATATATATATATATATACATATATATATATATATAGTCACACACGATGTTATACAAAACCATGTTATCAGCAGGCGTCCTGTAATGCTGAAATAGTGTGAAACACTTATTTTATAATAAACAATGTTATGGAAATATAAACGATGATACATCCTTTCTGATCTCGTATATACACACACACACACACATATATATATATATATATATATATATATATATATATATATATATATATATATATATATATATATATATACAAAATTTTGGCGGGAAAACATAATTTCAATTTTTAAAAACACTCCTTATTTTTTGCTTAAAATATGTACCCCCTAAATTTAACTTTTATCTTAGCAAGAAATTGGATTTTCGCCTTGCTTAGTGTGAATTGAATAACATATATATATATATATATACATACATATATATATATATATATATATATATATATATATATATATATATATATATATATATATATATATATATATATATATATAATCAATTCACACCAAGCAAGGCGAAAATGTAATTTCTTATCAATATAAACGTTATATTTAGCGGGCACATTTTTTGATCAAAAATTAAGGAGTGTTTTTTTTTAAATTGAAATTTATGTTTTCCTGCCAACATTACGTATATATATATATATATATATATATATATATATATATATATATATATATATATATATATGTATAGATAGATAGATAGATAGATATAGATATATAGATATGTATATATATATAGTGAGAGAGAGAAATATGTCATATATAAACATACTTATAAATAAATATATATATATATATATATATATATATATATATATATATATATATATATATATATATATATTTGCGTGTGTGTCTGTGTGTGTATAATTCATCTATAAAAAAGAAACAAAAAGATTAAAGACTAGTGGAAAACCATTTATGCCAACGCGTTTCATCGTTTGTGGAATGTATTCAAAGCAAGTGTAGAAAGTTTATCTAATAAACTGCATTTACACACGTAAATAACATTGAAAATGATATACAAAAGTTAACTCCTCCTCAGTTTAAACTTCTGTTCAAGTCTCTTCTTCATATTTGATGAGAATGTTCAACATTCACTGCCATACAGGAGGACAGATACATTTCGCTTGAAGATGGAACAGAGCTTACTTTGATTCAATTTAATTCAAATAATTATATTGAATTTTTCGGCTCTTGTTTTGAAACATGAGAACTCTTATGTAGCCTGTTGTAATCATATTTTTTAAATCTATATATATATATATATATATATATATATATATATATATATATATATATCAGTTCATACCACGCAAGGATTTTCGAAATCTTGTCTACAACACTCATTGCACATGATTCTTGGGTTAGGACTGAGACGCCAGAAAATAATTGAGCAAAACAACAACAACTATATATATATATATATATATATATATATATATATATATATATATATATATATATATATATATATAAGTACGTGTATTCTATTTATATATTATTCTACGTGTTATGAAAATTCTAACAAACATGAAGTATATTTGCCTTCTCTCACAGACGCGCCGTCGCCTCTCTCTGTCTTTTTTACAAATACTTTCATGGTAATTGCCCCGATGAGCTGCTTTCATTGGTTCCCTGTCTCCATGAATTCAAGCGCTCTACGAGGCAAGAATCCTGCTCTCACCCTTTCACTGTCTAAACTATTAAATGTAGCAGTTTCTTCTACTCCAATAGCTTCATACCTCGCACCTCTTGCCTGTGGATCTCCCTTCCCTATTCCTGTTTCCCTAAGAGCTATA
>OZ010578.1:93597292-93622292 GCA_963932145.1 Acanthosepion lycidas
TTATCTATTTTCTTAATATTTGGTATAGCTTCTTCGTGCCTAACCAAGAACTCAAACAATGAGGAGAAAATTGTGGGTAGATGACCGTTAAATGTGTTTAAAACACTACCTAATGTGTTTTACACTTTGTTGTCAATATGCGATTTATTTAATTCATTATTTGAGCAATACTTCTCAGGCAAATTCAACTGCAGACGAATGTGTCTTCCTGGGAGCTTCTCTGAGAGACAGCACGATAAATATGCCTCTTAAAACTAGGTTTAATTGTAAAAAAAAAAAAAAAAAAAAAAAAGTAATAGAGCTTTCTAAAAATAAACATTACGATGTTTAAAAAGACGTTAGTGTATTTTAACATCAATTAATCTGTCACTGTCAGTTTTTTTTTTTTTTTTTTTTACTTTGTAAAAAAACTATTCTAAGACGGGATATCTCGTCCAGACAGTTAAATAGTTTACAAAAAGCAGCATTGTTTACGTTAGTACAATTTGAACATCATTATAAAGTTACTTTGGTGTGTGCGTGGGGGGGGGGGGTTTACAGTGATGGTCACGTACAAGACCCGGGAGCCACTCGAGATAGTCGGTTATAGAATAAGAGGCACTTTTTTATTCGGATAAATGGGAAAGATAACGGCTAATCCGAGACACGAACAGGTTAAGATTGCAGTGATCGGGAAAATATCCTCTTGGGAGTTGGTTCCACAGAGCTGGAGTTCGCGGGAAGAAGTTACTCGAGGTTGGTTCACTGCAATGTGCACAACATGGCGAGCCTTAGCCGTGAAGGTTAAAACTGTTGAACTTAGAACTAAGTAATGCAGTTCTTCTGAGCAATTTCCATGGAAATAACGAGAGAGCAGCGAGAGACTTGCGGCGTTTCATCTGCGAGGGAAGGGTTGCAGGTTGGAAAATAATTTATCACTCACAAGGACACGGAGACGCTCTTGAACTCTACCGAGATTGACAAGTGAGGACAGGGCAGTAATCCATAAGAAATTACAAAATCTCCTACAGAAGGTAGCGACGGAGAGTGAGAAGAAAGGACTAAGTATAAACTACAAGACAGAATGCATGGTCGTCAGTAAGAGGAAGAGCCCGAAATACGATTTGCAGTTGAGTAACACTAGAATCAAGCAGACGCAGAAGTTTAAATATCTGGGAAGCGTCTTGACAGAAGACGGTAAGTGCGACACTGAGATCCGTAGACGTATTCGAATGGCCAAGGACGCATTCCAAATGCTGATCAGAGTATTACGAGACAGCAGGATTTCTTTGGTAACAAAGTAAAGAATACTGAGCTGTTACGTGACATTTGTTCTTCTTTAGGGTAGCGAATGTTGGACGATTTACTTGAGGCGACGGAGATGTGGTTCTACAGAAGGATGCTAAGGATATCATGGACCGAATATGTGAGCAACGATGAGGTATTAGAAAGGTCACAAACAAGGGGGAGCCGTATAGTTAACATTAGAAAGTGGCAGCTGAAGTTTCTGGGACACATAATGAAGAAGGAGGGCCCGGAGAATCTGATACTCACGGGTCAAATAGAGGGAAAGAGAGACAAGGGAAAACAACGCATGACATACCTGACGAGCTTGAGCAGGTGGATGACAGAGCGTGGTCTGGGGGAGGAAGCAGAGGGGAGGAACTTGTTGAGAGCTGCAAGGGATAGAGGGAGGTGGATGCCTTGATCATTTACGTCCTGAAAGGACATGGCGCATAAAAAGAATCCAGTTTCGGCTTGATTTGGCTCTTGTAAACGTATAGCATAGCAGGAGGAGTATGGTACTTACTAGAGCGGTGCAAGTAACGATGGATCGTATGTGCTAACTCTAACTTCAGGCTTGAGTTTAGTTTAAGACCCAGTCGACGTACAAGGCACGAAACCTCCCCGAGGGAATATCCATTCATCGTGTTTGGGGATAGTTCAGGGTCCGATCGGTGATGATGGAATATCACTAGTTTGGTTTGAGGATTTCAATTACTTATGAAACAGATATAACTTGGCAATATCAGGGCATTGTAAGGTCAACTGCGAGAGACAGCGATACTTCATTTCTGGTCTGATCTAACTAGTATGACGATAGACCATGGCATGGGCCAGGTACCGTGGAATATTGCTGCCCAATTCACACTGCCCAGCTTTAATAGGGTACAAAAGCATTTCTACAGCCTTGTGCGTAATGAATTATTTCTCGTCCTGAAATACCCTTTCCTACAAACGATTAGCTGCTAACCTATTGATGCTTTATCGCTTATTAAAAGATGCAAACACCAAATTAGAAATTTGCTTAAAAGTTCGACAGAAATCACAGACGAATAAAAAAAAAAAGGAATTAGAAACATTAGCAAGATCATGGCTAAAAAGGTTTTTTTTAAAAAAGTCACATTATGATTTGTATAAAATTGTAAAGGATATAATCAAGAAAAGTGGATTGACCAACAGGAAAATCTTCGAAGAAGCTGGTGTATGAAATGCAAATAGAAATGATATCACACTTGAATGTTATAAATGGATCCTGCTAGACGTTGCGGTACCTAGAGGCAGGAAAATGGTGAAGATGAAGCAGGCAATAAATAAATAAATACAAAAATAAAATAAAGAAGTATCAAGTGATACCCAGCAACGCAATCCAGAGAAATATACAAAGCAGATGTTCAAATTGTCCCTTTTGTGGTTGGCGCACTTGGGACTATTTTCAGAGATCGTTTTGCCGCACACAACGCCTTCGGGATACCTAACATCATTGGGAGTGCTCCACAGGTGGCGGTACTGGTTCAAACAAGAGGAAAGTGTTGTGTCTCTAATCTACGTGTAGGAGCTGTGACATGATCCTCTCCACCCAGCCAAAACATATTCCGAGTGTCCGTGAATTTACCAAATCAAATAATAATGGTATGCCCTGTAGACTCCCGTTGTACAATAGGGCAGAAGCTTTCCAAGTTAAGTGTTGCCGCTTTGGTTCACCGCAAATGCATATATATATATATATATATATATATATATATATATATATATATATATATATATATATATATATATATATATATATATATATTACTGAGTGACGGTTGTTTTCTTGTTTATTTAGCGGCATATCAACTTCTAACGGTTCATTTAATGCCGAAATTTAATTTTCTTATTAATTTGTTGTACAAAAATGTATTGCTGGTAATATTTTTGCTTATTTACGTATTACGGGAAACATTTTTATTTATTTAGAAAAATGTCTTGCTGGTAATACGTTTGTTGATTTAGAAAAATGTTTGTTGGTAATACTTTTTTTGATATAGAAAAATGTCTTGCTGGTAATACTTTTATTGGTTTAGAAAAATTTCTTGCTTGTAATACTTTTGTTGATTTAGAAAAATGTGTTGCTGGTAATACGTTTCTTGATTTAGAACAATGTATGGCTGGTAATACGTTTGTTGATATAGAAAATGTATTGCTGGTAATACTTTTTTGATTTAGAAAAATGTCTTGCTGGTAATACTTTTATTGATATAGAAAAATGTCTTGCTGGTAATACTTTTGTTGATTTAGAAAAATGTGTTGCTGGTAATACGTTTGTTGATTTAGAAAAATCTCTTGTTGGTAATACTTTTGTTGATATAGAAAATATCTTGCTGGTAATACTTTTGTTGATACAGAAAAATGTCTTGCTAGTAATACTTTTGTTGATTTAGAAAAATGTCTTGCTGGTAATACTTTTATTGATTTAGAAAAAATTCTTGCTTGTAATACTTTTGTTGATTTAGAAAAATGTGTTGCTGGTAATACGTTTGTTGATTTAGAAAAATGTCTTGTTGGTAATACTTTTGTTGATATAGAAGATGTATTGCTGGTAATACTTTTGTTGATTTAGAACAATTTATTGCTGGTAATATTTTTAAAAATGTATTGCTGGAAATATTTTATTTTTTTACAAAATTATATTGCTGGTAATAATTGTTTTTTATTTCTCTTTTACGAAAATGTATTGCTGGTAATTTCTTTTACTATGAAACTGTATTACCGGTATTTTTACTATAAAAATATATTTTTATTCTTTCCTGGTGTTTTGACCCCAGCTTGGGTGTTAGCCATGGAACCTAACAGGGTTGACCTGGGAACAACAGTAATTAAAGTTGGTTCCACGCGCCTCAGAAATTTACGATCACAGTCTTTGCTGCCGGATGTAGTTTATCGTCATAACCAGGACGCTAAGTGACATTACTAGTTTTATCTCCTAGAATGTATGTCAAATAAAGCTGGCGATTCCATTTATTAACACTATCTGGTAAGCGAGGGGTTGGGAAGAATGAATGGTATCTGTGAGAAAGTGAACGCAATGGCCTCTGCTGGAATTTGAACTTGACACACCAATCCCATTTTCCGCGCCGATAACCGCAACGCTTCACGCGCATCCATAAAGGAGACCACTCCGTATGTACTATATTTAACATATTATCAGTGTTTGCATGAATTACTCACAAAATGAATTTCCAGGATTTTATAACCTCCTTAGTAGAACGATTAGCATAAATATTGTTTGTTTTTTTTTTAATTAAGTTTACAATAAGAAATTTTGGTACATGGACATGAATATGAGTCATCCAGTAAAGATCACGATCACTTAGAGTCAACTCCGATGTCTTGTGAATCGATATTTTACGGTTAAGTTGCCTCTAGCCTTATAGTATATGAAGTTTGGTTATTATTTACTTATAGCTTGGCATGGTTCTTAGTGTTCCAATCTTGTAGCAGAACCGTTGAGTTGGTGGTTAGTGAAAGCTGATCTACGCAGTTATCACTGAGTGATATCCAAACAAGATAGTTGTCTCGGTGTTGCATTGTTGTTCATTTATGTTAAATTTTAATCGACAGTCTCCAGCCACCTCCGGGGGTCAATAAAAAAACTCAGGCAGACCAAGGTGTGATATGTTCAGATCACCGAGAGACATCTAAGCAAGATAGTTGTCTCGTTGTTGTATCGTAGTTCGTTTATGTTAAATTTTAATCGACATGTTTCCAGCCATACTCTGTTGATAATGTAAAATTGTATGAGGTTGTTACATATATTCGTTTATTTTTTCCCGAGGTACCGTGAATGATCTCGAAGAATAATCTTTCATAGCATTTTTGCTTTTTAGTAACTCTGGTCATCCTGTGAAACCGTTATTTTACACTAGTTTAGATTTACTTCATATTACAAACCCCTTTGAAACGGGATGCCAAGAAGACAATAATGAGCATGTTCGACATCTCTTCGCTTTTATTCAAGGTGACAAAACTGGCCGGGACATTTGTCCCGTTTACGGAAATGACTTCATTACCAACAGAATGTCACAGAAATGGTTTTCTCTGTTTCAAGGAGGGGAAGTTTGAACTTACAGACTCTCCGCGTTCTATCCGACCTATTCACTTTGATGAGAACCAATTGCACGCGCTAATTAAAGAAGAACCGCACCAGACCGCAATGGAATTGGACCAGAAGATAGCAGGCTCTCATTCTACTGTCGGTCGCCATCTTCACTCAAAGGTTAAGGTCCAGAAACGCAGGCATAGGTTTCAAACGCTTTGACCGAGAGAAAATCCAGCACTCCTCCATTGTTGCTAATTTACTCGTTCGACGCCAAGCTACTCGTCGATACAAAGAAATAACTCATTTGGGAAGTTCTGCCACACCACCATATTTTCCTGATTTAGCTCCTTCAGCATATCAAATTCTTCGGTCGCTTTCTAACAATTTGGGGTGTTTCATTCAAAAACGATGTGGAGTTTAAAACTTGGCTTATGAACTGTTCGTGTCAAAACCTAGATATTTATATCCTCGAGCCATTGAAGAGTTAGTCGCCCGTTGGCATGTCAAATAATGAAGGAGAGTACGTTGTTAAGTGATTCAGGATAATAATACATATTAAAATGAATTCTAAAAAGTGAATGAATTCCTGTAACAACCTAATAGGGCCTTTATAGTAAATTTTAATCGACATATCTTCAGCCACCTTCAGGGGACATTGTAAAATACCTTAGATGTAAAGTTATATGGTTTATTGAGACCTTTACTTTAGTTTTTTTGTAGTTATAGCAATAAGATTTCCCGTTGTTTAACCGTCGGTTCAAGGTTTTCATCATTTCCCTACAAGTAAGGCAATTAAGCCACGAAGAGGCAAGGAGTTGGTGAGTGTGAGAGAATATGAGAAAAATAAAGCATTATTAAGGAGAGTGAATAATAAAAGAACAGGAATTAAAAAGACAAAAGATAACGATTGGCGTTGCATTGAAGGTCAAAATAGACTGGAAAGCAGGAAGCCGGAAGAGATTTCTACAAGCGAGAAATGCGAAAGAAAAAGCTGTTGACATAGGTTGCATCGAGCCATTTCAACTCTAAAAATCATCTTGCCCCCAATCATAGGTTTATGATGACATCAAAATTCTCATTTTGTTTCTCGTAATTTCTGCCGAGGATATGTGAGTCGCTTCGTCGTCGAACGTGGAATCGGCACGCAATTTCGGACGAGTCTGGTGTGTTTCACTTCGAGTTATGACCCTGGGAAAATCGTAAATCTATCTCGTCACCCACCCAGATTTGTGTTAAATAGCAGGACAAACCTTGGCTCTCTAGCACCGAGTAGCTAGCGAGTGTTGAATTCAAAAGCGTGGGGATAGACAACAAGAAACCACTCCCCTATTTTTTCTAAGACGTCATGGAAATTAGCAGATAAGAAAGAAAACGAATTTGTGGAGAGCCAGGATCACGTACATCGTGAAAGGGCATTCCTTTAAAAAAAATGAAAATACAGTGTGTATGTATAGCATGGACGAAGCCACCACACACAGTGGGAAAGCATATTAATAAACATAAAATATGTATACTTTCGTCATAATACTATATAGAAAAGCGTGACATTTTCTTATCTCGCTATCAGCAACAGGTGAAAGAACAGGCTCTTTAGAAGCCAGTGTAGGTGAAGGACTGATCTGAATGTAAAAGCACGGAGAAGGCAACCGGAAACCACTCCATTATCTTTCCCATAATTCATGGCAATTACCTGATAAAAAAAATGAAGCTGTGGGGGAGCCATAATCCTCTATGCCCTGAAGTGATATGCATTTAAAAAAATACAAAAAAATACGTGTCTTTAAAAGTACACAATGGGAAAGAATATGAATAAACACACCATAGGCATACTGTAAAAAAACCAAAAAAAAACCCGATTGTCTGGCCACCACCTATGGGTTCATTAGCAGGGTATCCCCAACTCTTTAGCTTTGGATGGCAGCAAGTCAAAGTGAAAAACAATTCGAAATTCAAAACAACAGAGAAGACAACGGCAAACCACTCTACTACTTTTGCCAAGACGTAATGGCAATTCAAGGATAATAAAGAAATGGAGACAGTAGAGAGGCATGATTGCGTATGGTCTAAAGGGACATGACATAAATAAAATCTTGGTTATTATCTGCCTGGAATGATCGAAAGGTTATTCAAGGTTATTTACTTCGAATCAGCGTATCAACCTTACCCCTGTCTTTCTTTTACAACAAACAGTGAAATCCTAACTTATGAATGGCTGCATTCAGGCAGAAAATTCAAACTTGTCGTCTGTATCAATCATTTTTTAACGTTCAATGACCGGTTCAAAATTTTCTTTCTCGTTATTTTTTTTTCTATTTATTTTTTGTTTAATATTTCTTTATGCTTCTATTTTTTCTTTTATTTCAAAATGTTTTTATCAATTATTTTCTTTTTCTTTCTTTCTTTGCGTTTTTCTTTCTTTTTTATTTAAATTTAATTTTGATGTTATTTCTTTCTTTCTTTCTTTCTTTCTTTCTTTCTTTTTTTCTCGTAGATTCAGTTTCTCTATCTCTTTTTCTTCCTTTGGCTGCTTTTTCAGTGTTTCCGCCTTTCTTATCTTTTCTTTCCTTCTTTTTTGTCTTTTTCAGTTCTCTCTTTTTTTTCTCTCTCTCTCTCTCTTTCCCTCTCTCTCTTTCCCTCTCTCTCTTTCAGTGCCTTTTCTGTGCTTCCAATTTTCTTTGTTTATTTCAGTACATGCCATCTATTTGTTTGTTAATTTATCTTTTTATTTGTTTCTTTTTCACCTTCTTTTTATATTCATTCCAGAGCTTCTATTTCTAACGCAGTCCGCAGTCCGTCCATCATTCCTTCCTTCCTTCCTTCCTTCCTTCCTTCCTTCCTTCCTTCCTTCCTTCCTTCGCTCGCTTCTTTCACAGTTTTCTTGCTCTGTTAGTTAACTGGGTAAAGAATTAGTCGCAACTTTGAATATAAACGACAATGAACCAAATCAGTCCGTGGACAACAACAAAGGCAATAACAACGACCACGAAAAAGAAATCACATGTTAGTCACATGACGTCCCCACCATGTATGCTATCAACCCAGCTATCCGTTCATCTGCCCATCTAACAAGACAGTTGTGCAAGTCCCGTCCGCGCCCACTTCAAAACATTTTTTTTTGTTTTAATAACCGTTTTAGTGCTCTGACATCTTAAACGCCCTAAATAGAATTATATACGGCATATGACTGGCATTCCAATTCGTCTATTGCTGATAATTTCACTATCTAATCATCTTTCTCCTCCTCTTCTTTTTCCCACCTCTTCGTAGCCTACTTACTTTCAATGACGGACCGGTCGAAAAGTTAAACATTTCTCACACTTTCCAAAAAGCCGAGCTACCCACATATCTTCTGTTTTATTTGGCGTCTTTTTCTCTCTTTTTCTTTCTTTCTGTATTTCTTTCTTTATTTGTTTATATATCTTCTTTTCTCGTAAGGAAGACATCGCTTACAGAGACGTGCGTTTAGCATTAACTAGTGGCGGCCACAATCTTAGCAATATAAGATATGCAGATGACATGAGGCGCGGTGGAGCGGCTCGGATTGAGGAATCGGAGAGCCGAGTTCGAATTCCAGTCGAATCCATTACATTCACTTACGTGCTAATACCCTTAGGAAAGGTATGAATCCTCTTCTTCTCCCTCTAGTTATGGGTAAGTAGCAGGACAGATCGGATTCTATAGCCTTGGATGGCAACTGGTCTACCACAGAAAGAAATGGCAATCTACTGCGGGAAAAAATCTGCCTTGTGTATCACGCCTGGCACAAAACTGAGATGACATATTTCTAAAAACAGACACACAAAGGAATCAACAAAATCTCCCACAGAAGGTAGTGAAGGAAAGCGAGAAGAAAGGACTAAGCATAAATAACAAGAAGACAGAATGAATTGGTAGTTGTTAGCAAAAATGTGAGCTTAAAATGCAAATTACAGGCCGGGGATATTAGAATCAAGCAGGTACAGAAAGTTAAATATTTGTGAATTGTTCTAACAGAAGACAGAAAGTGCGACACTGAGATCCGAAGAGACATTGGGATGGCCAAAGACGCATTCCACAAGTTAAGCAGAATATATAGAGACAGACAATTTTAGTTGGAAACAAAGAAAGGAGTACTGGACTGAATATTATGTGATATCAATCATCCTTTATGGCAGCGAATGCTAGACATTCTCCTCAGAGATGAAGAAGAGACTTGAAGCAACAGAAATGTAATTTTACAGAATATTGTCGAGGATACCATTGACCAAACATGTGAGCAAGGATGAGGTTTTGAAAAGAATGGAAACAAAGAGAAAGCTTATCATCAGGAAGAGGCAGTTGAAATTTCTGGGAAATGTAATAAGGAAGGGGGACTTGGAAAATCTGATACTCACAGGGCACATAGAGAGAAAGAGGGACAGAGGAAAACCACGCGTAACATATTTGATGGGCAGTAGAACAGGATTTGGGAGAAATAACAAAAATCCAAAACTTATTAAGAGCTACAAAGGACAGGATGATGTGGAGGTCCATGATCTCCTACGTTCTGAAGAGACTCGGCACATAAAAAAGGAGAAAATATGACAGTTAATGCTGAACAATCTCCCAAGGAAGAGACTTGAGACAACAGAAATGTGGTTCTACAGAAGGATGCTGAGAATCCCATGGACCGAGCATGTGAGCAACGACGAACGAAATAGAAACAGAAAGATACAGTTGAAATTTTGAGGGTTGCATTGATTGATTTGTTTGTTTAATGGCATTCAACTCCTTATGGGTCTTTTAACGTTTAAATTTAATGTTCTTTGGAGCGGTGCAGAAATATGTTATTCTGCTTTCATAATTGAAGACATTGTTATGGTCCGGTTCCTTGTACCACAGTGATAGTCCAGGGTAGAACAAATAAAGGAGAACTCAAACACAGGTATGGAATAACACAGATATATTACAAACAGGAATATACACAGGGATGTAGAAAGTTTTAGTACGAACAATCAGGTTTAGCAGTAATTGTCTGAACACGACTCTGTTTCGAACTGCCTCTGACTTGACTGACTGACTCGTTCTGACTGACAGACTTCTGACGGACTTCACTCCAGACTTCAGACTGAACTCAAACTTCAGACAGAACAGTATTTAGTCACCCGTCCACGAGGGCATCATGTGGAACAAGGCAGGTTTAACGTGGGATCTCCGAGCCCGTGGGAACTCCGAGCCCGTGGGCTCGGCCAAAAATATGCCCTTTGAACCCGTATAAACGGGTTCAGGGTCAGTTTACCTCCCCGAAAGAGACTGCGCCCTTCGGCGTAGCCTCGTTCGGGTTTCTCCCCACCCGAAGGCAGAGAGTTCAACCGATCAGCCGGTCAGCCGGTCGCCCGACTTCGGACTGAACGGTATTTAGTCACCCACACCCACGAGGGCATCATGTGGCACAAGGCCGGTTTAACGTGGGATCTCCGAGCCCGTGGGCTCGGCCAAAAATATGCCCTTTGAACCCGTATAAACGCGTTCAGGGTCGGTCTACCTCCCCGAAAGAGACTCCGCCCTTCGGCGTAGCCTCCTTCGGGTTCCTCCCCCGCCCGTAGGCAGAGAGTTCAACCGATCAGCAGGTCAGCCGGTCGGCCGACTTCGGACTGAACTCTCTGCTTCCTCTTGAGGCGCAATATTTATTACGTATGTTATAGTCCATTATGTTATTATGGGTAAGGTCCCATAACAGACATGATAGATGATACTAGGCTTTCGTGTATATACATGTTTGTGTGGACTAGAGGCGGTGATGTGTGCGTTTTATGTCGTAGTTTTGTGGAAGTTATATTTTGGAATACAGTTTGATTTAAGAAATTGTAGGATATTATGTGAATTAACGTGATGGAAAGGATTCTTTCATGTTGGCTGTTTGGTTAATTTTGTTTCGCGGCATATCAGCCTCTGTGGGTTATTTAATGCTGAAATCTAGATATTTTGAAAGCAGTGTCATGCCTCAAATACAGATAAAATTTATTGTTGGTAACACTACGATAAATAGGTACTCTTGGTAATTTCACTACTTGTATGTATTATTCGTAATCTTATATAAAAATGTATTGCTGAAATCTTTACTATAAAAAAATATTTTTATACTTTCACGGGGTTTCGTTTTTGTTTGGGTGTTCACTATTTGCCCATAGCTACCACCCCAGGACAAGGTGGATCTGCGATCTACAGCAATTAAGAGGTGGTTTTACGCTCCTCAAAACCTCTCACCTCCTGATCAGAGGTCTTCCTGATGGATATAGTTTATCGTCATTCCCAGGAATATAAATCTCTAGGACGCATAATGTGGAAAAGCAGCTTGGAAAATGTGATAAATTGTAGAAAGCCATGATCTTGAAGAGATAAAGCACATATAAGAAGAAGATGTCCCGAGAACTTTCAAGACGTGATCGATCAAGACTGACCACGACTTCCTGTATTTTTGCTCTAATTAAATGACTAGGTAACTGCCAAAGCAAGAAATGTTGCTAAGGGCTACGAGTGATATGAGATGGTAGGGAGCGAACCATGATCCCTTACGCACGGAAGGGATACGGCTTATAGAAGATGTACCAAATATTTTCAAGTCATGCGTGATCTAGGTTCTCGACAAACTCTTGGTTTTTTGGTTATCTAAGTAACTTTTCTCGCTTAACCATACATCTTCTTAAAGAGCGTTGTCAGATTTAGACCCTATTACGGCATTCAATTTGCTCAGACACATGTCAATCATCTGTATATAACCGCTTACCGATCTAGACTCTATTACGGCATCCAACTCGCTTAGACACATATCTATCATCTGTATATAACCGCTTACCGATGTAGACACTATTACGGCATTCAACGCGCACAGACACTGTTTAACATCTGTATACAACCACTTTTCCGTCTCAATAATTAAATATGGATTCAAGCAAAGGAAGTCTATGGGTCTTGAAGAGATGTGCCATTTGTTGGATCTTATAGACTGGCGTTATAGAATCACAAAGAACTTTACCAAATAACAGAAAATACATTAGTTAAAGATCTGCAACAGCAACAACTAAAACATACAGTACGTTTGGCACGAAAAGAAAATAGTGGCGTAATCAATGAATTTCTACATTACCTTAAACAAAAGGTTAGAAAGTAAAGCTTCCGTCAATAATGGAAAGAGCGATAACGGTTAGGGAAAAAATTTAAGAAAATTATTTTATAAATTTGTTTCTGCTAACTAGCCAGTAAATGAATTTGTATCATTGTGATTGTTAGTCATTGATTTGGTTGTTCCTTTTAAGCTACAGTCTGCCTATGCATCACCAAGTAATATCTTACAATATCGATACTAATAATACAGTTTTCCTATTGTCTTTTACCTTATACATATTCTTTTTCTACAGGTTAACTCTGAGAAATTCTTCATAGATATAACTGAGCAATGGCGAGAGGAAAAATCATTCAAGCCTTCAGTAATGTTACCAGCATTCATAATCTGGCTTCCATTTTCAAAGTCCATTCAAGAACACAGCGAATAAGTTAAAAAAAAAGGACAGTAGAGAGGAAAACTGGATCAGGAGGTCACAACTTAGAGTTAAAGTGATCAATTAGAAAATATACAACTCAATCCATAAGACGTTTGGCACGTGAAAGAGGTGTTTCCACTATGATAGTCCAAAGAGCAGTAAAAAAAGACTTGAAAATGAAATCATTCGTGAAACGTCTGAGGCCCATTGTTACACCAGGACAGAAAGTTAGAAGATTAGAGAGGGCGAGGATCATCTTGAATAAGAAGGAAAATGATCATGTAGTAATATATATATATATTTGAACTTTATTTCAATCTTTCATGAGCTTCCGATCCTTAGCTATGGTTAATTAATGAGGAACATGCTATTTTCGTTTATGATCGATAGAGAGCAATTATACATTCTTATTGCTCAAATTAAAGTCCACTAGCGTTATAAAACCTCAGAGAATTCCAATAGGATATCTTTAATCATTTCTAAGATACAACGGTTTAGAGCTTAATCTACCAATTGGACAATTCTGCTGTTACATCCGGTGTATATGTATAAGTGGATACTCAGGTCAACAAAGAAGGGCGACAGTCTGTTTCATGCTTGAATGCAATAACCAGAACATTTGGTGTTGACCTTTGTGTTCACTGTTATATTAACACACACTATATTCCTGATAGTTAGCAATTTTACCCATAAATATAGCGATAACTATATATAATCTAAAACTATAACTATATTAAAAATATATATCATTATAGAAATATGAAACTATAAAGAATTATAAAACTATATTTTTATCATATATCCCTCGGATATCATTTCTAAATTAGATTCCCATAAGGCAAGTAGAGGTGACGTTATCCCAGTCGTCCTCCTAAAGGAATGTTCACCCGAGTTGGCTCCAGCTCTCTCCAAACTCTACAATTATTGTCTGACTGCTTCCTGCTTTCCAGCTTGTTGGAAATCCTCCCCAGTAGTTGCTGTTTTTTAAGAACTGTGGAGGACCTTCTGATCCCCTAACTATCGGCCTGTCAGTTTAGTAACGCTTTTTGGCAAATTATTCGAGGCTTTAATCAATGCTGAAGTGGTTAAGCATCTTACCTCTCTGACAAACACTATGGATTTCCTTTTGCCTGGTCTACCGCTGACGTGCTTACAGCCATCACCGAATATGTATATCAAGCTGTTGATAATAACGGCGAAGCTTGAGCTATGGCTCTTAATATCTCAAAAGCGTTTGACACGGTTTGGCATGTTGATCTTCTACGTAAGCTTCAGGACTACGATATTACAGGGTGTTTGTTTCATTTAAACCATTCGTTCCTATCAAATCGTGAAATGACAGTTAGATCCGTTTACACGAACGCGGGTGTACCCCAAGTCTCCATACTGGACCCTACGCTGTTTCTGATCTTCGTCAATGATCTTCCTGATCTCATTAGTTCCAAAGTTGGCATTTATGCAGATGACACTACCATTTAGTCCTGCCGTAATGCCAAATCCTTCAGAGCTGTCTTTTCTACAAATATTTTCTTGGGAACTGCTCTGACGAGCTTTTTTTTTTTCATTGGTGCCTCGACTACATGGTTTTAAGCGTAGTACTAGATTAGCAACTAGGTCCCACTCTTTTACTGTTGAAATGGTTAAATGTAACCGTCATTTCTACTCCAAAAGTTTCTTTTCTCGCACTTCCCGGCAGTGGAATTCCATTCCTCTTTCTTGTATCCCTGATAACTACAATTTTGAAAAATTTAAACGTAACGTCAATCGCCATCTTCTGTCGTCTTGAAGCCCGTTTATCTTTTATCATTTCCTTAATCCCCCACAAAAATAGTCTTTTTCCTCCCTTGCACTCTTTGTAACCCCCTGCATACTAGTGGCATTCCGACCAAAAACAAATTTAAAAGTTTAAAATTTCTGTGTCTCTTGTCCTTCGTGTCGTTACATCAAAGTAAACATCAATATAATCTGATAAAGTTCTCAAGAACGAAATACGTGACACTAAATGTTTTTTTTTCCACTTTGTTAAGTTTCCTAATACACACACACAAAACAGACACACACACACACACACACACATATAGTCATAACAACGTTAACAAACCCGGTCCGATGAAGTCTAAACGGATGAAACGCGTCACAAGTAAACTTTTTTCCATTTTGTATTAAAATTTACTCAACATATATATATATATATATATATATGTATATATATATATATATATATAAATAATTATTTATTTAAAAATATGATTCCAACTCGCTACATAAGAGGTCTCATGTTTCAAAACAAGAGCCGAAATCTTCAAAATAATATTTGAATTAACTTGAGTTAAAGTAGGCTCTGTTTCATCTTCAAGCGAATCATATTTTTAAATAAATAATTATATTTATGCTCTACTTTCGTATCGAGCACTATTTTTTAAAAATAATAACAAAAATAGTAAGGAACTTTGGATTATTTACCAAACCAGTTTCTTTTCTATTTTCTACAATATTTTCACACACACACACACACACACACACACACACACACATATATATATATATATATATATATATATATATATATATATATATATAAAGACAAAATGGATAACTTATATTAGCCGACGCGTTTCGACTTCTGAGAGACTTTATCAAGGATTTTATTTTGTTTCATCCAAACCGTCAAAAGAAAAAACAAAATATACAACGACAAAAAGTTAACAACGTTATTAACAAAATTAACCTAGATATACACAAATACATAATGCTAGCTATAAACTCTGTAATGTCGGGTGGAGGGTGTAGACATACGCAATTGTTGTTACTGTTGTTAGAATTGTGTCTTGAATTTCCAACAAGGGCCTGCCGGGTTGTTGCTGTCATTTTACAGATCATTTGTTTATTTTGTCTAAAGGTATAATACTTTCTCACGCATACATACACGCACGCATGTGTACGTGTACATATCTTTCTATCCGTCTTGATTTTGTATTACTTAAAATGGATTCTGCATGAAATTATTGTTATTATTTTTAACGTTGCTTATTTGGGTCTTGTAGACAATTACATATATATAAATGGTAGAAATTCTAATTTAAAATACTTATTGGTATTTATACGGAAAATTGGCCCTAATTTCGATAGGGGTTGAGTATAATTGTAAAACAATGCAGCGATGATAATCATAATGGTTGTGAAATAGTGAGAATGTAATAATAATTGCAATGTTGAAAGCAATGACAATGCTAAACCATAAATGACAAATGAAGGGTGGGGGTAAATAGTTAAAATGACGTAATAATTACAGTATTAAATAAATGAATAGTAATACTGAAATAATAATTACAATATTGGGGCAATGACGATGGTAGACTATAATTAGAGTGTTGATATTCGGTTGGTGCAAAAATAATGACGTAATAATGTCGTTTTTTGACGTATTTTTAACGTCAAAAAAACGACATTATTACGTCATTATTTTTGCACCAACCTAATAGTTGGGGGATGGGATTATTGCAGTAGTAATTGTGGAAGTAAAAGATAATGGTAATAACAGTTGTAGCATTAAATAATCACTGTAATAATAGAAGTAGTGATGATAGTAATGGTAGTGAAATAATAATAATAATAATTTTTATGGTAGTAGGAATAAATAAATAATTAATGGTAATAAGTAATAAAAATAATGATAAATTTTCAATCAAAAATTGCAGTAGTAAATAATAAATAAATAGTGCTAGAAGAAGTGATAGTGAAAGTGAAAGTTGTAATAAATAAAATAGAAAATAATAGAAATGGTGGTAACTAAGTGATAGCAACATATAGTTGTGGACGTACTAATAAATAAATGATGGCAATTATAAAAACAAAGACAATGCTGAAAAGCAGTACGGATCTTGTGGGGGAGGTGTATGAGGTGATAATAATGGTGGTAGTTAATTTGCAGTGGGTGGAAACAGTGATGGCGACAATGTTAGTGGTGGCGCCTTTTGTTGAGGGAAATTCGCTACCCAATTCCAATAGCGAAAACAACGACAATTGCGTCTGTATACACACACCGACACATGGATACATGTCTGCGCCCAGTTTCACACTGTTCATATATGTACATGTTTGTGTGAACAATAATACGTACAGGTGCATGTATGTATGTTTGCGTAATATGAGTAACATCCCGAAACAGACACAGAGAATTATTTTCCTTCCCATTACCATCAAACTCCACCATACGTAACCATAAATTGATTCGAAAATTTGAAAATTAATCAGTTCATCTGACGATCGCAACGGCGTGAAACTCAGGATCACAAACTCACATCAATTCAACTAAATATGTTAGCTCTATCACTGATATTGAGCGCTTTCCAATAAGTACCGGGCATATATAATATATAAATAATATATTTAAAAATTATATATGTATATATATATTTATATATATATATATATATATATATATATATATATATATATATATATATATATATATATATGATTCATAAATATGTGTGTAATATATATATATATATATATATATATATATATTGCTGTATCCTTAAAGAAGTTACAAACTGAGAGAAGTGGTACTCAAGAGAAGGGAGAGCAACATGCGCGTAGATGAAAGAAGAGAGGTTTATTGTAAAAGAGAATACACTACTGAAAGACAGGGAATCAGGTAGTAGGCTAGTAGCCATTCGCGAAGCAAGGATATTTACGAACCGCCCCACGCGTTCAGATGTGGCACAAGGCGTAATTTAACGTGGGGTATACGAGCCCGTAGGCCAGGGCAAAAGTTCCCCGTAGACCCCGTAAAAAAACGGGGCCGGGTAGCTGTCTACCACCCTAGACGAGACTCTGCCCTTCGACATAGCCTCATGTGTATTCCTCCCTGCTCAATGGCAGAGAGTTCGACCAGCACAGCTGGAGACGAAATTACAACTTAATATCGAACAAGGATATTTACCTTACCTTACCTCCCTGCGAGGCAGGATGTGGCGCTAGGCCGTTTTAATGTTTCGCTAAACGGAGCTCAATACTAGTACCTACTCTTTTGGGGGTCAGGATATAACTGTTTGACTTTTTTCCTCTTCCTAGTAATTTTCCCTCTCACCAGCATATATATATATATATATATATATATATATATATATATATATATATATATATATATATATATAATTGATAATATTATTGGTAAATATAGACACAAATATGCAATCATATATCTAAAATATATAAATATATATACATACATAGACATACATATATATATATATGTATAAAAAATAATTCCAAGAGTATAGAATCCAGGTAGAACTCAATGTCCAGGACAGAGTAAGGATATAATAAAAAGGCTTAAACACTAATATTCCATGGTCATAATTTATCCCATTGGAATCGTAATCCAATGGAATAAATTATGACCATTGAATAGTGTTTAAGCCTTTTTATTATATATATATATATATATATATATATATATATATATATATATATATATATATATATATATATATATTATCTTGGGAGTTCATGCCGATTTTTAGTCGTTCATGTTCCAACAGGTTAGAGCATGTCAAATTTAACCACATATATAATATGCTTACATTTCCCATTAGACGATAATTCAAACTATCTATTGAGAAAGAATATTTAAAATTCATTAATTCATGTCGCTTTTGCATCCCTATGGAAATAAATGATTATAAGGTGCATTTTAGACACTTGATGCTCTTTTTTTTTACTGTAAAGGCAAAAATGTGTTGCAAACAACAAAAATGATATGCACTGTGTACGGTGAATATGCTTTAGCTGACAGGACTGTACGGAAGTGTTTCGCAACGTTTAGAGTAGGGGACTGTAGCCTTATTGATGAAGAAGGCTCAGGCAGATCCCTGCTACACATGAAGACTAAAGTATGGCTTTGGTTGAGAATAATCCGAATTACACAACGTCAAAATTGGCAGAAAAACTAAATTTATTAAAATCCACCATCCATGAACACTTAGTGAATCTTGGGTACTCAAATTGCTATGATTTTTGTTTTCCACATAATCTGAGTGAAAAGAATATTTTGGATCGCATCTCATCTATGATTTGCTGTATAATCGTAAGGAACATGAGCCCTTTTTTTAGGAAATTGTGATGGGTAATGAGAAATGAATCGTTTGTAACAATGAAAGAGATCCTGGGGTAAGAAACATGAGTCAATTTTAGCCACTTCAAAAGAAGCTGTGAATCTGGTGAGATTGGAAAGGAATCCTGTTCTATGAGCTTCTGCTAAGTAACCAGTCAAATGGTTATTAAAAGTACTGCTTGCAACTGGAAAAATTAAAGGCAGCAGTTTAAGAAAAAAAAAAGAATTGGCGAACAGCAAATGTGTTGCTTTCGATCAAAATAGGGCCATACGGTATGTTTCTTTGCCGCCCCGCCAAAAATTGTTGCAGTTTGGCTGGGATGTGTTACCTCATCTGCCAAATTCACCAGAAATTGCTTCTTCAGATTGTAATTTATTCAGGTCCTTGCAAAATAATCTTAGTGGTAAAAATTTTAATTCTTTGGATGACATAAAAACCACCTTAATCAGTTCTTTACCGAGAAACTACCGAATTTCTGGGAAGATGGCATCTTTAAGTTGAAGGAAAAATGGAGAAAGTTTGTGCAACAAAATGGCTCATATTTACTTGAATAAATATTTAATGGCGTAATTCTGTTTTGTTTTAATTTCTCCTGAAAATCCGGACAACACAATATATATATATATATATATATATATATGAAAGATCTCGAAATATATATATATATATATATATATATATATATATATATATATAGAAGATCTCGAAAGATATATATATATATATATATATATATATATATATATATATATATATATATATATATATCTTTCGAGATCTTTTATACATATATATATATATATATATATATATATATATTCGAGATCTAAAACTTACCAGTGTATATGACGCAACCTTATTTTGCTAAGTGCCCAATAAAAATTGAAATATCGATTAGGCGATTAACGACGTTAACCAGTCCGATTGGTGAGGTGCATCTCACATTTGAAATTCATATTATTGTTATAAATAACACATTCAAGTGATCTAAACAATCCTATTTAAATATAAATATGTACATAGCCTCTATATATGACATACACACATACGCACTCACACTCACCTCCCAAATGTATATACACATATATACATCATATATGCATCATATATGCATCATATATATATATATATATATATATATATATATATATATATATATATATATTATATTTATATTTATATATATTTATATATATATATAGTGATAATAAACAAGAAAAAAATTCTTTTTATCTAATGTGGGAGAATAGGCTATTTCGGCAGACGATACGAGTGGTCGTCTGTCTTTTCAACGCCGATATGTAATGGAATTCACGTCCGTAGAGCTACAGTCATATTAAATAGCGTATTAAATAGCCTATGAACAAAAAATAAATTTTTCTTGATTATTAATCATATTGCTCTGTACAAATAAAATATATCGAGCTCACTTTTAGTGGATCAATTTTAATAATTTATATTACTTGGATCCGCTTGGATTATACACCCATAGAATTTATTTTACTTCTACTACATATATATATATATATATATATATATATATATATATATATATATATATATATATATATATATATATATATATATATATATATATATATGCCGCAAGCAAATTTTGACATTAACATTTAAGGTAAAACGTGCGTCTTGTACACCGACAACTACGGTATATACAATATTATGTTCGTTGTCTAATATGTTATTTTACATGTCACGGGAGTCTTTGTTTTAATCATTTCATATTCTGAGTTGTCCTTTAAATAAGATTTTATCTTTCCTTAAAAATTATCGTTTAACTTCAAATATCGAATCCTCTTCCTCTCGAAATAAAGTGTTTATTTTTTTTATTTTTTAAATTGTAATTAATAATTAACTTAAAACTTGCCGCATGCTGAAGTCAGGGAGGTACCTGATTTTTGCTTGATTTTTAATTTTTTTTAATAATCTCTATGTTAGTTAAATTTACTTAAGCTATGCATGCCCCCACCAAAAGAAACCACAGCTATTGATTTGTACGTATAAGGTTATCTGCCCTTCTGCCGTAATGAATCATTCAACCAGCTTATTGCTACTAACAGAGAATATAATTCTATCAGAATAATTTTTCAATTTATTCTCTCACACGTTTTATCTCCCGGCTGACATGATACAAGAGAATCATCAAGAAAATAGACGATTGCATAGACGTTTTACATCACAATATCTTCATTAGTCCTTTCCTTCTTTTTTCCGATCCCCTTTTGAGTTGACAATAAATTTTGTAGTTGAAATTATATAACTATTAACAAGATAAGGCTAGGATTTGGCACAACTTAGCAGCGAAATTGTTTTTCTCTTTTTCATTTGTGCTATTTTTTGTCTGCTCTTGAAAACGTCAAACCTTATCTTCAATATGGAAAGATATCGTTTGATGAGGATTATTTTTTATCAGTTTACCGAGATAGGAACATAATTTTTATTGTCTTTGTTTTTTCCTTCAATTAAATATTTGCCCTCTGTCGAAAGCCCGCTCTTATCTCCAAGCTAAAACCGTTATTTAATAACGATATATAATATTTTACAAATCATTTTATTACCAATTCAGTATTTTAAAAGTCACTTTATTACCAATTAGTTTTGAGTCTTCCGCTTGATGCCAAATAACTTCCCATTTAAGTCATAATTATTTGCAAATACTAATTTCCATTACGAGTAATGATTATTATTAATTATTCTCGTCACGAGGACTAACGGAGAAAATTGCAGGCTGGTCGAGGATTCCTCTTTGTTTATTTTTTCATTAAACTCAAAGAAGCGACAGTTATTAAACATTGAGTTAGGTCCCCTTTTCTCAATTTATCAGGTCATTTCATAAGTTCTATCTAAATTTTATCTTTTTCTTAAAATGAACGAAATTTAAAGAGTATTTTATAATGTCTAATGGAGCTGAACATTATTTTTATGTTTAGATGCATTTAAACTGATCAAATTTTATTTCAGAGAACAATAAAATTAAATTTTGTTTGATTAAAACCCTGCTAACATAGAAGTACCCAAGAATCATTTGAGGCACATAATCCTTTATGAGTTCAAGAAAAGAAAACTCAGCAGCCGAAGCGGCTAGAAACATTCACTCAGTTTATGGAGAGGAATGTGAAAATGAAAGAACTTGCAGAAGATAGTTGGAGATTTCACCCTTGAAGATGAAGATCGAACCGGACGTCCAGTTGAGTTTGATGAAAAGCTTCTTGAAGCAGCCATTGAAGAAAATCCTGCTTTATCAGTTGAGTAATTGGCAGTGGTTCTCAGTTCAAACCATACAACTGTTCATCGTCATCTTCAACAGCTTGGAAAAGTTTCTAAACTTGGAAAATGGGTGCCTCATGAATTGTCTGAAAACAACCTCAAATCTCGAGTTGACAGCTGCTCTTCTCTCCATTCTCGCCAACTTGTTTCACCTTTTTTGGATAGACTTGTGACTGGCGACGAAAAATGGATCTTTTATCGAAATGATAAGCGTCATAGACAGTGACTTGGTAAAGTGGAAGGACCACAGGCACAGCCGAGAAGGGAACTTCATGGCCAAAATGTTCTTCTTTCAATCTGGTGGGATCGCCAAGGAATAATCCACTTTGAATTCTTACCACCTAATGCAACAATTAATGCTCAAATATACTGTCAGCTATTAGAGCGTTTGAACCAAGCTTTGAGGAAAAAAGACCTGCTCTAGTGAATCGAAAAGGGGTGATGTTTCATCAGGACAATGCGCGACCCTACACAACAAGAATCACGTCACAAAAGATCGAAGAACTTGGTTGGGAGAAAATTCCTCATCCACCTTATTTTCCCGATCTTGCTCCTTCAGACTACCATTTGTTTCGTAGCTTACAGAATCATTTGGAAGAAGCAGCTTTTGTAACACAGTAAGAGGTTAAAATTGACATTTGTGAGTTCTTCGAATCAAAGCCCAAAGAATTTTACAGTAATGGAATTAGTAAGCTTGTTAATAGATGGAAGGAAGTCATAGATAATCAGGGAAAATACATTGTTGATTGAATCTGTAATTAAATGTAACATTTGGTCACTTGTTTTCTTTATTCAAAATTCGGGCAGAACTTATGGGATGACCTGATAATTAGAGATTACTCCAAACAAGGTTTCTTGATAGGTTTCGGCATTACTTTATCCTTAAATTAGAGCATTTATTAGGTTGAGTCGTAAATAACTTGCGTTTTTGTTTGTTAAATTTATTACTGGTGTAATGAATATGCATACACCTGGTTTCCCCCTCACAGTGGTGTGATTGGCTGGTGTCAGCCGTGGGTTCAGACTGATTTGGAGGTACATACTACACCTATTGGCGACGCCTATTGTCTTCGCCTATTGCCTACGCCTATTGCCTACGCCTATTGCCTACCGCTACGACGAGAACCAGATTACGGTTACCTGCTAGATTGTCCTACCCGGTTACAGTAGTCAACAACCACTTTGCTACTTCGAACAAATATATCCCTTTCCGGGACATATCAATTACAAAAAAAAAAAAAAAAAGAAAAGGATAAAGACCAATAGCATTTTGTTCAATTATATATTCATTGTTATTTGCAGTAGCTAATTGCCACTTGTCCGACAGGTCATCGATTAATTTTGAGCAAAATTCCGCAGGTGTTGATGTGAAAAGGTTTTTTGACGAACACTTGCATAAGATTTTCATTAGAGAAAGTTTCCCTTGCCACTGTTAAAGCGTTTTGCAGCGATTAAAACAGTTCATAATCTGTAGGAATAAGGTAACATGAATATTGTGGGTTCGATTATGGACAGACTAAACGAGTGCCATTTTTTTCTGTGTTATTCGTACTGCAAGCGGCCTTACGTTGACATGGAGGAGAGTAATATTTTTCAATGATATAAGCGTTGCTTCCCGGTACGCCTGGTTAAGTTCAGTGTGATATCTGAGCACTCTGGAAAAATCTTAAACAAATAAACTCCCTATCCCTCTCTCTCACTCACACACATTATATTAATGAACTCCTTATTTGTTCTGTTTCCAGACGTCAACAGAATCGGGGTAAAGCACAGGTGACAGTGAAGGGGAAATGAAGATAGGAACAAAGAAAGTTACACGGTAAGAAGAAAGCTGAAGGAAAACGAAAAAGAAAGGATGGAAAACAGACTGATAAACAAAGACTCATTTACACCTTTGTTTTTTAAGTGGGTGAAGCTTTATCCTTTTCATTTGACTTATACCTCACGTAGAACGGTAGATAGGTAGGTAGATATGAGAGTTTATTTTTTCTTAAACGTCATGTTCTGTTAGCACGTAGTTGATCATGGCTATCCACAGCTTTCCCTTTATTATCTGTTGACATGCCTTCTTCAGAAGGATAACTCAGTAATTTCTCGTTACGTTTTTCAAAGTTTCGTATCCAAATATGATCCTCTCTTAAACTGATTGTCAGTCAAGGCTAAGTAACCCAGTCTACCCAGCTATTATATATATAGATATTAATATAATGTTGATTCTTTGTGTTTTAATAAAGACTTTATGTTATTTACTTTTTTAGTTTAGAAATAAAACAAATATAATCCATAATCTAGATTTATCTGTCAGACAAATGGAATATTTTATAAGTTTTAGGGATGCGTATTGTTAAGGGATAATAAATGAAATGTTTGAATCATTTATAAGAGAGAACGTCACTTTTTGTGATGCAACCATATTTTTGCAAATCAATGACATATTGTCTGTTGTTAAATTAAATATAAACTTTTTTGAAATATTCTTTTTATTTATTACACTTTTTATTCTCTTTTTTACATGTTGCCACCCTTGAGTCTGTCTTCGATGAATATCGCCTTGACCACTTAAGCTCCTTTCTCTCGAAAGCACTCCGCTATCTTTTCTTTCAGACTTGGGAATGGTAATCGCTTATTGGAAGTTTAATCATTTAAATCATTTTCACGAATTATTTTACAATTAATTTTTATCCAGTTTATTAATGTTGTCGAAAGCTAAAAAAAAATAAACGTCTATTTTTATACATTTTATCCACTTTAGT
>OZ010578.1:93627292-93667292 GCA_963932145.1 Acanthosepion lycidas
CCCTGGTTTTATTTTAAAACGTCACTTTTACGTTTTTCCATACATTTTTATGTTTTTCCATATACTTTTATGTTTTCTGTATATTTGTATGTTTTTCCATATATTTGTGTTTTTCTATATATTTTTATATTTTCTCTATATTTTTATGTTTTTTCATATATTTTATGTTTTTTCTTAAATTTTTGTTTTCTGTATATTTTTTTCAATATATTTTTATCTTTTCCATATATTTTTATGTTTTTTCATATATTTTATGTTTTAAAAACATTTTATGTTTTTAAAATGTCGCATTTATTTTTTCCACATATTTTTGTTTTCCACATATTTTATGCTTTTTTTTTCTATATATTTTATATTTTCTTCATATATTTTTGTTATCGCTATATTTTATGTCTTTCCTTATGTTTTTTTTGTTTTCCATCTGTTTAATGTTTTTCCATATATATATATATATATATATATATATATATATATATATATATATATATATATTTTATGTTTTTCGCCTATATTTTTGTTTTCCATATGTTAAAAACGCCGATTTTATGATTTCCATATATTGCTTGCATTTTGCTTGACGTTTATATTATCTTACTTTATGGATAAAATCTCACAAATTATTCAACATATTGAAATATTTCGAAATTATAGTTAACATGTATAGTTTTGATATCTGTAAGATAAAACTGTATCAGCTTAAACCAGGTGCCCATCTTAAATAAACTGATTATTATCTCTGTTTTTTTTCTAAAGCCATGGTATATTGACGTCAGTTTAAGCTGGCACCTCCGTTTTTCGATATGTTGTGGCCATTTTGCAAAAATTCGTATTTTCTTGGTTTTCCAACGTATTTGAGTGAAACTTTCTTTTCCAAAATTAAAGTTCAACTGTAGTAAAAATAAAGATTGATTAGTTTTTTCCATTTTTATACATTCTTAAATCGACACCTCCTTTTTTCCATATAGTGTGACCATTTTGCTTGCGTTTCGTGTTTTCTTGATTTTTGATGAAAACTTGGAAATTATCCAACATATTTCAGTGAAGTTTTCATTTTTCGCTGGTTTTTCCCTTTTAGCTAGTTTTTCAATTTCACTCGTTTATATAACAAAAAAAAAAAAAAAAAAAAAGAAAGAAAGAAAAGAAAACGTCAATTTAAATTGTAAATTGCATAGAGACAATAATGCAAGACTTCTGAAAATTATTCTGCTGGTAAAAGGAAGATTAGGCAAAAGTCCTATGTTATTAAAAGGCAAGCAAATATTAGGTTGGTGCAAAAATAATGACGTAATAATGTCGTTTTTTGACCTATTTTTTAACGTCAAAAACGACATTATTACGTCATTATTTTTGCACCAACCTAATACTTTGATTTTCTAAAGGATAATTTTCACTTTGTACAAGGCCAGAGAGCCACTCGATGTAGAGGGTTACAATAAGAGACATTTTATGCGGATAGGAGGGGAATATAATGGTTAACCCTAGACTTGAACAGGTTAAGATATAATGATCGGGGAAACATCCTCTTGGCTTGGGAGTCGGTTCCACAGAGTATGGTTCGCGGGAAGAATCTGTTTGAGTGGAACTTCTACTCAAGGAAATACGGAGGGAATGAATGTGGTTTGCTACGACGTACGTAGCATGGTGGATCCTAGCCGTAAAGATTCTAATTGACGGATCCAAATAATGCCGTTCATCCGAGCACTTTCCATAGAAATAGAGCAATAAGTGGCTTTCTACATCTCACCTGTGAGTTGGGTTGGGGGCGGGAAATGTCACCCACAAGGACTCGAAGACGCTTTTGGACTCTATTGAGAATGAAAATAAGGACTGGGCAGCTTCCGCTTAAATATGAGAGAAGTAGTCCATTTTATGCCTGATCCGGCTCTTGTAAAGGTAGAGGATAGCACGAGGAATCGGGTACTTACTGGAGCGATACAAAAAGATATACTGAGAGCTTTACTACAAAAGATATTAATGAAGAAGAAAAATTATTTCGGGGTCTATTGAAAAAAGCAGATTGAAAACTCATCATATTTTCTCGTTTATAAAGTTGAAATTGTAACCATTTTACTTCGTAATGATATCGTAATTATTGATACACTTACAATTCAAGCGAAATTTTACAACATAAGCCCTGTTTTCGTTTCTGCTTTGCGTGTTGAGAAGACCCTGTGATTGGTTACTTACCGTCGGCAGTGACGTCACTCATAGTCTGATGGCAACGGTTGAAGTTAACAATTCTTCGATGATCGTAGCGAGAGGATCCCTTCAATATTCGTAAACTAACACCTGAACCCTCACACACTGGGGATGAGATGAGAGTGGAAAGAAAGAAAGAAAAAAAGAAAAAAAAGAAAATAATTGAGAATTAGAAAGGTTAAAAAAATTACATGCAATGGAAAGGGGAGGGGCATGACATGAGGCAGAACGAATGCGTATGTGTTTGTGTGTCTGCTTGTGTGCGTGTGTGTTTGTGTGACGAAGAGAGAGAAATAAAAATAAAGGAACAAGGTAGAATTAGGTGACAAAAAAAGAGATGTTGACGGTAAAGGCATTAGATATATGGAAGATCAGAGGGAAAGATAAAATCGAGATAGGTGTCTAACAAAAAAAAAATAAACAGGAAGGGAGAATGAGAAGGAAAAAAAAAGAAGCAAGAATAAATGAATGGATGAATGAATGAATGAATACAGCGTTATTTAAATTTCTAAGTACATGCTCGTTATCCGAAATAGCGTAAATCGAAGAAGCAATTACAGTTAATCTATATGCGAAAACTCTTTTTGCGTTTCCAGAATGCAAATATCAGACCTCAGAATTTCGTTATTTTTCACGATGCGGAAAATATGTCTTTAAATTTGAAAAGTCACATTACGCCAGTTTTAGATAAGTTGTAACTGCCTATAAAGAATGCAATGATTAAAAAAATACATAGGATTAATTATCTTAATATTTTTAAGCTTTCGTCAACAAGCACAACAGAAAATGAACTTCCATCTTCCATCCTTATAAATAAAAAATGCTTTCTTTTATTTGGGAACGCTTTATTTTTTCTCAACAAATTAATAATAGTGTTTTGGAGCAAGTGTATAGAGGACTATTTTTGCCTCCTATCAACATGGCCGATGTTAACGTCCGGGGATGTAAGTCATTGTGCATTCTTCATTTCAACTTTTCCACCGACATAAAGTGGAGTGATTATGCTGAATCAATTGCTAGGAGCTGCTGCTAAGAATGTTGGTTCACTGTGTCTTACCAACCAACTCTTCCAGCCAGAACACATCTTGGACGTTTATAGATGTACCGTTCCTCCGTGTTTTGAATATTTCTGTCATATCTGGTCTGCTGCTTCTGCTATATATCTCGATATTCTAAACAAAATCCAAAGAAGAGTCTGTAATGTTATCGGTCCTGACATGGCATCTCGGCTTCACTTTCTCGCCGCCGTGACGTGGCTTTACTATGACTATAAATATTTTCATGGCAATTGTTCTTATATGCTTTCCTTCTTGGTGAGACGACCACGTGAATTTAAACGTATTACTAGTTAGGTCTCATCACTTTGCTGCTAAACTAGTTCTATGCCAATAGTTTCTTTCCTCGCACTCCTTTCACGTGGAACCATTTTCCGGTTTCTTGCTGCGACGTACGATCTTCAAAAAATTAAATGCAATATCAATCACCATTTTCTGCCTTCCTGATAGCCGTTCTTTTATTGTCCTTTCTCCTCACTAATGTCCTTATTCTCTTTCATTTAGTAAACCCTTGCGTCTTAGTGACATTTTCGCCTTGATTAAAACAAATACGGGTGACTGGGGAAAACTGTGCTAATGTAAGTTTTTCGTATTAACGAACATTTAAAATTAGAGAGGTTACTGCAATTTTGTTAAATAACATGATGTATTCTAAACATAAGTACTGTTATTCTAATTTATGAGTTCATTTATTTGAGTAGTAAATACCCTGCGGAAATCGAAGCCTATACAATTTCCAAAATCGTTTTTTTTTTTTTAAAAAATTTGTTGCTCTAAAATTAGCCGACATGAGCCCATCACGAGGAATGCAGAAAAAATATATTCTCCTGTAAAATGGTGAAGGCAATAAATCGATTGGTTGGAAAATAACAACTTCAATAAATCCTCAAATATATCACTTTCAATGGGTTAAATGTTGATTATTCACAATCCACCCCAAAAAGCAAAGTTCATGTCTGAAAAGATTCTCGGCCGAGTGAGAAAGAAATCCACACTGTCTTAATTCCGCAGATAATTCCCCATCTGATTACAAAATATTCCTGAGTTTACAGAAGAATCTTGATAGATTAATTCTTGAAAAAATCGAAAACGTGGAATTTACCATCTCCAGATTCATTCAATGAGATTCTCTTTCCGAAAATGGTATGAACTTTGCGAATCATCGGGAGCAAGTTGCTAATAATGATGAAACCATCTTTTTTTTATCTGCTGTATCATTTCAAGATATGTTCCTCTACAACTTCCTATCCTCTGCATCTCTTAGTGCACTTTGTTCTTTTATCAGCCCTCAACGTCCCTGTTCTGCCAACCATTCATACACGTTCATTTCATTGCTTTTCTATCTCTCATTTCTCTTCAATATATCGTGAATGCCGATTTTTCTCATGATATGTCCGAGAAACTTATACTATCTCTTTCTAATTCTAAGTATAAGCGTCCTTTTTGATCCTATTTTCTTTAAAACATCTACATCACTCGCATGTCCAGTCCATGTTATCTCAGTATCATTTTGTAAAGCCATATTTCTGTTGCCTCAAGCCTCTTCTTCCTTTGTATAGAGATTGTCCAGGGTTCACTGACAGACAGGAGGACCGATAATCCTTAATATTCTTTTATTTGTTTTTAACTATATTTTCCTGTTTCTTCATACTTTGCGTAGCTTTCTAAAAGCATTTTTTGTTAAGCTTTTTGACGTTGTTCTGGCCCAAAATTTCGACATATCTTATAGGGGATCTAATATATGAGGGGTTCTATGAAAAAAACTAATTATTTCCAACGCCACTATGATATATGCAATAAACACAATAGTAACATTAATTATTGCAGATTTTCAGCTACAAACCCCTATTTATTTGCATTTTCATAACAACTGGTGATGCATTTTTGACAAGAACCTGTTTTTAGTAAAAGCATTACAAAACACCTGACTGTGACCATATCAATTCTTTGGCCTCCATAAACATTCAGAAAGCGTCAATGAATGTCAATAAGTGTAATTCTTTCCGGAGAGAAATTCAATGCAACAACTCGTGTATACTTTCATGTCAGGCATTATTTTGCCAACCCTTTTTGATAACAAGGCAAAAGAAAATCTGTTTTTGTTGGAATGGTTCAGACTTTATACTACCACTATCCGCTTATGATGCTGTGGTATATCATAATAAAATAGCGTGAATATATTTTTGGGAACATAACATCGTTTGAGCGCGTATATATATATATATATATATATATATATATATTAGGTTAGTGCAAAAATAATGACGTAATAATGTCGTTTTTTGACGTATTTTTTAACGTCAAAGAACGACATTATAACGTCATTATTTTTCCACCAACCTAATATATACAAAAGCGCACACTTATATATATATTGAAAAGACTCCGAAAAATGAATCGGCAGTTTTATTGTGTTAAAACATAAAATAAAATAAATTGGCATTAGTCTAAACAGTAAATAGGAATGATTACTTCAAAATAAATAAATAAATAGAAGAAGAAGAAGAAGAAGAAGAAGAAGAAGAAGAAGAAGAAGAAGAAGAAGAAGAAGGGAGAGGAGGAGGATAAGTAATGGGGCGGAGGAAATTAAACAAATTTTGAAAAAGATGATGAATATGTATACATTTGTGCATCAGAAATTTTGCAGGTGTGCATGTGCTCTTAACTTTGTGTAGATATCAAATTAAATATCATACCTGTTCACAGACAAATTGTCACTATTGTAAAACAAATCTTTTAAGTAATGAGCGCTTCATTGGCTGATGGCAGAACAATTCGAATCATTTAAGAAACACTCCATCCCTTAACACGCGGAAACACCACTTAAGCATGCATGACCGAAGAATACACAGTACACGCCCGCCGAGCTGACAGCTTGTACTTGACCAATACCAGCAGGTTTACCTGGAGGATGGAGTGTGATGCTGAATAACCGGAAGCTTTTAATGAGGCCAGGAAAGCATCGCTGACGACTCATCCCCGTGAAATCGATATATGTTGTTACGCACACACACACACACACACACACACACACACACACACACACACACACACAGACACACACACACACACACACACACATATATATATATATATATATATATATATATATATATATATATAAAGGGTGATCCAATAACTTGGACCGATTTTAAATGTGAATTAAGTTTAAGTGTCTAATGATTTTTTTTTCTTTTTCGTTCAGATTTGGCGGATATTTGGGCGATATTATTTTTCACACATACTTGCCATGACTTAAATAACATGATCCAATAGAGAAATACATTTCTACCAATAACACTGATATATTTAATGCTGACATTAATCCGTCTTAATGAAACACCCTTTATATATATATATATATATATATATATATATATATATATATATATATATATATGCACATTTCATTGAATACGACAGGTAAGGTGCTTTGATTAAGTTTTTTATACAGTTTCTCATGCAATTTAATTTTTTTTTTCTTTTCAGATGATAAATTAAATAAAAACTGTCCGAATGTTCTTTTATTCCGAGCGCTTTAGGCTATACATTTAGGCATTTTAGCCGTTTTAGTTAAAATATTTAATCCTTGAAAACCGCTAAATGTATAGCCGAACGCGTTCGAAGTAAAAGCACATTCGGACAGTTTTTATATAATTTATCATCTGAAAAGAAAAATTATTAGATCTCATGAGAAATTGTATTAAAAAACTAAATAAAAACACCCTGTCAGTCCTATTCAATGAAACGTGCATATATATATATATATATATATATATATATATATATATATATATATATATATATATATATATATGATAGTATGATCCCAATATAGTTTTAAGATATACTATATTTATGCTTAAAAGTGCTCAATATCAGGGATATAGCGTATGTAAATATAAAAGTGGACATTGACTTGAACACCAAGCGGCCAGGATGAATGCAAATTTTAGGATGGCCTGAAGACTGAGTTTAAGCATGAAACAGTCTGCAGCCGCTTGGTGTTGAAATCAATGCCGACTTTTACATTTATATATATGATAGTATGATTATTGCTATTTACATTTTTATTTCTGATCGATAAAGATTGCCAAAGGTCATACAAATCAGAAGAGAAACAAGATATTGAAAATTCATAGATGGGGAAAATAACATTTGAAATCGCGAACAATTTGAATAGAGATCGGTGAACGATTAAAAAGGAATTTGCTAACATTGAGATGATAAGTAGAAAGATAAATGGCTTTCAGAATGCCACAAAGAGACATTTTTAAAACATTAAACGTTTAATAAGCACGAAAAGGGGGTTGACAAGCAAGAATATTTTTGAAGAGGCCGGTTTTTTTTTGCGAATGAGAGAAAGCGTGTAGAATCATAAGAAAATTAGCTTATATATTAGGTTGACGCAAAAATAATGTCGGTTTTTGACGTATTTTTTTAACGTCAAAACATTATTTTTGCACCAACCTATTAAAAGAAAGTAAACTACCACCTTAAGTAAACATTAGATAGAGAATCTTGTAAGCGGGTGAAAATGTCTATGAAAACTGATATCTTTAAAGAAAAGTTTAATGATTAATACAGAGCTACATTAGAGAGACCTGGTGACTGAGCAAGCACTTAGGGTTTGTATGGAGATACGATAGAGTACTGTAGGCTTATAGAAAACCTGATAGGTTTTTATTATTTTAAACTAATACTTTTAAATTATTTATAATTTCAGTTAATTTTTATTTATTAAATTTTAAAATATTCCTTTTGTATTCCATTTTATTCTTATATATTTATAACTTTTATATATATTTTTGTTTCTATGTTATTTCATTGGCTTGTTTAATGGCATATCTAATACCGAAATTTTATTTTATTGTTAGCTTTGGTAATTTTTTTCTTCCCCATAAAACGTGTATTGCTGATAATTTTTTATGACTATGAAAATTTATTGCTGGTAATTATTTCTAGTGTATTTTAATATTTTCATGTTTTCATTTTTTGACCTCAGTTCGGGTATTCACTATTTGCCCATAGCTGGGTCTCTAAAAGTTGCTACCACCCTAGGAGAGGGTGGACCTGGGAACAACGCCAATTAAGAGATGGTTACATGCTCTTCAAATCCTGATGCCGGATGTAGTTAATCGTCGTACCCAGGACGATAGTTTCTGGGGCTTCGTGAATATTTATATGGATTATAGGTAGTTTAATTGTTCGAGTAATGATATGGTTGTTAAAACACTAACCTGAAAAGTCTATTCATGTACTTAAATAATTTCATCCGATCGACACTTTCATATTGATGTTATGCATGGTGCCAAACCTGTTAAAAATGGCTTCCAGGGAATGCAACATGTAGGTCTTAGCGAGTAACATCCGTCACCGAACCGTGTGGATTGGCGTTATAGAATCTTATACAAAGTACTGTATCAAATAACAAAATCATTTTACTTACGATGATTACAATGAATGTCACATGTAACTCGAATAAAAAAAAATAATGCTATAATCAAGATGTTGACGTGCCACATTATTTCAAATAAAGTCCTAGGAAAGAAGTCCCCTCATCAATACTGGAAAGAGCAATAACATTTACTGGATTTGAGAAACTTATTATTCCGAAAAAATATTTTACAAATTACAACTGAAAGTATAGCTGGCCTTTCAGCCAGTGGATGCTGAATATTTCTTTATAAGGAAACTGCTAATATTACGTATACCATTACAGATTCAGAGACCAGATACTACGCATTGATCCCAACCCGATGCCCACAGAATGAAGAAAAACGTGACTTGAGTAGCAGTGACTGATCGGTCAATGAATACCGAATAATTCCTTATAAAGAAACATCTAATATTCAGTGCCATACGTGATACACCCATTTTTTTTAAGGACTTAATAGGCAGAAGATGTTCCCGCAGTAGGCTGCCGTTTCTTTCTGCGGTAGACTGATTGTCAAACTTGGCTATAAGATCCTGTCTGTATTGCTGTTTAACCCATAGCTGTGAGGAGAAGAAATGTATTTATATCATTTCCAAGCGTATATTCGCGAAAGTGAATGTAATGAACCCAATTGGAATTCGAACTGTGCACTCCAATTTCTTATTCCAACGCACATCCATATATTATTACATTTTCTTCATAATATATATTACTCGCTTCAAACGTATCTTTTTAAGAATGAATTCGTATTTACATTTGAATCTATATCTGGAGAGACATTGTATATTCAATTCTAGTCTCGGTTTTCGCTGAATCCATCTTAGTGGAAAACTGGTCGTTTATCCTTGGAGTCGTCGGTAAAAGAATGAATTCTGGCATTCAATGCCGAAAAGCTTTTAACAGAAAGAACAACAATGGCAGCTATAAAAACCTACTACAACAATAAAAACGACAACACAGAACAACACAATACATGCACGAGCTAACACTAAAAATTCTATTGAAAGTCTCTATATATAATTGAACGCATGCAAGCCAGAAGGTAAAGAAAGAGAAGAAAAAAAAAACAAGGCAAGAAGAAGTAATGGTCATTTGATCAATATGAATATTACAGATTTTGTTAATTAATAAAAAAAAACAAATCAAACAAAAAAAAAATGATCAATAATTTCTCAGAAAAATATGTCAAAAATCGATGAGAGAGGGTCAAAATATTTTTTTTCCCGGTTAGAGCTTATCAGACAGAGACAGATAAGATATCTAGGACACGTAAGGAGGAAAGAGAGCTTGGGAAATTTGACACGCACAGGACCTACTGAAGGCGAGGGAGACAGAGAAAAGCAGCGAATAACACATCTCAATCGTATATGTAAATGGTGGTCAGAAAATGACATTAGAAGACATAGCAAAAAGACAAGCCTCGCTCAGAGCCAGAAATGACGGGAAGTTATGGAGAGCCGTAATCGCACACGTCCTCAATGGACACGGCACAAAAGAAGACGATATCATGTTCAGAAATTGAGGAGTTGTTGCTTTGATCTTAGGAATTGTTTGAGCAATTGTTAAACAAAGAAACCTTTTCGTTTTCCTTGCAAATTCATTTAAAGTAATAATAATAATAATAATAATAATAATAATAATAATATTACGTTGGTGCAAAAATAATGACGTAAGAATGTCGTTTTTTTTACGTATTTTTAACGTCAAAAACGACATTATTACATCATTATTTTTGCACCAACCTAATAATAATAATGATAATTGAAGCCATCCATCTCTTGAAGAGACCCGACATATGAATCATTATTATTTGTGTATATTGTTTTTCTAGCTTTGTATCCTGTAGAGCCGGGTCCAAACTATGGTCCTTAGGCCCTATAGGAGCATTGTCATTTAATTGATAACACTTTTTTCTTACTATATAGGATGTTCCTAGTAGGCCGATCTTCTGGGCAACTTGTATGTTGATGTTACCTGGGACACTGTTAATAAAATCGTCCATTCTTTTTCTCACGAGGCCCAGAGCTCCGAGGGACTGTCAGTTTTCATTCCCTATATCTTGTGAATGGTACTGCTATGTCAATAAGCATACACTTCCTGAATTTCTTGTCTTTTATGATAATATCAGATTTGTTTGTTTTTATTTCCGTGTCAGTTTGAATTGGTATGTCGTTATTATGATGTATCTGGCCTGTGCTCATACCATCTCTCAGTGGTTTCGATTTTGTGCTTCTTAAATATCTTTCAGTGCACATATGATGCTACCTTGTTATAATTGTGGGTATATTCATTTTTTGCTAGATCAAGACATCCTGAGATCATATAGTCGACAGATTCATCATATTTTCCGCAATTCCTGCAGTTTGGGTTATTTCCATTTATTATTATTATTATTATTATTATTATTATTATTATTATTATTATTATTCCATAAGCATACTAAATATTTTATGCATATTGTAATAATAGTGAAAGTTCTATTAAACGAGGTTTATTTTTTATATAATAATAGCTTCTAGAATAAACTCATTCACGCACACACACACACATATATATATATTATAAATATATTTATATATATATGTATATTTATGAAAAAGACAAAAGGAAAACTTATCTTACCTAATGCGTTTCGTCCTCTGAGGGACTTTATCAAGGGAAATGTCAGAATTTTATTTTGTGTCAAGTATTTATATACAAGAGTAAAAATATTATTAGTTTTTAAAAAAAAATAGTATAGAGGTGCTGATGAACATTCATCAATTTGGCGAAATATCTGACAAGTTCATGGACGTAAAATGTGTGTGTGCGTGTGTAGTTGCTTTTTGAGTGTACGTATGAGTGATTTTGATAGTAAACTTATTTTAAGATGTTCTTTATACATGCAGTTAATACGAGTACTTTACTGATAGGTTTAAGAATTTATTAACACACTATTTTTTGTCGGGTTTAAATGTTATCTCCCCCTCCCTGAAAATATTCTTGACATTTCAACCTTTGGCCTTAACCCCGAAAACAAAATAAATATGTCGTCATTAAAATATGTCCAAATCTGTGATATCTTCCAAAAATGCAGAAAGGAAAGAAACTGTTCTTACTTCCTATTGGCATATCAAGGTCATAAAATACACTGTTGAAATTTAAAAAAAAAAAAAAAAAAAAAGAAAAAAATTACGTTTATTTCAAACGCAGGTATCTAGTAAAAAAGACGTATCATAGTAAATTATAAAGTCCGCCTGAAGTGATCCAAATCACGGAAACCTAAATAACTCGAATTTGCTTTAAACAATTTTTCCAAATTTTAAACGATTAATTTAGACAGCAAAACAAAGCTTGGGTTAAGATTTGATGTAGTTTCAAAAGAAATCTCTTCTCGCTACTTATAAGCGTCGGACGATGTCGTGGTTTAGCCACGTCACACAGCATTGTTGCATATGCAAGACCATCATGTTATGCACTGTTGAAGAGAGAGAGCCAATCGGGGACAGCAAACATAAAAGTCAGTGAGACAACATCAAAGAGAGGACGGGCATGACTATGCTGGAACTCCTCAGGGCCACCACCAACAGATCATCCTGAAGAAGGTTGTCATTTACTTCTGTCTTTAGGCCCACCCCAGACTACTGAAGCCGTCAAAGGACTAATGATATTGAAGATTTAGCGCTTGCGGATATAGACAATGTGGACAGAGAACTCAGCGCCGCATGGTAACTGCAAGTTTCACGCTTAAAGCGATTATAAGACTATGTCATTTCAACGTGTCTGGTGATCGCCTAAAGCGTAAAGCTGGGAATAACCATAAATTACTGATTTCTACGTCCTACACACACTATTTCTATCTATCTATCTATCTATCTATCTATCTATCTATCTATCTATCTATCTATCTATCTATCTATCACAGTCTGTTCACAAATATCTCAATATATTCATATCTATCTATCTATCTATCTATCTATCTATCTATCTATCACAGTCTGTTCACAAATATCTCAATATATTCATATCTATCTATCTATCTATCTATCACAGTCAGTTCACAAATATCTCAATATATTCATATCTATCTATCTATCTATCTATCTATCTATCTATCTATCTATCTACCTGTCTGTCTCAGTTTGTTAATATATATCTAAATATATTCATATATATCATGCTATTTATCTAATATATATATATATATATATATATATATATATATATATATATATATATATATATAAATATATATATATATATATATATATATATATATATATATATATATATATATGCATTAAAACAGATAAACGGATGTAATAAGAAATAGACGGATTTTTTTTTTAAATTTGATATCTCTTTCAATTTCATTTGTATAATTTCACTTGCATGCACACCCGTCCTCTCGATATATATATACATATATATATATATATATATATATATATATATATATATATATATATATATAATTGAACATAGAAGTCGACACTTAGGGGCGACAGTCTGTTTCATGCAAGACGAAATCCTCAAGCCACGTCAGGGCGATTGAGTCTAGCATAAAACAGACTATCGCCTCTAAGTGTTGAATTCTATGTTCACATATATTTATACACGCTCTATCTCTGACATTGAGCACTTTATCCCATAAATATAGCACATCTTAAGACTTATTTCTTCATATCTATATATATATATATATATATATATATATATATATATATATATTGCGTATATTTTCGTGGCATGTTTTCATTAAGACATTTCTCAAATATTTTAGACAAAAATAAATGGACGAAATTTGTCTAATTTATTTACTGAGACATGTCTTATATATATATATATATATATATATATATATATATATATATATATATATATATAGATATATATATATATATATATATATATATATGCGTGTGTGTGCGTGTATATATATCTATATATATATATATATATATATATGGATTAAAACAGATAAACTGATGTAAAAGAAACAATTAGAAAAGGAAACTTTATAGATCTGACACACTCCGCTATTTATTTTAGTTTCATCAGAAGTTTTAAGAATGTGACATCTCGTAGATGTTTCGACATTTTGTATTATACGTTCTTTGTTTTCATTGGTCTGTTATTAGTCACATGTTCATTTTTTGTCGTTTTGGTATGTGTATATGTTAACATGAATGAGCGGTTTGCGTTTATCCCTTCATTATCTCAGTAGATATATACACACACAAACACCACACACACCATTATGCCTAAATTTTGTTTTTATTTAACATAGATTTTATAAATTTATTATTTTATCATCCGTACAATATTTGTGTACCATGGCATAATGTTGCTATATGCAAAACAAAAAAAATCAGAAAATTTTTTTATATAAATGAAATTATATTAAAAGATTTGGAGTCGAAAAAAGTATTCATACAAAATTATAATATCTATTTAATACTTTGTAGCATATTCCTTACTCAATTCAACAGCAATCAGTCTTTTATGTAGCTTTTAATCAATGGTTTGAAAGTTTTCTTTGGTATTTTACTATCCAACGTGCCTCGCTCTGTCTCTCTGTCTGTCTGTCTCTGTCTCTGTCTCTGTCTCTCTCTCTCTCTATATATATATACACTGCGTGCCAAATTATTATCGAGATCATTTTTTTTCTAATATTTCAAAAACCCTCCAATCAATTCACACAAAATTTTCACGCAATGTTGGCAATTTTCGTACTGATCTGCGCAATGTAAACAAACTGGCGTCGTAATTGTTATCAGCACGATGATTTGAAAGTGTCAAATTATTAAAAACGTGTAAGAATTTAGTGAAAAGATGGGCCGTAAAAGCAGTTTAAGTGACCCTACACAAGTATGCAAAAGGGCAGATAAAGGCAAGCCGAAGGTTATTTCACGTCGTCTCATGTCACGACTTAAACTAGAGGCCACAAAGGACAACTGGGCTTACCAGTCAAGAGCTTTTCAGTCGCATTGAGATCCTACTGTGTCTAAAAGTACTCGGTCTCGGTATCTGACAGAAACAGTAACAACAGTCAAACCTGTATCGAAGCCTCCGTTGACGAGAAATCACATTCAAAATCAATTGAAATGGGCCGAGGACAATATGAAGATTGACGAGTTTTGTCCACAGACGAAACTCGAGCAACACTTTATGGGCCAGATATATGGTGCAAAAGCTGGGTAATGAATGGACAGAATCGCCATCAGCGTTTGAGACACCAACAAGGCATTGGAGGCATAATGATCTAGAGTGGTATTATTGGAAAAACATTACTGGGCCCATGAAGAGTACCAGATGGCGTCAAAATGACTGCTGATGCATACATAGCGTTTATGAAGGAGCATCTTGAACCGTGAATGAAAAGGCAAAGAGTTACCTTCAGAAGGGCCATTGTTTTTATGCAAGATAATGCTCCCTCACATTCTGCTCACAAGACTACTGAATATTTGAAAAAGTTAGGCTTCGATGGACCTCGAAAAATGAAGTGGCCAGCAAATTCTCCGGATTTGAACCAAATCGAAAACCTTTGGAGCATCGTGAAGCGAAGACTGTACGCCAACGGACGACAATTCAGGATCAACGCTGGGTTGTGGGAAGCAATTCTTGACATATCTCGCGGCATTACAGCAGATGACATCCTACAATTAACAAATTCTATGGATCGTAGACTTGTTCAAGTAATTTCAAAACTGGGAAAGCACATTCCCTATTAATTTGTTTATAACTGTGCCTTTGTTTGTATCTGTTATTATTTGTTTGATTATCTTATTTATTAGGTTCTTTCGATCATAAACATTCACGTGCAACATTAATAAACGTTTTGTTTGCTCAATTCTGGGAATTTTACTAAACATTTTTAATATTGGGCACTCTCAAATCACAGTGCGCCAGTTTGTTTACATTGCGCAGATCAGTAGGAAAAATTCAGTGATTGCGCAGATCAGTATTGCCAACGTTGTGTGAAAATTTGGTGTGAATTGATTGGACGGTGTTTGAAATATTAGAAAAAAAGTTATTACGATAATAATTTGGCACGAAGTGTATATATATATATATATATATATATATATATATATATATATATATATATATATATATATATATATATATAATTAAACAATATCAAAGATCCCATAAATAATAAGTTTTTTTTCATGAAAGCTCTAAAAAAAGCAACCTGTCAATCTTCAAGACCTACAAACAAATCACAGACAAATCAAAAAGGTGATTTGTTTGTTGGTCATGAAAATTGATCGCTTTTTTTAGAGCTCTCATTAAATAAAAATTATTACCTATGGGAATTCAAGTGTTTGATACTCTTTAATATATAATAATTTTGATCTCTCTTTTAACATAGAGCTCTCCCTGGATCTATATCCTCCTGGAAATTCCATACAGATTACCATATACTAATAGTAATACGCGTTTGAAAAAAACAACCTCGGATAGCAATTAAAACATCAGAAAATGGCGAAACAATGTCTTAAGTTTTTAGTCCAAAGAAAAACTCCAAGCGAGTAGTAAGGCGAAAACGTAGAGTGCTCAATACTCTAAGTAAAGCGAGAGTAATTGAAATAAATCCCTAAAGGGCCAGGAAAACCTACCTAGGTTTCATTTAAGCGGATTATCTGGGTAAGTTGGCCAGCTGTTTAGTTGAAACCTAGGTAGGTTTCCCTGGCTCTTTAGGATTTATTTTCGTTATATATATATATATATATATATATATATATATATATATATATATATATATATAAACTACAGTTCAATCCCTGGCAATTTATAAATTGTCACAAAAGTAGTTGTTTTGTACTTTAAAAAAAAAGAAAATTGTCATAAATTGTAAAACAAAAAAGTGAGATATGATATTTTATTAAAAAGAATTTATGACAAAATGCATAAAAATATGATTATAGTTTGCTCTAGTCAAAATATCCTCCTTCAGCCTTGATTAATGCAACACGATATTGGGGCATTCGTTGCAAAAGTTTTTCAGAGCATTTGTTTGATAATTGGTTACATTCTTTTTCAATGTCTTTAAGACCCGCTTTTTTCATTTTTTTTTACTCTACTGTTAAGTTCATGACTTGCTAATTCTGGGGTTGACTTCAAACTTTGAAACTATAGTGTATATATATATATATATATATATATATATATATATATATATATATATATATATATATACAGGATGTCCCAAAGTAATGTATACGCTCTTGTAATATGAATAGTTATTAATGCAGTATATATATATATATATATATATATATATATATATATATATATATATATATATATGTATATGTATATGGATGAAAATATGCAAAACAGATGAATTGGAAGAAGAGGGACAGATCACCAGATTTGACAACCTTGGGTTTCTTTTCGTGCAGATTTCTGAAAGACAAAATTTTCAACAGAAAACCTGAAACAATTGCTCAAATGACAGTAGCAATTGAAGAATGTGCACAAACACTAGACGTTTGTAGGTCTATTTCTTCAAGATATGAAAAGTGTATCGAACAGAACGGCACCCAGTTTAAGCACTTGATGGGAACTCATCTTTATATGAACAGTCTGCCATTTCCCTAAGTAACTTTTATCTTATTAAAGTTAATTATCTATGTTGTTTTTTTTTTTTTTGTATATTTTACTCTCAAATTCTTTAAATGTGTATTCATTCTCTTGTATTAATCTTATTTACAAGTCAATAAACATAAATTGAATAAGTTATAACGATTCAATGAGTGTATACATTATTTTGGGACACCCTATATATATATATATATATATATATATATATATATATATATATATATATATATATGTGTGTGTGTGTGTGTGCTTGTGTGTGTGTGTTAAGAAGCATAATAGAAACGAGAATGTTTCACTAAAAGCATGGCCGACAAAAAATAGCATAGATTATTTTCAAACAGATAAAATTGTGATGAAAAAAATCAGTCGGGGTAATGAGAACGAGAAGATCGTCTAACGCCTAAGGTACGCATGTATCAGTAACACGCCAAATATTTTTAGCAAAGAGAGCAGCAAATAAAAAAGAGCATAAATTATCAACTAAAAGAGTGAAAGAAGCTTCAACTATTAACCGTGTCAAAAAATAACGAAAAGACGGCTATTAGAGGCGGTAAATGGTAGCGTGAAAGTGGCCTGTAGTGATGGCAAACTTGAACAAAAAGAAAGAACGACACGATTTACAATCGATTATCGACCAAAGCTTTTTTTTTCACTGTTTATTTCAATGACATTAAATTACGTTTCTCAAACTGTAAAAAGCTTGTAATCAAATTATTTTTTATTGCGTTTTCTTTTCTTTTTAGAGAAAGAGAGAGAATTCCTTGCCGAGTAATTAATGTTTAGTATGAAAACATTTTTTAATTTCTTTAATATTCTTTGTTTTTCTTCTTTCTTTCTTTCTTTCTTTCTTTCTTTCTTTCTTTCTTTCTACCCCCTTCATCTCTAATTCTTTCTTTCTTTCTTTCCAACCACTTCAACTCTAATTCTTTCTTTCTTTCTTTCTTTCTTTCTTTCTTTCTTTCTTTCCAACCACTTCATATCTAATTCTTTCTTTCTTTCTTTCTTTCTTTCTTTCTTTCTTTCTTTCCAACCACTTCAACTCTAATTCTTTCTTTCTTTCTTTCTTTCTTTCCAACCCCTTCATATCTAATTCTTTCTTTCTTTCTTTCTTTCTTTCTTTCTTTCTTTCTTTCTTTCTTTCTTTCTTTCTTTCCAACCACTTCAACTCTAATTCTTTCTTTCTTTCTTTCTTTCTTTCTTTCTTTCTTTCTTTCTTTCTTTCTTTCTTTCTTTCTTTCTTTCCAACCCCTTCATATCTAATTCTTTCTTTCTTTCTTTCTTTCTTTCTTTCTTTCTTTCTTTCTTTCTTTCCAACCACTTCAACTCTAATTCTTTCTTTCTTTCTTTCTTTCTTTCTTTCTTTCTTTCTTTCTTTCTTTCTTTCTTTTGGTTATGTTTTTTGTTCCTTCCTTCATCTTTTCTTTCTCGTCTACTCGTTGTTTCGTTCCATCCTCATTCAGGAATCTCATTTTTATTACTTGTATTCGTTATTCATTCTTTCCTTACTCGTTCTTTTTTTTCACATCTTTTTTTTTCTTCTATATTTAAAAATGTTAGCTTCTTTACTCCTCTGTTCGTTCTTCTTTCTATATTTTCTTTTATTCCTTCTTTCCAGTATTCAGGCATATTTCTTCTCACAATCCTGAATTCATTTCTTCCTAAGTTCCTGTTCTTTCTTTCTTTCTTTCTTTCTTTCTTTCTTCAGTCGTTTGCTCCTCATTGATATTTAAAAAAAGGACTATCCTATATTATACCATTCACCCTTCCTTCTTTCTTTCATATTTTCATTCACGTTTTGGGTCATTCTAAAATTTCACCCATTCGTATTACCCTCAAATAAGTTTATTTTTCCTTCATTCTTTCTTTATTCATTCCTACCTCATAACGTTTTTCCTTTTCTCTCCTTGTATTTCATTCGGACCTTTCTAAATATAATTTTCTTTTATTCACCAATTCATTCGTTCATTATTTTATCATTTATCTTTTAATTTTATTTAACATTCATTCATTTTTCATCATTTTCCTTCTTTACTTTCCTTCGTCAGTCTTCGAGCCTCAAGTTTTTAACCTTATTATTTCCTTCATCGTCTTTTTCTTGCCTTTATTTATTGCATTATTTGATTTTTCTTCATATTCATGTTTCAGTCCTTCTTTTTATTCTTTACTTTGTTATAGGCAGGCACGGTGGAGTAATGGATAGCCGAGTTCGAATTCCAGCCGAATCCATTACATACACTTACATGCCTTGGGATAGCAATGGATCCTTTTCTTCTTTATGGGTAAATAGCAGGACAGCTGTAGACTTGGATGGCAAAATGTCTACCGCAGAAAGAAATGGCAACCTATTGAGGGAAAAAATATGCCTCATCAGTCATGTATCGAAAGATACATGATCACCTAAGCATGTATCATGCTTGAATATAACTGACTGACTTCGTTATAAAAATTCATTTCTTTCAACCGTTTTCAATTATTCCCCCCCCCCCATTCGTCCTTGCCTTCATTCGTTCTCTCCTGGTTTCATTTTTCTTCCTTCTTTATTCATTTCGTTCCTCACTCTTCATCCATTCTTTTATTTTCTCTTTTGACGTTCATTTTTTTTTCATTCTTTAGTTCACTGTTTATTTCCTTCCTTCTTTCACATCTGTTCGTCTGTTTTTCATTGATTATATTTTCTTTCCATACTTATTTACTTTATTCTTCATAGTATTGTTTCTTTTCTGTTTTTCAATATTTCTCTAATTCTTTTCTTTCCATCGATCATCCATGTCTTCATTCGTCCCTTCTTCATTATTTTCTTCTTAATTTCTTGCCAATTTTCTTCTTCTCTTTTCCAATTTCATTTTCGTTTTCATTCATTATCTTCCAAATTCTTTTATCCCTTTCCTCTGTTCTGTTCTTATTCAGTAAAGCGTAGAAATGCTCATCTAGCTGTCCGATAATAAAAACAAAAATGGCGATATCTAAAACAAGCGTACTGACAAATTTATCTCAATGACGAAAGTACATTTATCATCAAATCATTACAAAGACGTTTGCAACTGGGAAGTATTGCCACGTAACTCCTTACTGAAAACATCTGACGAGTGGTAGGTTTGCTTGTGGGCGATAGATATATAATCAAATGTCGGATTTAAATGAAAAGAATACGATTTGGAAACAACTTTGTGATTTCTATTCAAGAGAATGCTTTTTTTGTTCATTGTAAAACTTATTTGTTATTCAACATACAACAAAAATGCTTCGTTGATTTAAGATTTTTTTTTTCAGTAATTTCAGGTGTGGGTTGTTTTAATCCCAGAAATGTTTACCATCTTGTATAAGAAACCAAAATATAATTTTTAATGAACTTACATTATTATTATTATTATTATTATTATTATTATTATTATTATTATTATTATTATTATTATTCCTCCATCTTCTTCTTCCTCCTCCATCTTCTTCTTCTTAACCTACGCCTCCTCCCCCTCTTTTCTTCGTCTTTTTGGTATCTCTCCTAAACCTTGCTCCGCCATGCATTTACTTAAGTTCGTCATGTGAGATATATATATATATATATATATATATATATATATATATATATATATATATATATATATATATATATATATATGTATGTATATATATATATATATTTCTTCTGTCCCTTCTGTCTTGCGAGTATCAAATTTTCCTCAAAAGGTTCCCTTCCTGATGTAAACATGAGTTTCCTTTGTGCCCCCATTTTCTCTCAAATTTCGTCCTTGCTCAGACTATGGTATTCCCAACATCCTTCTGTATAACCAGAATTTTGCTGCTTCAACTCTCTTCTTTATTTGTGAAGAGATTGTTCAGCATTCTGTATTTTAATAATATGCTTAGCTTCAGAAAAGCATCTTTCGAAATGCCAATGCGTTTTCGGATTTCAATGTTGCCCTTTTGATTCTCTGTTAAAATAATTCCCAGATATTGAAATTGCTGTACTTCTTTGATTTTGGTATCTCCATATTTATGTAGTTGTTATAAATCTACTCTATGCTTATATAAAGGGTGATCCCTATAACTTGGACCGATTTTAAATATGAATGAAGTTTAATCTTTTAATGATTTTTTTCTTATTATTTCAGATTTATCAACTTAAGTGTTCATCAATTTCAACCATGGAAATAATAGCGATCAAACATGTTAAAGTTATCGAAGCCTATTAAGAAAATGAATGTTCAAACAGAATTTGAATGAGAAGTTCCCAGGTTGCATAATCTCTCGAAACAGCGATCGTGCGACTTGACGCCTTTAGATTTCTTCCTTTGGGGTCATCTCAAAAGTAAGGTCTAAGCCAATAAGCCAAAAAAAAAAATCAACAGCTGCAGGGTGAGATAATAAGGTATATTCATTAAATCGAGGAGCAACTATGTAGAGACATCTTCAAAAATTTTTGACCATCGAGTGGAGGCGTGCCGCCGAAGCCTTGGCGGACATTTGGGCGATATTATTTTTCACACATAAATTACATGACTTAAATAATATGATCCAATAGAAAAATAAATGAATTTTCAACACTAAAACTGATTTATTTACTGCTGACTTTGATCCGTCTTAATGAAACACCCTTATATATATATATATATATATATATATATATATATATATATATATATATATATATATAAGAAACTAATTACAGAATTTGAATGAGAAGTATTATTCCTCCATCTTCTTCCATTCATACACTGACTATTATCGGATGTCCAATTTTTGTCCAAATCCTTGAATTTGTTCTGATCATGCTAAGTCTAGAAAAGACACTATAGAAGATTCACCATATTTTATCCATCTTATTTGATTTATTTACGGTGTGTGTGTGTGTGTGTGTGTGTGTGTGTGTGTGTGTGTGTGTGTGTGTGTGTGTGTCGGGTGTAGCAGCAAAATGGTCCAAATCGTAGAAAAAACAGTGGGTAATTGTTCCTGCCACAAAATTTTTAATATCTAAAAAAAATACTAAACTAATTGAGTTTCATTTTTCCAAGTTTTCAGAGAAAACGTCTAGCCATTTTGCTACTATTGTTTGTAGGGATCACTGAAAAACCCTTTTAGTTATTCAGCTAGACAGAGAGCAGGTTAAAATCATTTTGTGTCAGCTCCACTATGTCTTTCCGACCGAGCAATTGTGAGTCAAAAAAGATCATTCATGTCTTCAGTAATGGTACCAACATTCATACACTGGCTTCCATTTTCAAAGTTCATTCAAGAACCATCAAGAGAACGGGGAATAAGTTTTAAAAAAAGAGGGACCAGTAGAGAGGAAAACTGGATCTGCAGGCCAAAACAGCGAGCGGGATCATCATTTCAACTTAGAGCTAAATGCATTCTTATTGTTCAAAGTAGAGTCCAATAGTGCTATAAAAGCCTCGGAGAATTCCAGTAAGATACCTTTAATCATTTCTGAGATAAAACCGCTCAAAGCTTAATGTATCAATTGGACAAATTTGCTGTTACATCCGGTATACATATATAGCTTACTGGACAGCGCTTTGTTTACAAGAAAGCCATGAATATTACAAACGCAGGGCCAGAACATACTACCCCGAACTCCCCGACGGGATTGGGGGATAAACATGTTTGGCCTCCCCGGCCAGCGCTTTGTGACCCTCCCTAGCATATCACCATTTGCTTTTTTTTAACTAAATTTATGTACGTTACGAAAACTAAGCACAACTGACTATTATGGGTGTCCATTTTTTGTCCAAATCCTTGAATTTGTTCTGATCATGCTAAGTCTAGAAAACACACTATAGACGATTCACCATCTTTTATCCATAATGTTGAATGTGTTCAAAATTTTAACAAGGAAAATGTTGATGTTAAAAATTACCGCAAAACATTGATTTATTTACGATGAATTGATGTATTATTAACTGTCTCTAATGTGTATTAAGATACATTGTATTTCTTATTAATTATTCTAGTTGAATTGTTCACCTATACTGCATATGGTCCCTTTGTTATAGATATACGTAGGTTACAATCAACTATTTTATTTTATTTTTTTATGAATGCTATCTTATGACAATTGAGATGTAGTATCGTGGGGGTCGATAGATTCCAGGGGCTGAGGCTCACAAGACCCTTGCCACGGCCGTGTGCAAACGCATTTATGATCCGAATTCTGCCCAATGATTTCACGCTGCGCGCTAGAGGGCATTGGCATATATTCTGAATGGTCAATTGACTTTATGCTAAAAAATGATCCGAATGATGTAATAAATAATTTCCCTTGTTTCTTTCGTTGAGAATGGGAAGAAAAAAAAGAACAAAGTAAAAAGAAAGACAGCCCAAGTGAAAAGTTTATATTTCATGATTGTTTTTTAACCGTCTATCTTTTTCTAGCACAATATCACCACTTCCCTTTAGATTAAAACCTGATAATTATCTATCGTTTTACTCTTTAGGCTTCTATAACTATTTATCTATCCATCCCACATTCTTGGTTGGAGAGTGTGTCGAATGACCTACCTTGTTACGATTTGAAAAATTTAGGGTGGAAATGTCATATTATTTATGTAGTAATCTTATCTGCCACATGGATTTTCACTCGCATTCCTTGTACTGTTGGTTTTCTTTTCCTTATCGTAATCTATCTATCTATCTATCTATCTATCTATCTATCTAATACTGTTCATTATCTATCTATCTATCTATCTATCTATCAAATATTGTTCATCATCAATCTATCTATCTAATATTGTTCATCATCAATCTATCTATCTAATATTGTTCATCATCAATCTATCTATCTATCTATCTATCTATCTATCTAATACTGTTCATCATCAATCTATCTATCTATCTAATACTGTTTATTATCTATCTATCTATCTATCTATGTATCTTAACTTCATTATCTATCTAATACAGTTCAATATCTATCTAACTATCTATCTATCTATCTAAACTATTCATTATCTATCTAATACAGTTCATTATCTATCTATCTATCTACACACACGCACACACACACACACACATATATATATATATATATATATATATATATATATATATATATATATATATATTGATTGAAGATTACCTATGTATAGACTGCAATAAATGTGTATGGCTACCCTGTATGTCTTCAAATAACACCATAAAATGAGATATTTTTTGTTCTTTTAATGTAACAAATACAATATCAGTAACTACTGTATGTTTGCTTTTATTTTGACAAAGAATAAGAACTTAATTATAGAAAGTATCCTTCACCAGCATCATATTTTGGTTTTGTTCATAATTACTGCCTTAGTTACTGCATAGCATTCTTACCAAGATTGAAAAAAAAGAAGACCTCCCTAAGTATTCTTTAAACAGTGGAAAAGCTCACTCTCACTTTCCGGGTATTCTATTCGAACTCTTTTCGCCAATTCATATTAATGCAGTGGGAGAGAGGTCAGGAGATTGAGACGGCCAAATCAAAATTTCCGAAATTTTGTTCGCTTTTTATTTCTTTCTTTCTTTTTTTTTTTTTTTCTTTTTTTTTTTTTTGCTTGTGCTCATTAGAATAATCCTTTGGGTAGTTGTCTTGCTGAAACGTGATTTTTTCCAATTATGCGTAAACCAGATAGTATAGCATGTCTTTGCCAAATTATTATATATCGTTATATATATATATATATATATATATATATATATATATATATATATATATATGTTACGGGACCTTACCCATAATAACCCAATGGACTATTCCATACGTAATAAATACTGCGCCTCAAGAGGAAGCAGGGAGTTCCGTCTGAAGTCTGAGTTCAGTCTGAAGTCTGGAGTGAGGTCCGTTAGAGGTCCGTCAGGAGTCAGTCAGTCGAGTCAGAGGCAGTACGAAACAGAGTCGCGTTCAGACAATTACTACTAAACCTGATTGTTCATACTAACACTTTCTACTTCTCTGTATGTATTTCTGTTTGTAGATATTATCTGTGTTATTCCATATACGTGTTCGAGTTCTTCTTTATTGGTTCTACCTTGGACTATCACCGTGGTACAAAGAACAGGACCATAACAATATATATATATATATATATATATATATATATATATATATATATATATATATATGAGTGTGCGTGTGTGTGTGCGTGAATGTGCGTGTGTATTCCTATACAGATGGCGAGACCTATAACTAGTTCCACGCCAGGCTTATCAAGCAAGACATCTGTCTATTCCAGAAGAGCACAAAGAAAAGTGGAAAAGATAGGGACACGCTCGCGTGAGGGAAAGAATTCGCACAATCAGTGGCAGGAACATCGGCTGGGACATGAAATATTCAAACAGAACAGGACATTACTTAGCAAAATAATGTGATGACAACAAAGTTGAGGACTATTTACATTATTTACATCGTTTGTACGGTTCTTCTCATCGTTATTGTCATATTCAAGAGGTTTCGACCGTTGTACGCTCCGACCTTCTTCAGGTTATTGAACTTTCGAACTGAACGCTTTATTTCGTCCAACTCAGTGGATTGTTCTCGTTCTACATTCCATGACTCTTCTGGATGTCTCAGCTATCTACCTCAAAGACATGACCAATGGATAAAAAAGTTAGTCGGATCCAGTGACTTGATCCAAACAGTTGTGAGTTCAATACCTGGCTACTGCAGCGAAGAACAAATACTTGGAGAGCTGAGTTAATGGAGATAACTGAGACATCCGGGGAAGGAATGGCATACAACGGTTCAAAGCTAAATCTAACAATTGGACAATTTTGCTGTTACACTATTGGGACAATTATATATATATATATATATATATATATATATATATATATATATGATAGAAATTAAGGAGGATTTGAGATAATTAAGTAATGCATCCAGTCTAGAAGAAACCTCAACAGAATGCAGAAAGCACTGGACGGCCGTTTCGTCCGATATTTGGGACTCATCAGCAGTGCGCATCCACTGCCGAGAATTGAAACCCGGACAGTTACATTGACAGGCAAACGTCAGGGTTCCAATCTCGGTAGTGGATGCGCACTGCTGATGAGTCCCAAATATCGGACGAAACGGCCGTCTAGTGCTTTCTGCATTCTGTTGAGGTTTCTTCTAGAATCGATGAATTTTTTTTTCATTTCTTCATCTTTTCCTCTAATTCTTTCTTTCAATCGTTTAATATCTTAAATACGAACCTATTTCTTCTCTTCCATATACATATTTATATACACTTACCCTGATACACTCTCTCATACACACACACACACACACACACACACACACACACACACACACACACATACACACACACACATATATATATATATATATATATATATGCACGGTGTAACACTAAAATAGTTACAAATAGTGTAACAGCAAAATTGACCAATTTTAGATTAAGCTTTGTATATTAGAAATGATTAAATATATCTTACTGGAATTCTCCAGGTTTTTATAACACTATTGGACTCTACTTTGAGCAATAAAAATGTATTTAGCTCTAAGTTGAAATGATGAAACCTCTTGCTGTTGTGAGTTCCTGATCCATTTTTCCTATCTACTTTTCCCTTCATTTTTTAAACTTATTCTCCATTCTCTTGATGTTTCTTGAATGGACTTTGAAGAAGGAAGCCAGGGTATTAACCTGTTTTCTCTCTCGCTGAAGAACTCAAAGGGGTTTTAGTGATTTTTACGACAAATGGTGTCAAGATGGCTAAATGTCTTATATGAGAACCTGGAAAAAAGAAACTCAGTTTAGTGTTTTTTTTTAGATATTAAACATTGATTGTGGGATGGACAATAATGCTGTTACACGTTTTGGACAATTTTGCTGTTACATCTGTTTTATATATATATATATATATATATATATATATATATATATATATATATATATATATTTATGTGTGTGTGTGTGTGTGTGTATACATATTAATTAACACACAGAAGCAGGCGACTCCCGAAAAAGCACACCTCATAGGAGACGCCGAAAAAATAAGAGCTCAATGCCACAAAAATAGACTAATTATATCTGACATAATTGCGTACGCATTTTTCAGGCGGTGTCGGCAAACGGCCGTATCACGTTAAAACATCGGTTCTCGTACGATCACAGAAATTAAACAACATCGAGACTGGTCAGTACTTAGATGACTGTCTGTTTGCAAATAACAGGTGCTGTAAGCTTGGATGTGCGGGTGGTGTAATGGATAACGACTTGGAATTGCAAATCGGCTTGCCGATTTCCAATTCAAGTCGGATTTGTTATATTCATTTACGCGCAAATACCCTTCAGAAAATTGGGCTAATTATCAGTAAACCATTATTATCTACGAAAATTCTTACAATCTAAATATTTTTCTGTCATTAAATAACCTGTAAAAATTTGATAAAAAAAAGGAATCTGTTTGTCATTCAGGTGGTGTTAAAATCTCCAGGCCTTCTTTCCTCATTAGGAATTTCGACTCTGTTTTATATTGTTATTACTTTGTCTTTACTATATTTATTTTAAAAACTTAATCGGAGCTTACATATCCTGTCCATGTTAGTCTATGTATTTTTCCGAGAGAACCAACTCTATATCGGCTCATTGCTTTTCTACATCTATGAAGAAACTGTCCGGCAGTCACTGCCATATAGGAGAATTTGATATGTCTTATCATTTTCTCTGTTACTAAGAAAATTTCCCATCTCTTAGTACTTTTCTTATTTCCTGGAAGGCATATTTTGGTATTTGTATACACCTTTGAATTTCTGTCTGATACTTGCCATCGTCTGTATCTAGATTAAGAGAAATTGATACATTTTTATATCTGTGTGTTTTTGACGTCCCTAAGATGTAGCTATCATCTTAGTCTACCTCTTTTGCTGACAACCCTTAATTTTTGGATTTTTACAGCTAACACACATTTCTTCTTGCTTTTAAGTAATTCCTTGTTTAATCATTTTATCAGTTTACTTTCTGAGTCTGCCATCACTCGTGTCATTAGCTTTATATTATATTTTTAAGATTAAGATAACAAAAAGCTTATGTTACTCAAACACAAGGTTCGGGTACAATATCTCTCCATTACAGTAGAAAATAACTTAATGAGTATCGTGTTAATAATTTCCCCATAACGAAAAGAGTTTAGGATGTAATATGCGCTTGTCATTGTGATATACTTCCTTTTTATGACCAAACAAAAACACGTTTTATTGTTGAAACCGTTTAAATTTCGAGCGTATTTAGAAGATATAACTTCGAGTAAGCTGATAATGATACTAAGACACAAGGAGTTACTGGGAGTGAAATAAGCTGAGAAAATTTTATTGAGTAGAGGGGACAATAAAGGAACAGGATCCAAGGAGATAGATGAGGATTGACATTGCATTTATAGAAGCGACTTACATATCAATTTCAACAGTAAAATCATGAGACCTAACTGCCAATCTAGTACTCCGCTTAAATTCATAAAGTCTAGGTATCAAAAAGGAAAGCTCCTCAGAACAATTACATTATTTAAAGAAAAGGGCCAGGGAAGCTACGATACAATCGTGGGAAAGTGACTGAAGCCGAGATGCCAGGTCAGTAATGACAAAATTGTAGATTCTTGATACATAGCAAAAGCTCCAGACCAGATTTGTTAGCAGTATTCAATGCGCGGACAAATGGAGGAAACTGATTGCATCTAGTGCTATAGAATTATAAAGTAGCTGAATTGTAAGTGCTGAATTGATACATGCTGGTAAGTATATGGGAAACGATAGATCGATAGATCGATAGATAGATAGGAAGGAAGGAAAAAATGAACCAGAAATGTTGATTAGATAAAGAATTTAATCAAAATATTTTTTAATAAAATAATATAAAAATAGCGAAGAAAGAAAGAAAGAAAGAAATGTGATTTTTGGATGTGCGGGGAATGCGACAGTTAGCGTTTAGGAAAGAGAAATCCGTTAGCCGGTTTCGAGTTCCGACCCATTTATTAGGTTGGTGCAAAAATAATGACGTTTTTGACGTATTTTTTAACGTCAAAAAACGTCATTATCTTTGCTCCAACCTAATAGTTAATTTCACTTTTCCATGAATACCCTTGGGGAACATGAATCTAGCCATTGGTCAAACATCAGAGCAGAGTGAGCTTTCCAGACTTGGATGGTAACCAGTCTTGGAGGAGAACTCTGTATTCATAACCACTCTGAAGAGGAATGGATTCCGTCAGGTTAACTTGCCCGAGAACTATCCACCACAGTTCATGTGCTCCGAAACCATATTGAGATATGAGACACGTTCGTTCCTTTCTCTTAAGCTTTATTTGAATGATGGTGATATTTTTCTACGGAGTTAGGATAAAGGACAGTTCTTTCTGGACACACACACATACATATACATATACTCATATACCGTCCTGGGTATGACGATAAACTACATCCGCGTCTTGGGTAAGACGATAAACGACGTCCAACAGTAAGGCCTCTAAACAGGAGGTTTTGAGGAGCGTGGAACCACCTCTTAACTGCTTGTGTTCCCAGGTCCACCCTGACCCGGAGTGGCAACACCTTTTAGGGTTCCAGTTATGGGCAAATAGTTAACACTCAAACTTGTGTAAAAATAGGTTTTAATACCAGAAATACTTTGCAATAAAAAAATTTATTACCAGCAATAATTTTTGAAGGAAAAAATTATTATCAGCATTACTTAAAAAACAACAAAAAAAAAAAAAACCCTCAAAAAACAGTAATACATACAGTTATACATTCTTTGAAAAAAATATGACCAGCTATAGATTTCTTCAAGGAAAAATATTCCCAGAAATAGATTTTTGAAGAAAAACATTTTACCAGCAATAAAAATTTTGTCGGCATTAAATAACCCATTGAGGTTGATATGCCTTAAAACAAAATAAACCAAACCAAACATATACACATATACATACTGATCCATAAACATACCTGCATATAGATATACACACATACGCACACATAGATATATGATTTTGTAGGTGTCAAGTCGAAGTTTTCAAAATGTCAGTTAATGATTTTAGCACAAATCTTAACGAGATGTCAAATGGCGCAGAAGTTGAAACAACAAAAAATATGACGAAGATTTCGCAATTAAGATTCAGCTTAATTTCTCTGACATTTTGCTTCATGTGCATTTTGGCTTTTGTTTCCTTTGTTTGGTGTAACGTGATCGAATATTTCTTCATGCATTCCGACTTCATTTCGAAGAATCTAAGACACAATAATAACTATTGACTTAGCAACTTTCGACAAATATATTTCTGTCGAATGTTTGTCGTGCGCCCTTTTCTCAGTTTAATGCGATTTATTAAATACAAAATCTATTTCTAAATAAATCGTTGCCTTTGGTTTCGCATCTAACTCTATAAATATAATAATCACAAACACACCCATATAAGGCGAGAAGGATATTGGTGGCAAAGACATTCATGTATCAACCCCCCGCCTCTCTCTTTCTCTCTCCACACACACACACACACACACACATACACATATATATATATATATATATATATATATATATGAGAAGTGTTCCAATAACTTGAACCAATTTTAAATGTGAGTTAAGTTTAAGAGCCTAATTATTATTTTTTCTTTTAGATTTGGCGAACATTTGGACGATATTATTTTTCACACATAATTGCTATTACTTAAATAACATGATCCAATAGAGAAATACATAAATTGTCGCCAATAACTTTGATTTATTTACTGCTGACGTTGATCTTGTCTTAATGAAACACCCTTATATATAATCCGTCTTAATGAAACACCCCTTATATATATATATATATATATATATATATATATATATATATATATATATATATAGTATATATATATATATATATATATATATATATATATATATATTCTGTTTATGCGTTATTTTTATAGATAAAATTTAGTTAAGTAAATGCTCTGTCTTTAATTAAACAGTATTAATTACATTTAGCGGCCTGAATGTTCTGAAAATTTTGAGAAGATATGCGTTCTCCGATGGGAATTGTGCCTGTATTCCATTCAGGTAAAGGGATGCTTCTGGTTAGTAAAGTTCGAATTACTGTTTATAAACATACAATCTTCGTCGATTTTTCTCGATCGATTATGTCTGCTCATGACAATTTATTGAAGTAAATACTCTGTTTTTAATTAAACAGTATTAATTACATATACCGGCCTGAATGTTCGACATATTTACTTCAATAAATGTTATCTATGAAAATAACGTATAAACAGAAAATATAATAAATAATTTTCGGACTTAATCCATTTCATTACACACACACACACACACACACACACACACACACACACATATATATATATATATATATATATATATATATATATATATATATATATATATATATATATATACATGTTTCATTACAAACGAGTGACAAGGTTTTTATTTAATTTTTCTTGTGCGCTTATAATTTTATTCTTTTACGTAGAAATTGCCCATATGCTTTGCATACCCGGCTACTTTCGGCTATACTTTTAGCCATTATCAAGGACCTTTTTATTTTTACTGTTATCTGAATGTATCGATTGTTTTATATATGTATAGTTATAGGAATGTTTTATGTTCGAAACACGGTCAGCACATTGTGGCCGTGATCATAGTTGATATTATTGATAATGGCAGTGAGCAAGCTCACGAGGACTTCGTAACTTCGTGCTAGCACAAAGATCGACGAACAATTGCGCCCACCCAATCACCTGGTTCAACCCGTGGCACAATATTCAAAGGGGGGGACACACCGGGATTCTGTTTTTTAATGAAAGTTACACCTCTATTTTGTTTGAAAATTCGCGGTACTTGTGGGGTTTAGTTAAGTTGTTAACCTGAGCACTTGCTGAGATATATATATCCGTAAATAAAGGTTTTGCAACAGATACCCAAGTGTGAGTTTTCTCTTTGGCTGAAATTAGTTCCGTAGAAAATTACAGAATTAAAACACTATTATTTATTTATACAAAACTTACGAGAAATGTGGACGTCAATCGAAACAGTTTTATGACTGATTAATGACGCTATGTCTTTTATAGAAATCCAAGATCTGATTTCTGCCACCCGAAGAGCAGAACTTTCCTATGAATTGTAAGGACAACAGGTGACGTAAAGCGAAGAAGAATTTAATTGAAATTGGAAATATTTTGAATGTTCGATTTACGTCTCTTCAGTTTTACGAAAGAAGGGCATGACGAAAGACAGATATGAGTACAATGTTTATCCCCGATATCCGAAATGGCGTAAACTGGAGAAGCAGTTACAAACAGTTATATACTGAAATGATTTGAAACGTTCCCAAACACAAAAATAAATACTGCAGCAATGGTGATTTACTAAGTGTAGCTTAGTTATGCCTCAAGGTCGAATGTATGAAACACCTAGTGAGAGTCGAACTCACTACACAGTTGTAATTGATCTTCACAAGCTTACTAACGACTGCACTACTTCGAAATTCCCTTATTTTCTAAGTGTAGTTTAGATGTGACACAAGGCTGAAAGTATGGGGCGCCTAGTGATGATTGAACTTCCTACTTAGTCATAACAGTACTAGTGAGTCAAAACTTGTTAACCATTACACCACGTCAAGGTACTTGAATCGTTGCAATAATGCATGTTTTTAATTTTTTTAAGTACGTCATTTCTGGGTATGTTTGCAGGTACTTATATCATATTTAAAGCCTTCCGTATCAAAGTCAGTCACAATAGACGACGAAGCTCGACTTTCGACACCGAGACAGGTTATTAGTTTTTGATCTGGGAAAGCTCATATCATTTCCTTATATAAATAATTGATAACAGCTTCTCCAATTTGCGCCATTTCGAATATCGAGGAATAAACTTTATACTCATATCGGTTTTTCGTAATGTCGTTTTTTTTTTTTTCGTAAAACAGAAGAGACGTAAAGCGAATATTCCAATAACGAGAGATATTTCGGTTTACGTGACGGATGCATATATCTACATAAGTTAATTAGATTTATTTTCTTTCTCAAGGAACATTCTCGCATGATAAGGAAATGATTCAGAGAACTCAACAAAGCTATAATGGGATAGACAGAAATCTATCAGAAATACATATAGCTAAGAAATTTATCATATAATTGTGATATAGATATTTAATGGAAAACCAATATTAATATTACTAGTAGGGTACCCGTCAAAAACGGGGGGAGAATTATTTATCGATAGGCATTTCTAACATGGATTTGAGTATCTCTGCGATCTGCTTTACATCAGAGAAGACACAGTTTTTTATATTGTTGCGGAAATTAACTTATTATATCTGATCTCATTTCATCTTAAAGTTATGAGAGATGCCTCGTCCCGAGTATTCTGATGATTTCCAGCTACATGCAGTACCACTTGCACGTGGAAAGATAGTTGTATTCTGGCGTCTGTGTGCTTTCATCTGACCATATATGATCGACTCTCCCGTCGAGATTCGACGTATGAGGGTCAAGCAGATCAGTTTCCAGGAAACCGACAGCCCGACACCGGCACATGAGATTTGATTATAGTGGTGAAGGCCTCGTGCAGGACCATTCACACTTTTTGGAGGGACGAATACAGAGACCTGGTGCACCGAATGCCACAAGGTTCCCAAACGATCCTCCACAGGTTTTGAATTCAGAGTTGTCCTTCTCCTAGACCAGTTGCCATCCAAGGCTATAGAACCCCGTCTGTCCTGCTATTTTACCCATAGCTGGAGGGAGAAGAAGAGGATTCATACCTTTCCCAATGGTATTAGCACGTAAGTGAATGTAATGGATTCGACTGGAATTCGAACTCGGCTCTCCGATTCGTCAATCCAAGTCGATATCGACGATTACTCCACTATATATATATATATATATATATATATATATATATATATATATATATATATATATATGTGTGTGTGTGTGTGTGTGTGTGTGTGTGTGTGTGTGTGTGTGTGTGTTGTAACCTAGAAAAAGTTACTGAATGAGGAATAACCAAAACGGAGGTTGGAAATGAAATGGTAATCATTATAGCATCAACAAAATACTCGCCAGCGGCGTGAAGTAGGTAAACCACTTGCTAGTGGTGGACTACTTAGACAGCATATTATCTTCACTTACAATAGTATCCAACGTATTTATGAGGATTGGGACAAACCTATTAGTGTTCTCAGGTACGGTATATAACAATATATATGGGCAAAAATGTATGACAAAGTGGAAAATTTTTCTTGTGGGGCGTTACGCCCTTTAGAAATTCATAGAACTAAATTTTTTATGTTGTTGCGTTTACACATGTGCATGAACGAGGAATGCTGGGATTTTTAAATTTATATATTTTTTTAATCTAGCTGATTTCATTTAGATTATTGTCTTTTCATCATTTTGTTAGTAGATACCTCACTCTGTGATAGAACTTCTGCAAGGAACGGTGAAATATGAGGTAAGATATATATATATATATATATATATATATATATATATATATATATATATATATATATTTTAGCCACCAATTTAATAATTGGGATCGAATTTCCATCCTAAGGAAACAAATTATAATCATCATGGAACCTTAATGTTGCCTGTTTTTTTAATAATAATTAATATTTGCTCTGTTTCTACATTGAGCTCTCTGTATTATATATATATATATATATATATATATATATATATATATATATATATATATATATATATATATATACGGATTACCAAACACATCATTAAGTATATATATATATATATATATATATATATATAATTTTTGAATAAATACTATATATATATATATATATATATATATATATATATATATATATATATACGGATTACCAAACACATCATTAAGTATATGTATATATATATATATATATATATATATATATAGTATTTATTCAAAAATTATAAATATGTTATAACATTACTACAAAAATAGCCATTTTGTTTCAACACTTCTTGTGTTTTCTCAAGTGATGGTGTTGATTGCAAAATAAACTGTTTTTTCCTCTTTATTTTGCAATCAACACCATCACTTGAGAAGATACCAGAAGTGTTGAAACAAAATGACTATTTTTGTAGTAATTTTATCACATGTTGATGTTAATAATTTTTCAATAAATAATATTTATTCTACTCTGTATTGAGCACTCTTTTAAGAATAGTGTTTTTGGTTATTGGAATTTTATTTCGTCTGCACCAATCCTATATATATATATATATATATATATATATATATATATATATATATATATATATATATATTTCCTAGTATTTTTCAAATTTTTATTTTTGCCTTGCGAGAGATTACTAAAGTAGTCTGAGGAATTTGGAACGATAAAAAAACATATTAGACATAAATGATTTATACATAAAGAGAGGATAATTTATCTACAGGAAAATTATATCTTGAAAATTCCTCAGACATATTTATTAATCTCTCCAATGACTAGCTTAAAGTTGAAAAACATAATATTAACAAAATATTTCAGCAAGAGCGAACTTGTCGCCTGAATTTAATGAAAACTGTTTCAGATATTTTTATTGCTAAAATATACGTTATGGGTGAAAAAAAAAAACACACTCCGGCACACACACACACGCACACACACATGCGCATATATTTACATGTGTGTATATATGTATGTATGTATATGAAAATCCATATAGAAATATGCTATACGAGGATTTTTCTCGCCAGAATCTATCTTGTACATTTATAAGTCTACCATTCGTTCATGCATTGGATATTACTGCCACATCTAATCTGGTGCTTCTGTTGTTTATCCAGAGATTTGTTGCACAATCCAAAGAAGAATTTGCAACTTTATGAGTCCTGACCTAGCATCTCGTTTTCAGTCACTTTCAAACAGCCGTAACGTAGATTACCTGGGCCTTTTATATAAATATGTTCACGGTAATTTAATTTAAGCACAGTACTAGTCTGGCATCTAGGTTTCATAATGTAAGCACAATACTACAGGGGCATTGAAAAGTAAAACCCCAATTATAATACTTATAATTTATTATTAACTATAATTTTTACAAGAAATAGATATTTAGCATGAGGTTTTATTTAAATTTCGATATGGGCACCAGATCTCGCTACCAGCTTCACGTAGCCGCCCAGAAATCCCGTCAACTGATTTCACGAGAAAGTCTTGTGGTATGGAAGACATAACTTCTTGTATTCACCCTTCAAGTTGCTCCAAGGTTTTGGTTTGATATAGCAGACTTGCTCCTTTAAACAACCCCAATGAAAAAAGTCAGTGTGTTGTCAGGACTCCTGGATGGCCACTCATACATAAAATAGAGACTTACTTTCAATCACCCTGTAGATTACCAGCATGGAAATTGCTGAAATTGCTAGTTCTTACCATAATTTCTATGCTAATTTCCATTTCGTTCTCCGCTTGTAGACATGCTTCCTGGCAACTTATAATTTAAGTATTAAGTACAGTGTTAATCGTTATCGTCTCTCTTATTGAATCCTGTTCTTTTATTGTTCTTTCCGTTTCGTTCAGTAATCCCTTGAATCCTTGTGGATTTTATTGAAAAATTCCGGTGAAATGATTTTACAAAAAAAAAAAAAAAAAAAAAAAAAAAAAAAACAGAAAGAAAATCCGCTAAAAAATGTTCATCTCGATCAAGGATCATACTTTGTCTTCGTTAATCAATCCCCCCACCACCATAAACAAAGGCGATAATGCCACTAAGACGCAAGGGCTATTGTCAGTGAAAGTGAATGAAAAGAATTTAGAATGAACAGGAAAGACACTTCTAAACAGGAAACAAGAGATAAACCTTAAATGACCGTGGGGATGTATTTTGTACATTTTAGTTATTTACTCATTGTACTACTGCTTTAATGTGGTCCTTACCTACATATTTCAAAACAGTTTCCTCTTTTTGAAATTAGTCATATAAACAGAAATGAATATGAGGGCCTAACCTCTGATGAATAGGGTGAATGATTTATACACTCAATCCCTACGTTCCTTAAAACATCCATCGTCTTGGATGTCCAGTGTGCAGGTGCATTGTTCTGCTGAGAAGAGGGCAACATTCTGTAGGTTCCCGTTCCGTTTTGTCTTAATTGCATCCATCAATCGACACAAAAACATTGAATGATCATTTATAAAATAAAAAAAAAACACAACCTGTCAAGCTATGGAGAGTTTTTTTAGACTTTGTAACAGCGACGATGACTAGAAAATCACAATGATCTGAATTTTGAACGAAGTGACAAAACATGTGAGACCGACCGTTAAGCGTTCTTTGTAAGACAAGGGAAACTGAATGAAATGGATTACATAATAAGTGAAGAGCAATTTTTATCGTTCTTTTCATCGACGGATAATTGCACGACACACAATAGGCCAAACGGATGGAGAAAAAAAATGGATGGATTTTGTCGAGAAAAAAAATATAGCTTAAGTGTTGAATCCTTAAAGAGGTTACAAACAGACAAAGGTGGTATTCGAGTGAAGGAACAACGCGCGTAGATAAAAGAAAGAGTAAAAGAGAGAATACACTACTGAAAGATACGGATACCGGTGGCAGGCTAGTAATTCCAGGAGCAAAGATAACTACGAACCGCTTCATACAGTCAGATGTGACACAAGGCCGAATTTGATGTGGGGTATCTGAGCCCGTAGGCTCGGCCACAAATTCCCCGTATAAACCGGGGTCGGGTAGATGTTTCCCCGAGACGAGGCTCTGCCCTTCAAAATCGGCTCGTCTGGGGATCCTCTCTGCCCGGAGGCAGAAAGTTTGATCAGCACAGCTGGGTACGAATCTCCAACTAATTCCCGAAGCAAAGATATCTACCAACCGCCCCACGCCGTCAGATGTGGCACAAGGCAGAATTTAACGTGGGGTAAACGATCTCGTGGGCTCGGCCAAAAATTCCCCGTATAAAACGGAGTCCGGTAGCTGTTTGCTGAGAAGCGACTCTACCCTTTGACATAGCCTCGTCTGGGGATCCTCTCTGCCCGGAGGTAGAGAGTTTAACCAGCACAACTGGAGACGAATCTCCAACTAATTCACGAAGCAAGGATATTTACCTTACTTCCTCGCGAGGCAGGATGTGGCACAAGGCCATTTTTATTGCGGTGTAAAACCGAGCCCGAACAAGTTTTGAAACAGTATTTTTCGGTATTCTGAGAATCTTTCAGGATTTTAAATTTCGGGATTCTGATTTTTCGGGATTATGATACATTCGGGATTTTAAATTTCAGGTTATCGGCATTCGGGATTATAAGATTCGGAATTATAACCCAAACCCTATAATATCGTTTTACAGAAGGAAGCTGATTACATCATGAACTGAACAATCTCCTCAGAAATAAAGAAGCAACAGAAATGTGGTACTACAAAGGATGCTTAGAATACCATTAACTGAATATGTGAATCACGAGGAATTTTTAAGGCAAATGGAAACAAGTAGACACTGAAATTTCTTGGGCACATAACGAGGAAAGACTGCTTGAAGAATTTGACACTTACAGGACATATTGGTGAAGACAGAAGACAGCAGCGAATAACCTACTTTGTTTATAATGGTTGATAGAAAAGAGACTAGGAGGGATATCAAAAAGGCAGGCCTTACTCAGAGCTACAAAGTACAAGTAGTTGTGAAAAGCTTTGATCGTTCACGTGCTGAAGGAACACGGTACATAGCAAAAGAATATGTCAGGATACTGCACGGTCTGTTTCATATAAATAAATACAGTAGCTCAATGGCTGAATGATTTCGAAAGCTAAAAATGGCACAGACATTTCATATTAATGCTGTCCACATAAATTCGTCGTCATTGTAATGACATTATAATTGTTCAAAATAATTGACTTTATAAACTCTGCGTAGGTTATGTCGTAGGATTTAATCCATTAATATACATCGTAAAATTCATTACTGTATCGTACTGGACTATTCCTATCGACAGTATCCATCTTGCACGTCATAATTCTACTATTCTTAAGTGCATAGAATGTTGCTGCCACATGAACTGTCATCTCGGCTTCAGTCACTTTATCAATGCCGTAACATTTCTTTTTCTATAAATATCTTCATGGTAATTGTTCTGATGAGCTTTCCTCCTTGTGAACTGTTTAGAGACTTTGCGATATTAAGGTGGCTGTAGTAAGAATCGTAAGTAATAATGTGTTGCTTTGATGTAAGTAATACTGTCGTATGAATGGGCCAGTAATCGTGCCTAGCTAAGTTAAAGATAAGACAGATTGAAGACCAAACTTTCCTTATATCCTCCACTTTTGGACTTCTTCCTCGTTTTTTTTTATTATTCAAAATAAAAATGGCGTTCTTCCTTGGTACCTCGATCGCGGGAATTTAAGCGTATTACTTGTTTGGCAACCAGGTCTCATCTTTTTACTGTTGAAGTAGCTAGATGTAACAATTCTATTCTAACAGATACTTCTTTAAAAAAAACCCAAAAAACTAAAGAATCTACTAAGAAAAATTACTGATGCAAAACCTCCGCTCTCACATAAAACAGTAAAGGAAAGAAGAAAGCAAGATTATATTAACAAAACCTCGTCAGTAAAAAAATAACCCCATCTTGATTAAAAATTATCCAAAAGCAATCGAGTCAATACACACTATGGACAAATTTTTCACGCAGTCTGTACACAAAAAAAGAAAATTGTGGGACAGAGGCTATATATATATATATATATATATATATATATATATATATATATATATATATTTACATTAAT
>OZ010578.1:93669792-93687292 GCA_963932145.1 Acanthosepion lycidas
ATTTTGCATTTATTAATATTTTGTTAAGAAGGTGTAAAATAAGAAAAATGGATGGATTACTCAATCAGGTCTTAAAATGGGTTGGGGGGGTTAAATCTGGCTTTACGAATGGGAAGGCTAAATCTGATCTTACAAGTGAGGGAGGCTGAATCAGAAGTTAAAAATATGCAAGACTAAATCAGATATTAAAATGGGGAGGCGAAATCAGATTTTAAGCGTAAGGAGAGCTTAATTCAGATGTTAAAATTTGTGATGTTACATCACATGTTAAAATGGTACGGCTAAATTATATTTTAAATATGAGGAGTTTAAATCAGCTGTCAAAATGGCGAGGCTAAAGCGGCGGATACTTAACGTGAGGCGGCTAAATCCGGTGTTAAAAGTGGAACGGCTAAATCAGAGAATTACAATTGTGAGGCTAACTCAAATATTATAAATGTGGAGAATAAATTAAATGACAAAATTGGAAAGGCCATATTAGATATTAAAAATTATGAGACTAAATCATTTTAATGTTTGGTGGATAAATAAGATATTACAAATGGTGAGGCTATCTCGGATGTTAAATATATGGGGGCTAAATCAGCTGTTAAAATGGGAGTGGCTAAATCAGATACTAAAATATGGAGGCTAAATCAAATGTTAAAGATCGATAAGCTAAATCAGACGTTAAATTGGATGGTTAAATCAGACATTAAATTGGATGGTTAAATCAGATGTCAAATTAGATGGTTAAATTGGATGGTTAAATCAGATGTCAAATTAGATGGTTAAATCAGACGTTAAATTGGATGGTTAAATCAGATGTCAAATTAGATGGTTAAATCAGATGTTAAATTGGATGGTTAAATCAGACATTAAATTGGATGGTTAAATCAGATGTCAAATTAGATGGTTAAATCAGACGTTAAATTGGATGGTTAAATCAGATGTCAAATTAGATGGTTAAATCAGACATTAAATTGGATGGTTAAATCAGATGTCAAATTAGATGGTTAAATCAGATGTTAAATTGGATGGTTAAATCAGACATTAAATTGGATGGTTAAATCAGGCGTTAAATTGGATGGTTAAATCAGACGTTAAATTGGATGGTTAAATCAGATGTCAAATTAGATGGTTAAATCAGACATTAAATTGTATGGTTAAATCAGATGTCAAATTAGATGGTTAAATCAGATGTTAAATTGGATGGTTAAATCAGACATTAAATTGGATGGTTAAATCAGACGTTAAATTGGATGGTTAAATCAGATGTTAAATTGGATGGTTAAATCAGATGTTATATTGGATGGTTAAATCAGACATTAAATTGGATGGTTAAATCAGACATTAAATTGGATGGTTAAATCAGACGTTAAATTGGATGGTTAAATCAGACATTAAATTGGATGGTTAAATCAGACATTAAATTGGATGGTTAAATCAGTTGTTATATTGGATGGTTAAATCAGATGCTAAAATGGGATGGTTAAATCATTTGTTAAAATGGGGTGGCGAAATGAGGTGTTAAATTGTGTGGGTAAATCAGATGGTAAAAATACAATTCAAATCATGTGTTTAAAATAACCAGGGTAAATCAGATATTAAAATGGTTAAATGGTAAAACAAAGCCTTTTAAGGATAAATAATTGTAAGTACATTATTGATACAGATATATGAAATATATGTACCATATAAAGTGCAGATAATATGATGTACTTTAAACTAAACAAATAAACAACCCTTACAAAATATGTAAATAAATAATCTAAATAAACAAAATAAGTAAATAATAAACAAATTAACAAATTAAGAATGCACACATAAATACTAGTAAATATAATATTAATAATAATCAACAACAGCTAATCAATTATAAATAGCGGGCGCAAATTTAACAACCAACACTATAAAATACGACCAACAAGCGCATTCGGATCCACATTACTTCCTACTTATTAGCCTCTAGAATCATTCGAAACATAGCAGTTACCTTCCACCCAATAAAACGTTACAATACACCCAGTACAAAAGACCTTACTACCCATAATGCACCATTGACCAGGATATATAAATAATCAAGCCAAAATACGACAAACATGGTCTGAAGATTGATTTTAAGCATGAAATAAATTATAACCACTCGTTATGGACCTCAGTCTCCACTTTTATATTTATATACGCTCTATCACTGATATGATACTGAGAACTTTTACCCATAAATATAGAACACAATAAAATTATATCTTGTTATATATATATATATATATATATATATATATATATATATATATATATATATATATATCTTGTATTTGGACAGCAAGCTTTCATTTGCACAAGTTTGTTTTAAGACTAAAGAATATTCTTTGTTAAAGAATTTTAATTATAAAAAAAAATATATTTCACACAAATTACGGGGTTTCCAGTGAAATTTTAAATATAAGTTATTGATAATCTCAGTGCATTAAGCAAGAATAAAATAGGTTTATATTTTACGTGTTGTCACTCTCATCATTTTTCAAATATCACGATTCGCGTGTCAGATAGGGACTGAAGCGTTATATACGAGACAAACATAAAAACTGAATGAGATTGCCGGATCCTCATACGTCGAAATCGATGGGAAAGTCCATTATATATATATATATATATATATATATATATATATATATATATATATATATATATATATATATATAAAACTTTGCTATATTTAAGAAGGCAGAGTACTAAGTGTTGAAGATAAACAGTGTTGACGTGGGATTCTAGACTGCATGATGCCTGTCCATTTCAAACATCAAAAGATATTCAGAACATCTGTCAGTATAACTTTCTTTATATTGAAGCCAATAGGGAATTAACTTAAATGGGCGAAGGTCTAAAAGAACTCTCATCATTTGTTTAGGTGTTTATTTTATTCTCGGTAAATTCATCTGAAAAAGAATTTCCACTTGCGGATATGGGTACAAATTCCTTCTACGCTACCTACTACCACATTATTACTAAGAAGACCAAATAAAATCCGATAACATTTAAATAACCATATTTCAAATAACAAAATTTTGAAAATACTCGAATAAGTGGATTAGAATTATAAAAAAAAATATTTAAAATTATAATTAAATAAAACGAAATGTTATGACGACAAAAAATTGAAATGATAAATGAACAAAACTAAATGTCATGATGATGAATGACATAATGCTTTCACAGTAAACAAAAGAAATGGGAAAGGCCGATTTCCTCTTTAAACCACTTTTAATTCACCATAAGTTTATACGAGGGTGGACTGAAAAGTTCATAGGATGAACATGAAGGAGTGATGCTCGATCTGTTAAGTCTTGCATGCATTAATTACAACCATTCTTATTAATAACTATTTTGTTTCCGGGTAAACTGATATCAGACTGTTCAAAGAAAACTACCTAGTAGCGACTTCTCTTAAAAATGGACAAAATTTGGAATCGTGGTATCATTTTGTACTCACATTAGAGTTTAGCCTTCAAACACATTCCTTCTAACATTAGCGGATGACTCTCCAGATTTATCAACAGTCCAAAATTTGGTCGCTGAATTTAAAAGGGGAAGAGAGAATCTTGACGATGACCCAAGGTTTGGACGTCCTGCAACTGGCACTACCGAAGAAACTATTGATCGTTTTCACCACATAAATTATATGGCCAATGCTATTAACATATCCCAAGAGAGAGTTGAAAATTTCTGCTCTGTGGATTCCACGTATTCTGAGACCTGATCAAGAGCTCATCAGGATGATCACATCACGGGAAAATAAAACATAGTTTGAGACGGATACAGCTGTTTTCCTAACACGTTTCCAAACCCAGGATGAGTGTTGGGTTCATCACTTTGAGCCAGAGACAAAGAGACAATCCATGCGGTTGAAACATCCTTCCGCAACTGCTGCAAAGAAAACCAAGGTCGTTTCATCAGGAGGGAAGGCGGTGGCTTTTATTGTTTTGGGATACAAAAGGCATTGTGTTTGTTGACTATCTTGAAAAGTGCCACTCCATCAACGGGGAGTACTATGCCAACGTACTGAAGCAGATACGAAAGTCTATCAAGACGAAACACCCAGGAAAACTGACGAAAGAAGACTTGTTTCATCAGGACAATGCCCCAGCTCATAAGTCACTGGTTTTAATGGCTGTTGTGCGTAACTATGGCATTGAACTATTTGAGCATACTTCCTATTCCCCTGATTTGGTCCCATCTGACTTTTATCGGTTCCCTCACATGAAAAGCACTTGGCTGGAAACCAGTATTATAGTGTTGATGATGACTTTTTGACCCACAGAATGAGAGCTTCTACACCAATGGGATCCAAGCACTGCAACACTCACGGAAGAAGTGTGTGGGTCGCAAAAGGGGGCTGTGTTAAAAAATAAACCTCATTATGTCACATTCAATGAGAGTATCATGGTCAGCGTATATCGAGCGCGCGGAAGGAATTACTGAAAGGGTCATGATAGGACGAGAAGTAAACAGAATGACCATCATCTACTGTAATAATTATTAAAAGACTTTCTTCACCTGAATATATTGGTGTCTTTTTTAGCGTTCCAGTAGTTTTATATATCAGTATGTGCATAAATAGTTTTTTTTATTAATCATACCTATTTGTTTTGCTTACCAAATAGCTGCGGAAATAAATATAAATTCTTTCGAAAGGTTGTGATGAATTTGGCAACAAAGATGAGGGCAATAGTCCGAATAAGGTAAATAGTTAATATATATATATATATATATATATATATATATATATATATATATATATATATATATATATGTATGTATGTATGTATATATGTATGTATGGATTGATTTTTATCAGACAGTATTTTTATTACTATCATTCCTTAAAGATTCAAACATTGGTCTATTACCGTACCACTGTGTCTAAATTGGTAAAGGCAGATTTCAGCTCTAGAAACAGAGGCACAATCTTTCTTTGATGGTACCTCTACATCTAGGCCGGTGGTTATTCATTTCACTGTGTAAAAAATAAAGTGAAAAACAAGTAGTTATAGCAACTCAAACACGTATATGCACTAAAAATAATATTTATAATAATAAAAACAATATATATATATATATATATATATATATATATATATATATATATATATATATATATATATATATATATATGTATGTATATATATTAGGTTGGTGGAAAAATAATGACGGTTTTTGACGTATTTTTTAACGTCAAAAACCGTCATTATTTTTCCACCAACCTAATATTATCATTAGAAACATTATTTTCCGAAAGATAGACGTAGAGTTGTGAAAAGGGTCGTTTTTATGTGCCAAATCTGACAAGACAGCCCAGTAAGTTATCAAAATAGAAATTGTAATACCAATAAAGGACACCAACTGATATTTACTAAGATAATCGTTGTTTTAAACATGATTTACGAGACGCGGTATGTTCGTTTACACAATTAAAAGCCTGATGTATATAAATTTGTATTTTTATTTTTTATCTTAGCTTGTGCATCTCCCTGTCTCTTTCTCTTTGTGTTGTTTCCATTCTGAATGTAGGCCAGCGTGGCTTCCTCCATTTTGTTTTGTTTCTCCTATATAAATCATCTTTCTTTTTATATGTACTATCTAGTTAATTTTTCTTTTCAGTAGTGATATTCCCTAGATTTCCTCATTTTTTACTTTCGTTTCTCTTCAGAGCGTGAGTGATGATCGGTCTCCACAGCTTCTTGTTTTTTTGGTTCCATAATCCCTTTTTCTCTTTCTTGTACTTGTAGCTCTAGCCATTTCCAAAGTTTTTTTTTTTTTTTTTCAAGTAGCAATATTCCGTAGTTTTCCTTTCGTTTCCCTTCAGGACGTGGTTGATCATGGCTCTCCAAGGCTTACTGTCATATTAATACCTAACAATAAGTTCACCTTTGTTTTTCTTTTTTCTGTTTGCGTGAAACCTGTTCCATTTGCAAACTATTCCACCCCACACCGTGCTCGTTCACCGCATTTCTCAGCTGTCTCATCATGTCCATTTAGGATTGGGGCGATTATGATTTATGTGATTACTATTTTGGATATTACCTTCGGCCCATTATCATATTTTTCATGATGACGTATATTAAGAAATGATATTGACAATGAAACTTCATACTATTTCCGTTTCCGGTTAGAAACGTTCACTATTTCAAAGAGAACTTTTTTTCTGTATAATTTTAAATTTAAATTTATGTAAAAATGCATAGAAGAAGACTCGTATTAATTTCTCTCAATTAATTGCGACTATTACAAACACACACACAAATATATATATATATATATATACATATATATATAATACATTTTCTGCTCATACGTTAATTTTATAGATACAATTTATTTAAAAAATGTTCTGTTTTTTATTGAACAGTATTAATTACATTTATCGGTCTGAAAGTCAGGGAAATTTCGTAGACAAACATGCCTTCCTCGACAGGAATCGAACCTGTATTCCTATAAGAAACCGTCATTTGGCCTGACGTGCTGTACCATTCAGCTACAGGGAAGCGTCTGATTAACAAATCCGAATTACTATTTATAAACACACAATATCGAGCATATTTCTCGATCGACCATTTCTGCTCACGAAACGTACCTTAACGTAAACAATGACAACATATTATGAATGGATTAATTCCCCCCAAAATATTTAATATATTTTCTGTTTATTAAAAACAGACCATTTACTTAAATAAATTGTATTTATAAAAATAACGTTTTGGCAGAAAATATATATAATTGTCGGGCTTAATTCATTTCATAACACACACACAAACATATATATATATATATATATATATATATATATATATATATATATATATATATATTCGATTACTTGTATATCCTTGCTTGACCCAGCTAATGCTCTGCGATGGAGTAGTTCAGGAGAAAGGAAAGTCGTGCCTCTTGGGACACAGTCCGTTGGGTTATCAATACTTGGATGAATATCACCACGGAATTTGTGAGTAGAGACGCTAAATAAAGTTTATTCAGTTTCTTCTTCATCACCAAGGCCCGGTGGTATGTCGCTTTGGTTGTATCTAATCTCGGTTGTAGATGCGTACTGCTGATGAGTTCCAAAAATAGGACGTCCAGTGCTTTCTGCATTCTGTTGAGGATTCTTCTAGACTCGATGAATTATATATATATATATATATTGTCATGGTAATTTACCCATGCACAGATGGACTCTCTCCGTGACAGGGGAGAAAATCAAGTTTGAGGGAGAACTTATCACACATGTAACTTTTCATGGAACGACGTTAAAAACTCTACCTACATACTAACGAATACAGAAAATTTATGTGGCACCAACTGGATAGAGCAATTTAAGTTGTGGGACATACCAATTAATTCATTTTACCAAAATTCGAAAGCCTGACTATCGAGGAAAAAAAATAATAAAAGATTTAAAAGAAACTTTTCCCGAAGTTTTTTTTTTTCTGGGGGCCTTGGTCGGTGTAATAAGATGACAGTAAAATTCGAGAAAGAGATGACATCCAGCGACTCTTTGAGAAAAAAAAGAAAGTTCAATTCTAATACAGGAATCCCACGATTAATGCCGTTAATGTATACATTGGTAACTAAAAAAAAATAAATAAATAAAATAAAACAATTTTCAATTACTACAGTTAAAATGAAGAATGTTTAACCGCACTAATCGAGTATTATGTATGCACTAATCGAATTTTGATATATAAAAATTTTAGAGCACTAATTGAAAACGCATTAATCGAATGCGCATTATTCGAGGGATACCTGTATATATTACCATGAAGTACAAGAATAATTCAGGAGAGTGGTGTAGTCACAGTCATCTAGTGATCATGAGTTCAATCCCTGGCTCAGTTAGCGATTCACTAGTTAAACAGAAACAAACACTAACTGGCATCACAGCGACGCATCACCTTGAAGACTGAGGCATAAAGTTAACATAAAATTGTAAAAAAAAAAAAGAAAAAAGAGAGGGTCCAATTCCAGTCGTATTCGTTTATTCACTTGCAAGCAACTACCTTTGGGAAAGCTCTTGTTTCCTCAACTATAGGTTCATTGATATTAATTTGTATCAGTAAATCATTATCATTTCCAAAAATACCTTAAAATCTAAAAATATTTTCTGGCTTTAAATAACCTGTACAATGTTGATAAGCCGTAAAAATAAATCAATCAAAAACCAAATACCCTATTCAATTCATAATCTACAATTCTTACCATCACCTCTTACGTTCATAAAATAATAACCAGTTACCCTCTACATTGAGTGGCTCTTGGGCCTTGTGTTGAGAGAATATTTACGCAACGATTAATCAACTATTAATATTTCAAATGTCTTCAGACTACGACCATTACTGCATTCTCTTTTCTTGCCATACACAAATAATGAGAAAAAGAGAGAGATTGCAGAGACATACTGTGGACGAGTTCAAACCCAACTGGATATTTCATGATTTTGATCTCAAGCAGGACTTCTAACAGCTCAGTAATTATATCGGCAACTTTGCATTAAGTCATATGTAGCAAGTAACTATCTCAAATTGCGCATGCATACACTCACTGACTTATTCACCCACTCAACTTCTTGGTGAGTATGGGACCATAGTTCTCAACAAGACTCGGCTTTGCTGCTGCGTTTCCAGTAGCAAGCAGGTTTTTACGGGATATAGTTACTTGAACGCATTTTTTTTTTATTTCATTTTTTTTTCAGATGAGATATTGTCAAATTTCATAGTGTGCATGTCGTTGAGTCGGCGGTGTTGAATCGGAGGCGTTTTGGGCGGTGATGAGTCGTCCAACCTATACGACATTATAGTCAAGCGACATGATAGATTTTCGTAATAAAATTTTACGTTAACGTGACTAAACAGACATTCAAAACTCAAAATCCGTTGATACAACGAAGGTTACAGAATTCCGTCTGCTCTGCTATTTAACCCATGATTTGGGGGATAAAAGGGTATTTGCGCCTAGGCGAATGAAACGAACTAGGATATAGAATTTCTCATTCCGAGCTGCTGTTCATTATATCAACCGCACATCCCAAATATTCCTCAAGCAAGAAATTCTTTTACACTATTTATAAAGCAACCTACTCTCACAGACTTTCCTGACATCAAGTTCGTCTCGCAAGCTATTCTTAGGGAGTTTGAAATCTTCAAATATACCGTACTACAGTCCAAATGAATTTGCTAATAGAAAACAGCGCTGCTGTTTTCTTTCTAAAGGAAAGTGTACCGACGATGGGGTAGTATACTGATGACAAGGAAGTTCATTGCTAGTATAGCTATACACATGGACAACAATATAAACATTCTATATCAAGCGGTCATTTAATACTTTGATATTGAGCTTCAGATATCTCAGCGAAGTTTGGTATTGTTTTGATTCTGTTTAACCGTCTTTGATCATTTTAGGCTTATTTAAGGTCAGATAAAGGTTTTCAATCGTTGTTGTTTGGTGCATAACTTGATGTTAAATGTACATCTGTGATACATTTAGGTACAAATTAGTTGATCAAAGCATTTTTTTTTCTTTTTAATCAGTTATTAGAGATGTTGGTCCCTAATACAAATTATTTTGCATTCAGTTTCTGATAAAAGTTGGTTAATATAGTTTGTATTGTTATTTTAATGGGCATCTTCATGAAGTCTGAAGGGATCTTTTCCCAATTTTTTGTTTCACTTTTCAAAATATATTATCGTTTTTTTGCATATTTCTTGGGAGTTTTTAGTTTTTTTTTTATTTTCATATAACGTTTGATTTCTTTTAAGATATGAATATTATTTGGTTTAGTGTTATGAAAAGTGCCATTTTGTATTGTTTGCTTGATAATATTTTGTTCGGGTTTGACTGAGATGTTCGAACGTGCAAGGTACTTGACATCTGTTGCATGATAAAGTTTCATTTTTGAGTACATATGAGGAAGATGTGTACCCACTATTCGAAATCGGGATAAAATTATTCCCCCACTCACGTTTTATTTTCTGAAACCTGGGAGTCATTCTCCTATAGTTCACTGTATATTGCATAGTTTAAGTCCCCATATCAATTACCATTTTCTTATATAACCTTTTATTTTGTTTCTGGAGTCTGTATTAGCTATATTTATAGTGGCTGTTGTCATGTTGAAGGTGTCTTTAGCCAGTTTTTCTGCTATTTAATTTCCCCTGTATATCAATATGACTTGCAATCTAGTCCAGGATGACTGATCTTTGGGATCTAACTATTTAAGTATTGAATTCTAGTATGTCTAATTAACCCATTACCTGCCATGAACCCCATTTGGGGATCTGTTAAAATTAAACTCATTACATATCATTCCTTGTATTTAAATTGAATTGCTTACATACATTGCATTTACAGAGATATATTTTACAACACTTAGCTTTTCAAGTTTTTATTATTAGCAGTAAGAAGACACTTTCTGTCATAATTTTACATTTCACGAGTAGAAAAATAATGACTAATTTGAAAAATATTTTTTAATTATTTCTAATCAATATTATTTTTGATGTTTTATACACATATATATTTGATGTTCTAGTTTCTATAAAAACGACAATGGTAACTACTGAAATTATACATAAGGAATAAATAAACTCCTAAGGCAACTGTCTGGGCGAAAAATGCGCATTAAAAAAATTTGGCAGTTAATGGGTTAAATAAATACCTAATTAGGGTATCGACGAGCTACACTTAGCATATAATTTTTGGTGAGATTGGGCACCGGGAGGCGGTGTAATGTTTAGCAAGCTTGTCTCGCTAGAACAATTAGGACAGAGTAGTGAGTTCGGTCCTCACTCGGTGCTCCATATTTCGGCCTTGTGCCACATCTAAGCTACGCTTGGAAAATCACTATGATTAGCAAGCTTGTCTCGCTAAAACAGTTACGACAGAGTAGTGGATTCGATCCTCACTGGGTGCTCCATACTTTCGGCCTTGCGCCACATCTAAGCTACGCTTGGAAAATCACTATGATTAGCAAGCATGTCTCGCTAAAACAGTTATGACAGAGTAGTGAGTTCGATCCTCACTGGGTGCTCCATACTTTCGGCCTTGTGCCCCATCCAAGCTACGCTTAGAAAATCAATATAATTCTTGGTGAGTTTGGTTCCTACCGTTTACATCTTTGTCGTGGTTTTCTATCAGACTTAGTAGAATGCTTGGTAATAATTAAACTCCCACACACATATACATATGGATGTTTTCTGCGTCTTTTTATGTCTCGAGGTTTATATATATATATATATATATATATATATATATATATATATATATATATATATATATATATATATATATATATATATGTGTGTGTGTGATTACAATTTTCGACTGCCTGCCAGCTAGCCTCAAAATGCTGGCCACTTCCCAAATTTCTGTCGAGACTTTATAAAATATTAACTTTGCCTATTGTTGTTCGCTCACAAGAAATACATTGGCTTCCAAAGTCCATTCCGTCCAACTGAGCGGAGGTGGATGCAATTTCTAGACATTTTCGCCTTTCTTGTGAATCGAAATATCAAAATTTTTACTCTTTGCTCCTTTATCTTGTTACTCGACAGCATCGACCGGAAATGCATTTTATAATTGTGCTGAAGGCAGCCATAGATGAATCTCCCTCAAACTACTGAAACTACTAAAATTAATGATCAAACCTCACATATGGGCAGTGATTAAATTGCCTTGAATAATGATTCATTACAAGCTTAGAATTTCGTCTATTTTTCTTTACAATAGTTGTTTTCTGGATGAAAATTGAATTATTTCATGATAAGTTGAATGTTTGCTATCACGGTTTTGGCAAAAAATTATCTTTGGTTCGTAATTCATGATTATAAACGTTGGTGTGAGCCAGATCATGCCGCAATGGAGTACAGATGCCATATATTATCAGGAGCTCCCCAGTCTTAACTTTCTAGTCAAGATAGGGTCCAAAAACATATAGACAAATAGGTTTTTCTTTGTCTCTATATGGTTCAAAAGTTTCTCCGCGTCCTTGTGGGTAACGAATTATTTTCTAGCTTGTAATCCCTTTCCCCCAGAAGAAACGTCATATGTTTCTAGCTGCCCTGTCACTATTTTCATGGAAAGTGTTCAGACGACCTACATTCCTTAGTTCCACCAGTTCTAACCTTCACGTCTAAGACCCGCCATGTTCCACATATTATAGCTAACCACCATCATTCCCTTCGTATTCCATTGGAGAGATGTAAGTTTAATAATGTAAATAATATACATAATAATTCATCTCAGAAATATAGACAGATACTGAAGAATCGGTACGGACCCGATATACCAAAAATATAGAGATAAATTGAAAAATCCTACCAGAAACTAGTACAAATATTGAATCATCTGACATTCCTACACCGATGCAGAGATCTACAACTCATCCCTTCAGGCTTGGCACCAAGACTTCCCGTAAATTCAAGGAGAGCCCGTCAGGTTGCACAAAAAGCGGGGCACGCCCTTGTTCGAGAGAGAATCCAGTACAATCGTTGAATAAAACAGAGACTACAAACTCATATCTTCCAGAGGTTCGAGGAATTCTTCAACAGAATTACTAATGAAGAAGACCAGAGAAGGATCCTAAATGACCTGGATAAATCCTTCAGACATGAATTCGATGTACTCAAGGCTCGCCAAGTACAAAAATTAAATAGATTGAAGCATGAGAAGGTGACGCACAAGGTCCAACCCCCTACCAGTGAAGTCAGTAGTCAACATCAGCCAATATCAGCTTAGCGCATCTGAGGAGTCAGTATTGAATAAGGGTCTCAACATCGCCACAACCATACTTGGACATCGTTTCCAGAGTCGAAGAGCTGCTCTTGAACATCCCTCAGGCTCAGGCGGATTAACTGAGATGGAAGGTGAGACAGAGCTTGGAGAATGCCAAACCGCCCAGGTCTAACATAACAAAACTGGAGAGGCTGCCGATCGGATCCCTACAGAGGAACGAAAACATAATCATACTACAGGCTGACAAAGGCAATGCGACTGTAGTGATGGACAAATCAGATTATACAAGACACCTGGAAGATCTCATTAGCAATGGTAGCTACAGCAAAGTATAAAAAGTATCCTACAATGAAAACGGAACGCAAACTGTCACAGATCCTAATCAAGAGCAAGGATCACTTTGCATCTAAGACGTATAGGCGGTTATCGCAGCATTACACCAAGCTACCTCACATATACGGTCTCCCTAAGATTCATAAAGACAGTATTCCGCTCAGGCCGATTGTTAGGTACCAAGGTTCTGTGTGACACTGTCTGAGTCGCTTCCTTGTAAATATAATTTACCCATTGATCGGAAAGTCTCCTTTACATGTTCGAAACTCCGCCCACTTCGTGGAAATAATCAAGGATGCTCCCATCCTATCCAACCAGATGGTGAGACTGGACGTGGTGAGTTTGTTCACCAAGGTACCCACGGAGGAGGCACTCTCAGTAGTCAGGGACAGATTGACCTCTGAATCATCCCTAGAAGAACGGACCAGTATTCCAATAGAAAATATGATGGAGATGTTGACTTTCTGTACACAAACAACACACTTCGGAATGGGATCACACATATATCAACAGGATGAGGGCTTAGCAATGGGCTAGTCATTATCACCAGCAATCGCGAATATATACATGGAATACTTTGAAGAAATGGCATTAGAATCTATATCTCTAAAGCTAACTATATGGTTATTGTACGTAGATGACACCTTCATACTCTGGCCACACCAGGAGGGTGTTCAGGTTCTACTGGACCATGTGAACTCAATAAACCTTCGATACAGTTCACAATGGAGAAAGAGAGTAACAACACACTCCCATTCCTGGATGTTCTAATATCTCAAGCAAAGCATGGGTTCAAGACATCCGTATATCGTAAACTGACATTCACCAGACGGTACCTGAATTTCAACTCCCACCGTCCATACAGCATAAAGAAAAGGATCGTCCGCTGCTTACAACACCGAGCAAAAGTCATAAGTGGCACATATGCTAGGCCACAAAAACCTCCTGAGCCGACCAAGCATAGAAATGAATACAATATGGGAACAAGTGTCAGAGTGTCAGAGAAAAGCGATGATAACAACAAAAATTGCAATATAAGCTCTAGTAAAAACATGATGATAACAGCAAATATTGTAATATGAGCACTGGTAGAAAACGGTTGCTGAAGACATTAGGTTTATAATACCGAGAAATTCATACACAGATATTCTCAAGGACACTTGGCACAGTGGATAAAGGCGTTAGTTAGATCCAGTGACAGGGCCCAAAGAGTGTGAGTTCAATACCCGGTTAAGGCAGGGGATAACTTTCAGAGGGAACTGATAACTGTAATCCATTAAACATGGCACGTGGAACTAGAACAGTGAGCGAAATAAAGTGTTCAGTTAGACATTCCAAAGAAGGCCGAAACGTTGTAATAAATATGTCGACAAAGATAAGGACAATAGTAATAATGCTATTTGTACCTACTTCTTAAACGCCTATTCATATACTTATCGAATATATTTCGTTAAAGTTCTTAAGCACAAATATTTAACCTTGCGATAAAAGAATTTCTATGAATACTTTATTGTCGTAGAACTGGGCATGAGCTTACTAAATCATGAACTTAAGAATTAAGATACATCACAATATTAAAATAGGCAAACCGTGACATTTTCACGGGTTAAAAGTAGTAATTATTATTATTATTATTATATAATTCAAATATACTACTACTAGTATTAGTCTAGAAATACATTGAAAAAGAAAGTTTGTGTCAGTGATATGGAATAAAACCATGTTATTATGGCTCATTTCAGTCTTCTGATTGGGGTAATTATTTTTCATTTTTAATGATTGTGATTTTTTTGTACGTGTCGATAAACAAAGAAAAGTATGTATGATGTAACGGTTTTTCGATGTCTCAGCCTTTTTGCAGCTTCTGTCGTGGGCGAGTGTGTGCGCATGTGCAGTTCATTCTCAGTGGATCCTGAAATCATTCCCCTTTTTGAAGTACATCCTGATCCTCTTCTGCAGCAATCAGTCACCAAGTATACTTTCAGTTGTCACGTCTTCATTTCGTCGAAGTAGCAAAAAGAAAAAGAAAGATAATGCTTTCTCTTTTTCGCTGATTGCACGTTCAGCTATCATATTTCGTTCAACACCGTATCTGTTGTCACGACAGGTAACACGTTCAGGGAGTAATTTGGTACACTATTTAATTTTTTATTTTATTTTATTTTATTTTACACTTTACAAGGGCTTTGATTTACCAGCATTTTTAACTTACTTTTTCCCTCTTTCTTTTCTCTCTATTTTTTTCCTTTTTTTATGTCTTTCTTTTCCCTTAGTCTATCTTTTACTCATTGTCATTCTTTTTTGGTCCTTTTTCTCACTCATTCTTTTTTCTCTCTCTTTCTTTTTCTTTTTTGCTCTTTCTTTCTTTTTTCTCTATTTTCTTTTCTTTCTTTTTGGTTGTTTTTTTTAATTATATTTTTTCTTTATCTGTTTTTCTTTTCTTTCCTTCCTTTTTTTCTTTGTTTTTCTTTTTCATTCTGTGATTATTATTCTGTACTTCATATTTATCTTCTTGTGCCTAATAAGATCTATGGTAGGAACGAATATCCTATCCGTCTCAGAATTTTCATTAAAGTACAGTGTAACCCGGATATAAGAGAGTTGTCGGGACCGAAGAAGAAGTCTCTTATATCCGGGTTTATCTTATATCCGGGTTTGGTCTAATTTATATACTTTAATACAGGCTCTAATTAAGGAGCAGAGAACATCTCTGTTATATCCGGGTCTAGAATTGTTCTATTTTATTAGTAGTAATTGTTACTAATCTCATTTTGTGTCTGATACGATCTACGGTAGGAACGAATCTTCTATCCGTCACATAACTTTTATTACAGTATATTGTTAGAATTGTACTATTTTATTATTAGTTATTGTCGTTAATCTTTTCTTGTGTCTAATAAGATCTACGGTAGGAACGAATATTCTATCCGTCACATAACTTTTATTACAGTATATTCTTAGAATTAGTCTATTTTTTTTATTAGTTCTTGTGCCTAATTAGATGTACCGTAAGAACGAATATTCTGTCACATAACTTTCATTACAGTATATTGTTAGATTTATCCTATTTTGTTATTAGATATTATCGTTAATTTCTTCTTATGTCTAGTAAGATCTACGGTAAGAACAAATCTACAATCTGACATAACTTTCATAAGATTTTATTATTATAACTCTTTTATTTTCCTACTAATTATTGTTGTAAATCTTATTGGGCCTAATAAGATTGATGGTAAGAACGATTTTTCTGCCTGTCACATAACGTTTTTTACAGTATATTGTCTTAATTGTTCTATTTTACTCTTGATTATTTTCGCTAGTCTGTTACTCTGTCTCATTACTAATTTAAACTTTATCATAGTTATGGCTGAGTAAACTCGCATACACGGTTTCAGGCATCAGCTGGATATATCTGTACATTTCGCCCAAGGATGGATAAGCGAGCAAACTACTGTAACGTGTTTGCTCGTCTCTACTCAAAGAACATTCGAGATTTTTGCCGACCAACTCAGACCTAGTTTTATCACTAAAGATCACTTGGGCAAAACAGTCTTTGTCTTCGTATTTATAACAGTGGACAAAGTGGCGTCGGTCTTGAACTCTTAACGTTCATTCAAGTCGTTAAGCAATTTCAATCTGTCAAAAGCAGTTGCGTGTCTAGGTGGACGGTGGCTAAAAGGCTGTCTGGACATAATTTTCAATTCAAAAGGTGAACGAAAAAAAGAACAAAGAAAGAATTCTTCGGTCGCAAAGACCAGTAACAAATTGTTCAGAATTGAGTAACAATATATATATATATATATATATATATATATGTATGTATGTGTGTGTGTGTGTGTGTATTTGTATATAAGATTTAAAGAAGAGCAGGTATTTTTATATATATTGCTCAATATTTAAAATTTTAAAATAATATTAAAAATAGAGCGTTAATAATATTATATAAAACGGTTACTTAAATACTTTTAAATATCAATTTTTTTCCCGACTTCGAAGTCTCTTGGTAAAATTTCCAGTCTTCGGAGAGTTCTGGTTTTGAACGATATTTACAATTTTCTTTTTCAATTTTTTTCAACTCCTCTAGTTATTAACACGATGTGTGATATTAACAGAAGCCATGTTCGTTTATTGGAGTCCAGTAATTCTTTCTGTTACAGTAACATTATAATATCTCCTTATTAAAAAGAGGCGTTCAGGATGCGTAACTGATAAATATACATTAGCTTCTGCTAAAAAAGTTTCTGATTTCGTGAAATTTGACCAAAAGTCCAAACAGAATATTTCTTAAGGGCTTCTTGATTAGATCAAGATCTTTTCAGCATTTCATTCTATATTGAATTCTATAAGTCTTGTCTCTATAATATTTGTTCTTTCTTTCTTTTTTCTTCCTTTCTTTACGTCCCTT
>OZ010578.1:93692292-93712292 GCA_963932145.1 Acanthosepion lycidas
TCGTGGTAAATCATGGAATTGCCTTTCAAAAAATTTGCTAAGTTGGCCTGTAGTGGGGCTTCTTCTTGTAACATCAGCAGATTTAAAAAAACAGCTCTGAATGGTATCTCATTCTTTTGTAATGAACAGCCAATTGTATGTAATTTTCTATGGAGCTTCTTAACCAAAGCTTTTACAAGGCCTGCCTTAAATTCAGTATTTGTATTAGGTTGGTGCAAAAATAATGACGTAATAATGTCGTTTTTTGACGTATTTTTAACGTCAAAAAACGACATTATTACGTCATTATTTTTGCACCAACCTAATATTTGTGTTGACCTGAAGCAACAATAATCTGGCCTGGTTTTCTTTTATTTCAGTTAACACCACAACAATCTCCGAAATATTAAATAATTTGAATTTAATTGCATTTTCTCAAATGGAAATTTTAACGTAAAATATTTTGTGCGACCTTTTATAATATCATGCCACAACTATCTAATAGTTTGGTTTTAAAATCGACCTACACTACTGCATATATTCAGTTTTTTTGGGACAGTGTATTGGTATCTCTATCTATAAAAGACAGGATGTGTGTGTGTGTGTGTGTGTGTGTGTGTGTGTGTGTGTGTAACGAATGCACGGCCGCAATTTTCGACGGATTTGCACCAAAATTTACATGCACATGCTCCAAGTTAGTGGGAAGACCGCCTTTGCATTTCCCAACTCCCATCGATAGTAGAAATAACCGATTTTTTCATCCTTCTACAGCAGTTTTCATGTAGTTTGCGGCTATTTTGTACTGGCCAGAATGAGAGCCTATAGCTGGATGCCACGAATAGGCAGGAAGATTCTATTGTCCAGTGTGAGAGACAACAGTTGACTGACACGAATGTTAACTAGCATGCAAAAAAATCGATAGCTGCATTCGTCACAAGTGGGAAAAATTTAAGTCTGCATGGCACTTTACTCCAATTGGCTCATTCGCTTGCTTAAACTCAACGTTGAATCTGATTCCGCAGAACTGGGTTGGGTATGAAAAAGTATTTGTTGTTAACATTCTTTTTTCATTCGGTTTTTCCAGTTACGATTCCTTTTTTAAAGCTGATCGTTTTGTGTTCATTTTGTTTAGTTCTTTTTTCGTAACAGATTTAATGTTTAGTATAGAGCTTAGAAAAAATTCGCAGTGTGAGATAGGCAAGAAGTAAGGCGTGTAGCAACATCAGCACGGCAAAGGGCACTCCTTCAAAAGGCAAGGAAGGACACAAATATTTTAAGTCAAGTGATAGCGAGTCGTACGATTTTTGAATCAAGCACGGGCAACGCCGGGCCATGCTGCTAGTTCTATATATTTTATTGTCGCCTTTGCATGTCATAACAACTGGGTCTAGCTCTTACAATTTAGATATATGCTTGTAGATTTATCTCTCTTGCTATAGAACTAAATCTTCTTTACTCAATGCCGGTTCCCGTACTATCACCAACGTCAAACAACATCGAACCTGGTTCCCTACACGCAAGCCACCGATTTGCCATTGGCGTTTAACGCTGGTGGCCCGCTGTCGGACCGCCGGCGTGTCCGTCTCAGAAATGTTACTAGTGGCGGTCTGCTATGCCCACCTTTAGCCCACAGGTGGTTGCCGCCAGAGGACTGCTGGTCTTGCCATCAGCGGCCCGCCAGCAGGCCGCTAGCGGCTTCGTGTAGTTTAGTACCTAGATGGGTGACCGCTGGAGGCTCTGGATTGTTAATCGTTTCAATTCCAGTTGAGCTCGTTATATTCATTTAGGTAGGCGTAAATACCCCGGGGAAAGTTATGGATCCACTTCTTCCCCCCACTATAGGTTAATTAGTTCGACTTGTATCACTCAATCATTATTATCTCAAAATAATCGTATAAGAAACCAGACTCAACAAACAAGCCATTAAGATTCATACGCTTTGAATACATTAATCTTAATGGTTGTAGAAAGAGTTTGCTGTCCATAGATTTTGATAGTTATATAATATCATGTTATGAATAATCAAGAGTGTTCGCACCTTATTTTGTTATTCTCCTCTTTTAGAGAGCTATGTCTGTTTACTGGGACTATAAAAGGACACTGTATGCGAACCTTTTATTGTCAGTGGAATAAAGCTTTCTTAAATCCAACATCTACGTACTTTTCTCATTACAATCATTACTCAGTCAGTTATGAGCCATGCTTGATACACACTTAGGCGATCATGTATCTTTCGATACATGACTGACGAGGTAGATTTTTTTTCCCGCAGTAGATTTCTTTCTGGGGGAGACCAGTTGCCATCCAAGGTCTGTCCTGCTATTTACCCATAGCAGGAGAGAGAATTAGGAGAATCATATCTTTCCCAAGGGTATTATCAAATAAGTGAACATAATGGATTCGACTGGAATTCGAACTCGGTTCTCATAGCAGCTCTTCATTAATCAATCCTCATTACTACCTATCTTTATTATAAATGGGTAGAGGCTTGAATTGAATAATTGAAGAGCTGAGTTCGAAATCCAGTCGAGTTCAATACACGCTAGGGAAAGGCATGAATCCATTTCTCACCACTAGCTCTGGTTTAATTAGTAAGAATTGTATTAGTAAATCATTATTATCTAAAAAAGGATTCTTACATTCTAAAAATATTTTTTGGCTTTAAATAAATTGCAAAGGGTTGATAAGCCGTAAAAAAAAAATAAATCACCACTCCACTGTCATGACGCTTTTCGGCTATAATTTATGCATCTTTAATTTAAGCCTCTTGTTCAGTGCCCCTCTCCCAGGGTTTCCACTCTACTTCCCCGCACAAAATATTGAAACCCAGGCCGAACGACAAATCACTTGTAAAATGCCTTACCAATCAGTTCAATCAATGGCGATTAACTGATATCATTGAACGCCTGTTCCAATTGATTTGATTTCGTCTTTAATGTTGAAAAGAAATTTATTATTCAGCTTGGTTATTTGATATCGTCAGGTGCCAGATTCTCCCGACAATACATTCGAATTAATAACATGATCACTTTATTCGTATATAAGATATATTGGAACTTTTCATTATGTAATAAAATAGATCTTTCTTATCTGCGATTTATTTGCTAACAGACTTGTAGCGAGTACAAAAGCCGCGGATAGAACCGAAACATCTTGTCTCTGGCTCTGCCTATCTTTGTCTCTACATATGTATTATTAAGAGGATATTTTGAAATTTATCTGCACTTTCGCTATAAAATACATTAAAATATGTGCGGATAATTTATGAGTTTCCCTCGTAATTAATACTTTTATCTGCTAAGATGGTTGTAACTATTTTTCATAAAATGAATCATCTATTTATCTATCTATCTATCTATCTATCTATCTATCTATCTATCTATCTACACACACATACGGGTACACACAGATATATACTGCTTGTAACAGCAAAATCGTCCAACTCAAAAGCAAAATAGTCAATTTGTTAGATTAAGATTTGAAACACTGTATCTTAGAAATGATTAAAGAAATCTTACTGGAACTTTCCGAGGTTTTAATAACACTACTGGATTTTACTCTGAGCAATGAGAATGTATAATTACGCCCCAGTCTTAACAGAAGAATCATGATGAAATTGATCATAAACGAAAATGACATGTTCATCATTAATTAATCATAACTAAAAATCGGAACTTCATGAAGCTTTGATATAAACGTCAAATATATATATATATATATATATATATATATATATATATTATTCCAGGATCATTTTTCAACTTATTCAAGATGATCTTCACCTCTCAAACCTTCTAAATTTCTGTCCTTGAGTAACAAGGTGCCTCATTCGTTTCACGTACGATTTTATTTTCAAGTTATTTTTCACTTCCCTTTGGACTGTTATAGCTGAAACTCCTCTCTCACGTGCCAAACGTCTTAGCAGTTGAATTGGGTCTTTTCTAATTGACCACTTTAGATCTAAATTGAAATGATGATCCCTCCTCCTGTTGTGAGATCCTGATTCAGTTTTACTTTCTACTGTTCACTTATTCAGAATGGACATTGAAAATAAAAGCCTGAGTATGAATGTTGGTACCGTTACTGAAGGTCTGAATGATCTTTTTTTTCTCACCATTGCTCAGTTTGGAAGACTGACACAAAATGATTTTAAACAGTTCTCTTTCTGGCTGAATGACTCAGTGTTTTTCAGTGATTCTTACGAAATATGGTGTCAAGTTGGCAAAAAGTCTTACCTGAAAACCTAGAAGAAACTCAGTTTAATTTTCAATTTTTTTTTATGTTAAACATTTTGTAGGATGGGCAATTATGCTTTTACACGATTTGGACATCTTTGATGCTACACCCGGTATATATATATATATATATATATATATATATATATATATATATATATATGTGTGTGTGTGTGTGTGTGTGTGTTTAAACAGCCCTTTTTAGTGTCTGCTTACTTGTTTATATATATATATATATATATATATATATATATATATATAAATATATATATATATATATATAAATATATATATATATATATATATATATATATATATATTTAATTTATTTGCTTAAACTATTTTTAAATGGATAATCATATTTGAGTAGATGCTCTGTTTTTATTTAATTATTAAACAGTGTATTTATTTATTTTATTTACATTTACAGGCCTGAATATTCTAGAAATTTTGTTTGAAAAATATGCGTCCTCCTGCAGAATTCGAACCTGTGTGCCCTGGGTTAAACCGTCATTAAATATTACGTGCGTTTATTTTAAACATCTTTCTTTGAATACGACAGAGTAGAAATATGTAATTATTATTTTTTTTTTGTTTTTCAGTGTTCTTACGTTTTTTCTGCAGCACCGAGTAACTAAAACAATACAAAAATAAAATACAGCTTAAACAGTCCAAAAATGAAGAGAAAACTAACAACACTCTAAACACTCCCCTTTGAAGATTGCTAAAGTAGTGTCCGAAAGCATATATATATATATATATATATATATATATATATATATATATATATAATTATTTATTTTTAAATAAAAAACAATTATAACATAAATATGTTATAAAATCACTACAAAAATAGCCATTTTGTTTCAACACCCTCGGTGTCTTATCACTTGATAAGACACCGAGGGTGTTGAAACAAAATGGCTATTTTTGTAGTGATTTTATAACATATTTATGTTATAAATTTTTTTCTTTAAAAATAAATAATTATATCTGCTCTACTTTGTATTGAGCACTCTTTTAAGAATAGTAATTGTTGGTTATTGGAATTCATTCCATATACACCAATCATATACTTGGATATATATATATATATATATATATATATATATATATATATATAAATGGTGTATATGGAATCAATTCCAATAACCAACAATTACTCTTCTTAAAAGAGTGCTCAATACAAAGTAGAGCAGATGTAATTATTTATTTAACAAATTTATAAACATGATATAGAATCACTACAAAAATAACCATTTTGTTTCAACACCCTCGGTGTCTTATCAAATGATGACGTTGAATGTAAATGTTTTTTTATTTATTTTGCATTCATCGTCATCACTTGATAAGACACCGAGGGTGTTGAAACAAAATGGCTATTTTTGTAGTGATTTTATAACATATTTATGTTATAAATTTTTTTAAAATAAATAATTATATATATATATATATATATATATATATATATATATATATATATATATATATATATATATAATTATATATACGGTGCGATGGGGACATTTTCGCCATTTTATATTTTTAATTTCGAGTATTCCCGTTCTTTGTATTTGATTTTGACGAGTGCACAGTATAGTAGGGTCAGTTGGGCACCGTCTGTGAGAAAAAGAGCAACATGACGAAATTCACTCCTCAAGAAACATCATGCTATACTGCTTGGCATTCGCGCCGCAAGCTCCAATACGAACATTTCAGAGTGTTTGGTTGTCAATCTGAGGACAATGCACAAGATTCGGAAAAAGTTGAACGAGTCTAATGATGATTACTAAGGTACGGCATCTCAGAAAACTCAATCTGATTGACCTCATAAGAAAAAAGAACATCCGAATTTGTTGTTGAGGGGCTCCGTCTAAACAGGGAGGCCTATATCAAGTGCCTTGAGTAGGTAGTGCTACCCTGGGTCAAGATGGTGGCTGCTAGAAGGCCCTATGACTGAAAATAGGACTCTTCACCATGTCGCACAAGCAAAGAGAGCCCAGTAATGGCTGTCAGACAATTTTTGTAACCACGCCACCCCTTACATCTGGCAATCTAACTCCTCAGACTGCTACCCCCTTGATTATTATGTGTGGAGCGCAGTTGAACAAGATATAAGCAAAACTCCTTGTAACACCACAAATAGAATGAAGGCAAGGATTATGACAGGATTTACCAACTTAAACAAGGAAACCGTCCAGAAGAGTTGCAGGAGATTCCGAAGTCGTCTGATGGCTGTGGTTAAGGCGCATGGATATTTTATTGAATAAATTTACTCTTTAGAATTTCAAGATATTATTTGTGTAATTTTCTGTTAAAATGAGACGTCAGTGTTATTTTCATTTTTGTGTAATTTAGACGACACTTTATACATCGCATCCTGTGTCACGCTGGTCGATTTGTTAGGAAAGAGATTTGATGTTCTAGGGGGCTGCGTGCGGCACCACTGGAAAGTGCCAGGCGACCACACCACTGGTTCAATCAAACTTTGCGAGTGAAATCTGAAAAGACGCGACTATTTGGGAGCCGACGATGGTTGCTCTAGCACGAGGTGACAAGTCATCGTGATCGAGCGTTTCAGCATACTAGCCTTGTTCAAGCAATTTGTCACGTGAGGTACTGCGCTCTCTTCCAGAAACTGAAAATAAGGCCTGCTCAACATATATGCCGTATAAACCACAAGTGGGCGATGCGGATGTTATGCTTCAGCAAGTTTACAACAGGGATTGGTTTGCCGTTCTATGCACACAGGCTAACTCGTATACGAGCGGCCAGCCATTATTATTATGCATATATATATATATATATATGTAAGTATTGGCAGCATGTTTTCTTTAAGACATATCTTATTGAATAATTTAGACAAGTTTTGTCTAATTATTTTCAGTAGTATGCTCTGATATTCTTAGTAGCCTTATCAACGAAAGAGAGAAAATTACCATGTTGATATATATACATTTATTTCAAGTACTTTCGACATTAGCACAATGTCATCATCAAGGTGTTGTTTTTTTTCTAAAACAAAATTTTTGGGTTCATCTGAAAGTTCAATTTTTTAACTGTGAAGTGAAAACCGTTATGGTTTTGTGCTGTTTAGATTTCACGATTTAAACGTCAGGGGAGGTAAAAAAACAGCAACAACAGCAACAACAGCAACAACAACAGAGCAGCGTTTCCAACCTTCCACAGCAGTAATGTTACTTTGATGATTTGTACGATGATCAATATATATATATATATATATATATATATATATATATATATATAATATTATTATTATTACGTAGATGTTATTTCTAGTGGATACTCATATTTGAGTAGACGTACTGTTTATTTATTAAACAGTATATTTATTTATTTTTGTCTAAAGGCATGAATATTTAAAAAATCTTATTAAGGAAAGAATATTCCGGCCTGTAGACGAATATTCAGTCCTACTTTCAGTTTCGTGGAGATTACATCCACTCGTCAGCGAGCATTCCAATAAAATTCTCCGCTATCCCTATCTAGAGATATCTCATTTTGTTCCACTGAGTTTGTACTGGCCAGCCCAGGGATTCAACCGTTGTATGACAGTAGATAATGTAAATCTGAGGAGAATACACCAACGCTAAATAATGATAATTCCTCATCACAGTGAGTGTCTGCCACAGTGCAAGCACGTTTAGCAGATTAGTAATTCGATACTCACGGTGTAATCCACTCTTTTGTCCTTGTGCCACACTAACGTAACATAAGTAAATAACACGAAACGAACTGCTTGTCGAAACGTGTATATTTTGGGAATCAGATTAAATGATTTTACTTATTTAATTGCAAATAAAGGGCATTATTTACCTCGAATCTGTTATGACAGGGAACGAATTTTTCAGAATTTGCTCATTTCGATATCTCCGGACGTAATCTGCAATATCTACACCTTTTATTAGTCTTGATAAAGATTAAAGAATGAAAAGACTTGCCCGCCGAAATGGAGCCAGGTTGTTTGACCTTTACGACCCAGCAACCAATCTTTTTGGCAGAGTTCCTGTCTTTACCAAAGATAGAATTTAAAGAACCATTGTCTAGTATTGCGTCTTGCCAAGGATAAAGTTACATTCTCAATCGATTCGCTGGTGATTTGGGAAGCCAAATAAGCACGTATCAGTCATCAGTTCGATCACGATCGCGCTCCACTTGTCTGATTGGATTGTTTTTCCCCTCATAGCCATAATAACATATTAATAATAAACCATGAAGAGAAATCGATAGACAAATCAAATTATTATCATTCATGTTCACTATTTTCTGGTTGGAATAATATTTGTTTTTTATTCTTGATGATTTCTTTTAAATGTCTGTGTTGGTTCCAATCTTGATGGGAAAGACTGCAAAAATATCCCCCCGCCCCAAATTTATAGACAAATTGTACAGATGTATGATGGGATTTCTTATAAGTCAATAAATAGAACACTTCTCAGTCTCAACCAATATATTTTTTCTTTCTTGTCTAGAAGTCAGAACGCTAGAATCTAAATCCATTTTGTGCATTAACATTATTTTTATTTGTGTACTTTTTTGCCTTATTACTGTTACTTTGGGGAGCGGGTTCTTCACACAATTTAAAGCCAAAAGTCCATATAAACATACGTCCGCAGATCCTTCGTTTTTTGATTTAAGTTTAAAGTTTAGGATTGACGCTATTAAATGTACAATCCAAGATATATTCCAAAACTACTATTACAAACATTGGAGGGGGGGTCCTCACATCAAAACAAGATAAGATGTCCATATAAATCTATGTCCAGAAGGTCCGTCGTATCTCAACACAGTAACTCATAAGAAATGTTCAAAATGTCCCCTGCTTGTTTCTGCACACACATGCATCCGTCGGATGATTGACTGGCGGACCCTTTCAAACGCTCCCATACGATGTCGATTGGTTTTGCAGACCCCATGAAACGTTGATGAAGCGTCTCTGCATTATTAATGTCTGCTGCATAAACCAATTGTTTTAGATGGATCCATAGATAAAAAAGCCAAAGGACCAGGGTCGGGAGAACGTGCAGGAGATGGAACCGGTCTTTCCCTACCTATCCATCTTTCATGTTAGATGTCAGCCAGTGCAACGCGAATAATGTGACTAAACATATGCTTTATCTCCATCATGCATGAACCATATGCGTCTTCGTAATAGCAGGGGTACATCCTCTATCAGGTCTGGAAGTGTGTTCGAAATAAAGTCCTTGTAGACAGCTCCTGTAAAACGTGCTGGGAGAACATATGGACCTACCAGGCAGTCATCTACAATTCCGTCCCACACATTACTCGTAAACTGATACTTATATCATACCTGTATTGTACTAAGGGGACTCCGATCCGCCCACAAATGTTGGTTGTGTAAACTTGTTAATTCCATCTCTTCCAAGACTGAAGAGACAAACAACGGATAGGCAGTTTGTACAATAAACCATCGACATAAGTTCTCCCGTGGTAAGTGATCAGAGGGCGAAAGACCCTGACACGGACACAGGAAGTTCTCTTGAATTACCCTCCGTGGGGCACTATGATATATACGACTTGCTATTTTTACATTGAACACATTTTAACAGACTTGAACACATTTTACACACTCTCTGACAGTCTGTAAAATGTGTACTTCGAGGTCAGGCTTCTGTGCAAATTTCGGTCTTTCTGGAGCCATAGTTTGTGGTGTCACAAATCCTGTCTCAGCTATGCGACGATTAAAGTAGCAAAGGTTGGTTATCTCGGTTAGGCTTTGGTCTGGAAACGCAATCTGATATAGCCGTGTAGCCTCGCTTCCATTAACATTTGCGTGGCCGTATACAAAATTCCTATCTGCCTACTCACGCTATGAATATTCTGCCATTGTTAAACGGAACACTTCTCATTTAACTTACTGCTACACACGTCAAACTTTGAAGACAAACTAGCCACAGATGTACACGAATTACAAATGTAATCTAGTCTACATGACAACACAGTGCAATGTATCGTAAACTTGGAGGAACCCGGTCTCAAATTTTGTAATAGTATTTTTGATACATCCTGGATATGTAAAAGATTCCGATAAAGTATATCTGTAAAAGCCCAATATGAATGAAGACAAAAGGAAAACATCATTTACACATATATATATATATATATATATATATATTTAAAATCTCCTACATTGAATAATATCACCTCATGTCCAAGAACTTGCTTAATGTTTTCGCTAATTTGATGAATATTTATGACCACGCCTATACCCCAAATTTTAGAAAACCAATAAAGACTTTGCACTTGTATATAAATATTTCTCACAAAATAAAATCCTTACACGTGTCTTGATTAAGTCCCATAGAAGACAAAACGCGCCATTAGATAGGTTTTGCTTTGGTCTTCATTTATATATATATATGAATCTTGTCTAAATTATTCAAAGAAGTATGACCGCAATCAATCAATCAATATATATATATATATATGTATATATTATATATATATATATATATATATATATATATATATATATATACACACACATACATATATATTATATATATATATTGTCTACCTAATATTATTTTTCCTCTGTTCTTTTCTTTATTTTATTATTGTTTATTGTTTATTGGAATATTTGTCAACATTATTTGTTGAGAATTTCTGCAAATTACATTTATCTATGGTCAAGTACTCTACAGTATTTCAAGGAAAGGAGAAAATCCTGATTGAAAATTTTTAACCTAAAATAAACGAAATGTGGATACCCAGAGAAATTCTATAAAAATAAAGTTAAAAGTGCTTATATTGGCTTTTCTTTGTGAGCTGAATAAGAAAGAAAACCTATCTTAAATTTTTTGATATCCCGGATGTATCAAAAATACTTTTACAAAATTTAGTACCGTGTTTCTCACACCAAAACAACGACAAATGTCCATATAAACGTATGTCCGCAAATCCTTTGTTTTTGAGTTATTAATTTTAAATTAAGTTTATGGTAGATTTGCTAGATATAACCATGCATTACAGTTTCGTCTCTCGCACTTCTCGTCTGTGAAATTCTCTTCCAGTCTACTTTGATCTTCAAAAATGTAAATGCAATGTCAATCGTTATCTTCTGTCTTCTTAATTCATTTTCTTTTATTGTTCTTTTTCCTTAATATTTTTTCAAATTCTTTAACATTCAGTAATCCCTTGAGTCTTAGTGACTTTATTGATTAGCTTGAATGAAATGATTTAAAACAATGACCATCGTGAATTTTTTACATTTTTTTTTTATTTTAAATGTATGAACAACTTTTCGAGTAAGCCCTTAAAAAATTGATATAAAATGAAAAGCTGGGGGTGGGGTTAGAGATTGCAAGAATTGGAGTAGGTTGTTTAGTTCAAAAAAAAAAAAAAAAAAAAGAAAAAGAAAAGAAAAAGAAAAGATAACGAAGAGCGAATAGAAATGGCAGTAGTGGATATCTGGAATGAGACGAAGTATGACGTTGAATAACTGAAGATGAAAACAGATGAAAATGCCGCCCAAAGTGGCGAACGAAAAAAGAAGACGTTGCAAAAATTTAAGGAATGTGAATCATGCGAAGAATTCGGTCAGAGTTATGTTCGCTTAAACTATTCTCGTCACGCACACGAGACTAGACGAGATGAGGCGAGACGATGGAGATGGCGGTGAAATGCAGGGACACCTCTTTAAAATCAGCGAGAAAGGAAGACGGAGAAACATAGCGAAATAGAGACATGCAGTTAATACAAGTGGCGTTCTAATGATTTTAGCGGGTGAACGGCGCTTTTTGCTGTTGGATGTTTCTTTCTTTTGGAGAATGTTTCTTTGGAAAGCGTTGTTACATCATTAAAATGAAGAGGAAATCCTGATTTCTAAAGTAATTTCTTCAATTCCCTCGCCATTACTGTGTTTGCGGAATATTTTCAATCAGTGAGTGAGTGAAACCGATTTCACTCCTGTTTAGGAATCTTCTGCATTATACCATTTACCTTCAGTGCGTAATAAAAATGGCTCTCCACAGCTACCTATCCTTTGTGACTCTAAGCAATGTTTATCCCAGAATGCCCCTGCCGTATCCTATTCTGCTATTCACTTATAAACATTCGTACGTAGATTACTCTCCTTTCCCCTATGCCCCTCTTGACTTTAGTAACGTGTCAGATTCTCCAAACCCACTTTCCACATTTCGTGTACCAGTAAATTCAATAGTACCTATCTAAAACTTCGTAGTAATATTTTCCGTCTTTGTTATTCTTCACATTCGTCTCTAGAACCACATCTCCGTTAAATCCCATATCCTCTTTATTTGTAAGTTAATTGTCACTGCCATATAGCCGGATTGATATTACACAGCAGTTCAGCTCTTTTTCTTCGTTTTTAACGGATTTTTCCTCTTTCTTCATACTTTCTTTGGCTATTGTTATTCCAAATAGGCTTCGGATTCAGTAGCAACAGGCTGTTTGAAGGCCTGAAGATTGCGTTCAAGTATGAAACAGATTGTTGCCACTCCGTGTTGACCTCAGTGTACACGTTTATATCTATATATCCATACCCCTTACCTATACTAGGCACATGCCCATAAATATGTCAGACAGTTATATACCATGCATGATACACGCTTAGGCGATCGTGTATCTTTCGACACATGCCTGACGAGGCATATTTTTTCCCGCAGTAGACCAGTTGCCATCAAAGCTGGGTGGGGGGAAAAGAGGATTCATACCTTTCTCAAGTGTATTAGCACGTAAGTTAATGTAATAGATCTGACTGGATTTCGAACTCGGCTCCTGATTCCTCAATCCGAGCCGTTTATCCATTACACCACCGTGCCTCTTCCCATAAATATAGCATACATTAAAGATATATATTTTATGATAAATATATGCGCCCCCAACATCCCACATACAAAAAAATATGTGGAACTCGCCCAAAATATTACCATATATTTCTACGGAATCCTCCCGCAGATACTGGGAGAACAATAACGTCGACAAATAGAACAATCATTTCGGTTACAAAGGCGCCAATATATTGTATATTTGCTACGCATTTTCGAAATGCTCTTAATTTCTTATGCTGGTAGCGACAAAGGACAGTCCAGAACATAGTCTGTCACATGGCATCGATGTTGCCATTTCTGAGACGCATTACCCACTGCCTAACTGAGTTCACATCCCCTTAATCTTTTCCGTAAATGTACAAAAAGCGTACATAAATGTTAATCGTTCTAATTGTTTCCGGCAAAGAAGAGCTCAGTGAAACAACTCTGTTTCGTATGTAGTTTAATGTCAGATTCCACTTTTCCAATGTCCCGCATAACTATTCTATTTAACAAGGAAAATTATATGGCTTATTGGCGGGAAGGTTCAGCTATTACTAACATTTAATATTTAATATTAACATTTGTCTCTGACATCTTGGGTCAACTAATAAAATAGGAAACACTAATTTCGATACGAAAATTATATATATATACATATATACATATATATATATATATATATATATATATATATATATATAATTTATTCGAAAATGATAACATAAATATGTTATATTTTATAACATATTTATGTTATCATTTTCGAATAAATTATATATATATATATATATGTATATATGTATATATATATAATTTTCGTATCGAAATTAGTGTTTCCTATTTTATTAGTTGACCCAAGATGTCAGAGACGAATGTTAATATTAAATATTAAATGTTAGTAATAGCTGAACCTTCCCGCCAATAAGCCATATAATTTTCCTACAAAAATAGCCATTTTGTTTCAACACTTCTGGTCTCTTGTCAAGTGATGGTGTTGAATGTAGAATAAAGAGTTTTCCTTTATTCCACATTCAACACCATCACTTGATAAGGGATCAGAAGTGTTGAAACAAAATGGCTATTTTTGTAATTGTTTTGTAGCATTATATATATATATATATATATATATATATATATATATATATATATATATATATATTGTATTTTATAAGTAAAATATATGTTTGAATAATGATCTGCTGCCCCAATACACTAAATTCAAGTTACATGATGCTACAGCATTAAACAATCCCAACACCAAGAAATTCCAATGGAGACTCATTAAATGACAAATAAACACATCCAAATGTGAATTACAATGGCTTAACAATTGAAATTGTACGTATTAAAGGGAATCTTATAATCTTTTACCACAACTGAAAAAATCAAAGAAATATTTGATTTATTATATGATACAACACAAAAGGAAAAGGAATCCTATAAACAAGTCATCCAAAAAAAGCTAAACAAATTACATAAAGGAAAAATACTTTCATCAAACATCAACGACAGCTTCATTAACCTATCGGATTACCAACTCATTTCAAATGAAATCTTAATCTTGGACCAAATTTTCATGTCGCACAGAAACCTAATTAAATGTTTAAACAAACACAAATTGAAGTTTTATACCAACAAATAATTCTACTGGAACAAGACAGCCATATTACTACACATGTAGGTTTAAAAGAATTACGTACAGCCGAATCTATTAAACACCGTTATCATAAAATTCCGAATGGAATTCTAAACACTCCTTTAATAAAAGCAGCCACACAACTAAAAAGTAACAACAGTATTGTTATCCGACGAACTGATAAAACTAATACTTTCGTTATTTTAAACAAACATCAGTACCACTCAAAATTACAGGTCATTTTGGACGATCATGTTCGATCTCAGCAATCGCAATTTCGATTTTAGAGAAATACTTAATGGTACTAAAAAAAAACCCTAAATATGTAAGTTACATTAGATGACATTTTCGTTTTAACTAAAAATATTGATCAAATTACACAACTTCAAAACAAATTTGAAAGTCACTAGGTCCTCAAATTTACACTAGAACTTAATATTAATAATAAAATTTCATTCCTTGATGTACTTATTGATTCCAACACACAGAAATTTACTACTTCTCTAGACAGGCAGCCCACAAGCATTGACTCATGTCTTCTTAATTATAAAAAAATTAAAAATCTTAATCCAACGCATAGAAATGGTATTTTTTTTCCAAAACCATATTCTATAAAGAATTACATAACATTAAACAAACACTTGTTAATAATGGATTCCCTAATTCCGTCATTGATCAACAAATTAAAATGCATCTCAATAAACTTAATAATACCTCTAAGAAAACTGATATTAATAATAATTGTAACCATAATAGTGTAAGTCAAAATAAGCATAATACTATTCATTTATACTATTGTAACCAAATACATAATAATTACAAACCAGATGACACAACACTCAAAAACTTAATAGGTAGAAATGTTAAACCCATCAATAATAATAAACATATCATATATTATAAAAAATTTAAAACAATTGACCTCATCGTCTCTAAATATCCTACAACCACGCAACTAAATCCTTTACAAAAAACCCAAAAAAAACAAAACAAAAAAACAAACAAACAAAACAAAGAACAAAGAAACAAAACCAATGTAGTGCATCATTTTACTTGCCCTTTCAGATATTGTATCTCTGATACTAATAATAAAGCCACTACATATATTGGTTTTACTGCAACCATGCTCTCCCGTAGACTTTACCTGTCACATTTCAGATCTTAGTTCTATTAAACAACATTTCTTACAAAAACATAGCCATGTACATAATATTAGACAGATATTAGTTGATAACAACAATACTCACATATACACACAGTAAAAAGAACCTTCAGATTTGGAGGCCATCTACATTAAAACAAAGCAACCCACACTCAACAAAATGAAATTTTAAACTTGTCACAACACGTTATATTGCATCTAAACATGTGGTTCTGGTGTTAATATTTTGTTCTCTCACGTGGTAAGACGTTATAGAACCGCATCACGAATTTACGACCTGCGTCTGCTATTCCGCGCCCGTTATCGTCGCATAGCAATCTTCGATGTCAACATAACAGAATATCATATTTGATGGTGAATATCTTTGTTTAAATATCTATATAACCACTCTGAAGATGAATCATGTGAGCCGAAAGCTTAGATCATGGGATAGCATAATAAAAAAAATATACAAATTTTTTCTCCCGAAATTAAAGCCACTATACAATGTTTAGAACGGCTCATGATCAAAGATCAATTGTCTGTTATATTTAAAAATATATGTTTGAATAATGATCTGCTTCCCCAATATATATATATATATATATATATATATATATATATATATATATATATATATATATATGGTATCAAATTTCAATTGGAAAAAATCTTACATTTTGCCGACGCGTTTCGTCTTCCGACTTTTTCAAGGCAAAAATCAAATCGAAATGTTTTTGTTGTTATAGTTACATTAAAAATCCAAATTTAAAACGATAGACGCTTCTGTCTAAGCCTTTTTTTTCTGGATTTTTAATGTAACTATAACTACAAAAACATTTCCATTTGATTTTTGCCTTGAAAAAGTCGGAAGACGAAACGCGTCGGCAAAATGTAAGATTTTTTTCCAGTTGTCATTTGATACCAATCTGTCTTGTCCACAGAATTCATCTGGGAATTTAACTCTCTCTCTCTCTCTCTCTATATATATATATATATATATATATATATATACATATATATATATATATTCAAACAAATTGTGTTGAATAATATCGACAAGTTTTGACTATTATATTTTCTATTAAGTTGCCGAATTAGTTGCTTTATATGACCGAGTTTTTTTCGAGTACTTACGAATGTTACTGTAGTTTTTGTTTAAGACTTCTTTATGACTCAATGCAAAAAAAAGAAGCCGTTATCATACAAGGGAAATAGACAACATTGAACAATGTGTCTCTCTCTAGAGAGGGTCGTATCTTGAATTTTGTAGATCCCCCTCCGGCAAAAAAAAATAAAAATAAAAAAGATGTACGTAAAATTTCAGTTTGACCGTTTTAAATGACGTCACCTTGAGTGACGTGAAATTGATTCCAGCTAAACAAGGGAACGCCGGAATTAGCCAGAAACAGTTACATACAAAAAACGAAATCCTTGACAACGAACGTAGTAACATAAACTTTGGAACTTATATCACATCGGGGTGGTTTCCTGTGGACCTCTCTGCTGGTTAGGCTAGACAAATTTTTGTGTATCTAGTTAATGTGAGTAAGTGTTGTTACTGGCCTGCTCCCGCCTACATCTTTGGTTATGATCCAAGTTTAGATTCCCAACCTCCCCAGTTTGTTTTTGGCCCCACTTTTTCATCTCGACTTGGTCGGCTTTATTGATTCCCCATGCCCGTCTATATTTTCTCTTTTCCCTCTCCCTTAGCCAGAAAGACTCTTGATTTTGTCCAAGGGTAGAATACAGCGGCTTCTCTTTTTTTGAAGGGTTTGACGGGTCCTACTCACACAAGTTATGTTTATTTTTGCTTTGTTTTGATAATATTTTGTTTTGGGGGTTTACCCCACCCTTTTTTATGATCATTCATTTGATTTGTAAATATAAATTGTAAATATTTATCATCTCATTGGGGTGATTTTTTAAAGAACCCTACTGCGGAGAGAATATGGCATATGTGATATGGTGTATGGAGGATTGATTGACTATGGATGAGTTTTTATGGTGAATGAGGAAATTATAACGAGTGAATGAGTCTTGATTCCACTTAGCTAGGTACAAGATAGTTAGTGAAGACCAGCCTAAACCCATTCCCCCTTTTCGGCCTTGTGCCATAATTGTATTAATTTACAATAAGTCTCAACATAAACTTTGGAAAGTTTACTGATTACATAAAAAGCTTATTCAGAATTTTGAAAAACTCAATAAAACATTGGGTAGGCAGAATTGTTGATATTATTCAACAAAACTTGTTTGAAAGAATTCTTGCTGCCTAAATTCACATTATATATATATATATATATATATATATATATATATATATATATATATATATATATATTTACACGAGGTGTGACCAAAAAATACCTGGGTTGTTGACATGGTAACGGAGCTAAAGTACGTAGAGTGAAACCGTATGACAGAGATTGACCTTAAATTCTGTTTCGCTACGTACAAAATTGTAATGTTTTCACTTCTGAGTCTGTCTATATTTCTGAGATGACGTATTATGTACAGTATTTACATTATTCGGACAATTGTCCTCATCTTTGGCGCCATATTTATCACAACGTTCCGGCCGTTGTACACTCCGGCCTTGTTCAGGATGAGATAACTGATAACTGACAGCCATCAAACATGGCACGTGGAACTAGAACAGTCTACCACAGTGATCGAAATAAAGGGTTCAGTTCGAAATTCCAACCACCTGTAGAAGGCCGTACCGTACAACGGCCGAAACGTTGTTTTCATTTCTGTTGTTTATAAGATGCTTGGAAGGAAGCTGTGTAGGGTGTGATCGTCTTACATTACTACAGCGTTTCACTCAATGACTATAACTTGTGCAGCAGTTTTTATCAAAGTACAACATTCCCCAGGTACGAAAACCACTATATTCCTCGGATTTCGCCCCTTGCTAATTTTGCTCTTCAAAAATCAATTCCCTTTTGAAAGAAACAAGGTTTCAAGACACCGAGGAAATGCAACTAAGCAGCTGATCGCTGTCTCCCCCAAAAAGTTACAGAAATGCTTCCATCAAGAAAAACGATAAAGAGTGTGGCTACAGAAGGGGGACTCCGAAGTGTTATGATTTTCATTTTATAGCACCAGTCCAGATATTTTTTGATCAGACCTCGTATATATATATATATATATATATATATATATATATATATATATATATATATATATATATATATATATATATTGTTTCTGTAGTAATAAAATGAAGACTTCATAATTACCAGTCTGAGGTCGAACAAAACAGCTGTTGGTATTTTTGAAGTCTTTGAGAGCATCAAACGTTACTTACCTGCAAAGAAAAATAGACACATATTAAGCAATTATAAAACAAAAGACAACATGTATAATCTACTATAGTTTATTTCAATCATAGACAAGCATCAGACGGCAGGTTGCATGCGTCCCGTTCGGCTTTATGAATGACTAACGGGAATCATAAGTTTTATTGAAATTGTGCTTGTTTCGTTTCGTTCTCACTTGTTTCGTTTCGTTCTCACTTGTTTACTCATAACATATAAACAATTATTAACTACAATGTTTTTGTTTTTTTTTTTGTAATTTTGTCACCTTTTGTTGAAGATATTGTCTTCTATTGGCAAGTTCTACCAGGGAAGATTATGCCTTTTGTTTTTGAAGCAGGAAAGTTTCATTTTTCATTTTCTTTGGAGAATAAATATATTTCTTCTTTTGAGAATATTTTTCCATTGTTAAATGAATAAATTAGAAATTGGTCCCACAAAAGAGAATGTGTTAATCCCAATGTCATCAGTGATTATACCAAAACTTCAGATTATTAATTATATGATAAATCTTTTCCTGAAAAGAAAGAAAAATTCTCTTTTCTAAGGCATAAGCATGCACTTATCATCATTTTCATTTCGGTGCCAGACCCCGTCATTTATGGTAACAACGCCCAGTTAGCGACATGCAAACGAAGTTCTTCACCAAGAAGAATGTATCTATTTAGTTCTACTGATCAGAATCATAATGTATATACTTCTGTATAAGCATACTTTTTGTATAGTGTGACCCCCGAACTTCTGTGCGATATATAGCTTGTAATAATACGACCCGAGTCTTTGAGTATGTATCGTAATACTTTGTACATAATTTATAGATAAATAGTGGGATATGCTTTTATAATGCTTCTCAATTTTGTTGATTTCTAT
>OZ010578.1:93717292-93724792 GCA_963932145.1 Acanthosepion lycidas
GCTATTTTTCCTCGTATAGATTATAGAAAAATAGATGGTAAACGCATATTTGATTATAGAAGCCAGTCTACCAACAGTAAAATCTCATTTGGTTCGGTATTTTCGGACAGTTCATTTACGTTATCTGCTCTGTAGTATTTGACTCGTATTTATTGGAATTCGCTACAGATTATCAATACACGTCCTGGGTAAGACGATAAACTACATCCACGTCCTGGGGAAGACGATAAACTACGTCCAACAGCAAGGTCTCTGATCAGGAGGTTTTGAGGAGCGTGGAACCACCTCTTAATTGCTGGTGTTTCCAGGTCCACCCTGACCCAGGTTGGTAGTACTTGTTAGGGTCCCAACTATCGGTAAATAGTTAACCCCCAAACTGGGGTCAAAACACTATGAAAGTGTAAAAATAGGTCTTAATACCGGAAAGACTTTGTAAAAAAGTTTTTGAAGAAAAAATTATTACCAGCAATATATTTTTGGAAAAAAAATATAATACCAGCAATATATTTTTGAAAAACAATATTACCAGCTATAATTAAAAAAATACATTACAAGCGAAGAAAATATTACCAGAAATAGATTTTTGAAAGAAAAAAAAATTACCAGCAATATATTTGAAAAAAATTACCAGCAATAAAAATTTGTCGGCATTAAATAACCACTCGAGGTTAATATGCCACAAAACAAACCAAACTATAGATTTTGCAAAAGAAAATACCAGCTATACATTTTGTGAAAAAAGTATTAGCAGCAACAAAACTTTTGTCGACATTAAATAACACATTGAGGTTGATATGCGGAAAAACAAAACAAAACAGATTATCAATACATGCACAATCTTGTAGGGTTTCTGACACTGTATGCACAATTGGCGACTTTTCATTCTTGAGTTAACATTAGTAGGTGGTATGTGTGTGTCATCTCCAGAGAAATATTTCTTTTCTTCATATATATATGTAGTCCGGGCGCCACCCTCCCCACTAACTTTGTTGCCCTGAAAATAGTTCTACAAATGTTGCCATTTGTATTTTGATAGGGGATATTCTTTCTTTTGAAAGTCTCTTAATGAAAATGAACCAGGAAATGTCTATTGTGATGTCAGATGTTAGATGTCATAACGCAAACGTAGGCTGGCAAGTCGATAGGTACTTTGACATTTTACATACCCTACGGAGTATTGGGTCACAGCCACACCACGTTAGGTAATGCTGCTGTTGTTTCTGTACAAATTAGGTTTTATGTCCTACGCACAGCAGTTTTGGAATTCAGTGTTGTTCTACTAGAATGGTTTCTATACAAAGCTTAAGAGTTTGGTCTGCTATCTATATTTATAATTCTCAAAATGTGTGCGTTTGATAGATAATTCTTCAGTGACGCTTTTGAGTCAAAATTGTTGGCGACAATGGTTCTCCACTACTTCCTATACATTATAACTCTCAGCAATGTTTTACTGTTTACTATCTCTTCTTGGATATATATCTTTCATAAAAACTTTAATAAAAAAAATTAGTTTAAATTATTACAATAATATAATTTATTATCATACAGTTCCCATTTCAGGGTCACCCACTATTCAAATTGTTACCCCCCACCTATTTGGGGATGTGCGTCAGTTGCACACAAATGTTGTTACTAATATTGATTTTCGGTTGGGCTCACTTTAAACTTAAACTGCTCCAATTGAACGGCAAATATTCCCAGTAATGAAAAACCCGGTCAAAGACGGTTATATTGCTAGCATATATATATATATATATATATATATATATATATATATATATATATATATCTGTGTGTGTGTGTGTGTGTGTGAAATAAGATATAGAATCCTGACAAATTTCATTGAAACTAGATTTGATTACGCCCTTCTATGCTTCATCAGAACCAAAAACGAACAAAGAAATATGTTTGCATCTGTGTGTATGCTTAAATAAAAAATCATTACCATTTTTCCGAAAAGCTTGCGTTTAAGTTTAAAGTCAGCCCACCCGTTATCACAGTAAACCGAACTCTTAAGGTTTGGATTGAAACCAGTCTCATAGAACAACACTAAATTCCAAACCGGTTGTGCATAAGACAAGCAACTCCACTCCGTAAAAACTAATTTGTACAGTAACAGCAACTGCATTACCAAATGTGCTAGTGATATTTAACACAGAGATGGATGGAGAAGAGATGGATTTAAACCTTTACTAAGAGGAATGAATACAACAATCCCAGTCATAGTTTGATATCCCATATTCTGCATTGATAACCGGTTGACTAAGCGCGCGTCTATCACTAGCCTCATTAATATTTCATCTAATGGGAACATGATTCACTTGACTCGGAGTATTCTTGACTTTAAGTCGGAAGAAACAAACAACAATTTATTTATCTTCCCAGAAGCTATCTTCTACCGATTTGAAATTCATTGTTGTTTTTCTCCTAGACTGATTTCTATCCAGGGTTTTTAAGAACTCAGCCATTTCATTTCATGAATTTAATTTTTCCACAAGGGAAAGGAACACAACGATATATAATTTGATATACTATATTCCGCGCTGATAGCCGGTTCACTTAGCACGCGTCCATCATTTAGTTACGTGCCATGCGTGATACACGCTTATGCGATCATGTATCTTTCGATACATGACTGACGATGCAGATTTTTTTCCTGCAGTAGGTTACCATTTCTTACTGTAATAGACCAGTTGCCCTTCAAGTCTATAGAAACAGGTTGGTCCTGCTATTTACTTATAGCTATTAGAGATGAAGAGGATTCATACCTCTCACGAGCACATAAGTGAATTTAATGTATTCGACTGGAATTTGAACTCGGCTCAAGCCGCTATCTATTACTCCACCGTGTCTCCTTTCCATTACAGCACCGTTCGCACGTCTATTGGACTCATTCAAAATTCCTCCCATGGGAACATGATCTACATGTATCGGAGTATTCTTGACTTTAAGTCGGAAGAAACAAACATATCTTCCTAGTAGCTATCTTGTTTTATAGCACCTATTTACAGCTTGATTGATAGGATATTTATATACGAGGCATTGGTACGGTTGTTTCTGCTTGGTTTTATAATTTTAAATATCCCAATCGAGTTCGAGAACTAATGCAGGACACACTCAGTGGACCATTTTCATCTAGAAGGTCGGGCGAGCTATTAGATTATTCTTCTTGGACGTGCTCTGTCCCTCCGGGGTGTGGGCGATTATTGTTCTCTACAATTTCCTGTCATTTGCAATTCTAACTTCTCAGTGGGGAAAAGACTGGCTGCTTACATTCAATGCATCGAAAATCAAACGTTACATTCTATCATCGCCGATCGGACCCCGAACTACAGCCAGTTACGATAAATGCATTACCCCTCGGGGAGACTTCCTGCTTTGTGAGACGGACCATAAACTCACCCCTGAGTTCAAGTGGATCTCGTACATAAGATCTATCACGAATGATGCAGAAAAATGGTCGTTTCCCTGAACCGCTCCAGTAATTACCCGACTTCACCTGCAATCCTATAACTTTACAAGAGCTAGATCAGACCTAAAATGGAATACTCTCCTCATATTTGATCAGGAGCTTCTCAGTCATCACTTTCCTGTTTCGATAGATTTCAAAAAACTTTTCCGCGTCCCTATGGGTGACAAATTATTTTCCATCGTCCAACCTCTCTCTCACAGACAGTATGTAGCAAGCATCTCACTGCTCTATTGCTACTTCCATGGAAAGTGCTCAGACGAACTGCATTCCTTGGCTCAGTTAATTCTTTCACGGCTAGGAACCGCCATTCACTGCTAGGCACCCCCACTCAATTTGTAGCAAACCATCCACATTTCTCCGTATTCCGTTTGTGAGAAGTTCCCCTCGAACAGCTTCTTACCGTTAACCACTGCTCTATGGAACAGACTCCTAAGAGGATTATCCCCGATTACTACAGTATTAATCCTTTCAAGTCTAGGGTTAACAGTTATCTTCCACTCTTATCCGTATAAAATGCCTCTACGTCGTGTGGCTCCCTGGCCTTGTACATGGTGATCCAGACTTTAAGGAATGCCTGTCCTCTTGTTATTCCATCAATACCCTGTTCTGTGACCAATTTACACAAATAAAGCATCTTACTCACTGTTTAACTCTATATTTTCTTGACTTAAATAAGTCATGTGGGTATCAAATTCTGCAAGACGCCTTTCCTCATTATGTCCCCCAGAAATATCAACTCTCTCTTCTGATCCTAATCGTAAATCTCATATTCGTTCGCGTTTTCCTTAAAACTGCCTCGTTGCTCAAATGTTCCGTGCATGTTATTTCCAGAATTATTCTATAGAAGGATTTCTGAGTTCTCTCAAGTCTCATCTTCATCTTTAAGGAAAGTGTTCAGCTTCCGGTGACATATAGAAGGATTGATATTGCATAACAAATGAGCCCTCTAATCTTTATTTCTAACAATTTTTCCCGTTTCTTAAAATTTTGCATAGTTTCTGACAGGCATCTTTTACTATTGCAATGTATCTTGGGATTGTATCCGCTGTATTCGTATTCTGATAGAGGGCGCAGTTTTATTCAACGAAGTATTTTACTGATATTTACATAACAAGTATTTAACTACCAGAAAATCTATTGATTAAAATTTATTTGTACTAGATAATCCTCGACATCAGATACAGATGTGACACCTTTTCCCGAAATTTGGTCTTTTGCTACTCGTGTGGCAGTTACATTAGTTCTTTATGGTATAATGTAGCAAAATATTGAACAGACGGCATCAAAAATGATCATCTGAATGCTTAGCTTTCACCTGATCAGGTGTTCGCCGTTTTATTTCAAGAAAAATGTTTCTTGTATTTTAAAATCAGGGGAAAGGGGACGTAACTGTGTTATATCAATTGAACTATTTCATTTTGCTTTGATGTCGGTACCTGCCGGCAAACTTTAGACAAGGAAAGGAAAAGGTGCACAAAGAAAGAAAGAAAGAACCATCGATAGAAAAGAAAGTAACATTGACTGAAAAGAAAGAAAGAAAGAAAGGAAGGCAGAAAGAAAGAAAGAAAGAAAGAAAGAAAGAAAGAAAGAAGGAAAGAAAGAAAGAAAATTATCGGTTTGTGATAAGAAAGAAAAACTAAGAAAGAAAGAAAAAAATCATTAAGTGAAGGATAAGGAAACTGGGAAGAAAGAAAAAGAAATAAAGACAGAAAAAGAAATAAAGAAAGAAAACACCATCGATTGAAAAGAAAGAAAGAAAGAAAGAAAGAAAGAAAGAAAGAAAATATCGGTTTGTGATAAGAAAAAACTAAGAAAGAAAGATGGAAACAAACATCGATTGAAAATTTCAAAAAAATAATATTCTCTTAAGAGTAAGAAAAAACTGGGAAAGAAAGAAGAAAAAAATAGATCGATTTAATTTGAAAAAGAAAAAAATGAAAGAAATGAAACCCCAAAATATTATCTACAAATTGAATGAAAACCAAATGAAAGATAAAAAGTTGTTTACAGTCAAAAATACTCAGTCACAGAATCCCCGATAAGTTTTGAACATTTTAATGATAATTTCATTTAAAATTGATCTCTAAATTGTAATTTTCATTGAAAATATTCTTCTCTTCTCTGCACTGTATCCATTCAGGGCGTTTGTTTTCATGGCTCTCCACATTTCTTCTGTATTTTGTAGCTCTTAATAAATGATGTCTTTTTCTTATTTCACGTAAACATTACTCTGCCATCCATTTACTCAAGCTAATTAAGGTAAGTTACGCTTTGTTTGCCTTATGTCCCTCTTGCCTACAATCTGCCCTGTGAGCATCGAAATTTCCAAAACTTCTCTGCTCATTATGTTCTCTGCAAATTCCAACTGTCTCTTTGTGAACTTATGTATAAGGGTCATTTTATTTTCCATTTTCTCTAAAACTTCATCGTTGTTCCCAACGTATTCTCAGGATCCATTTGTAGAACTATATTGCAGTTGCTTCAAGTCTTCTCTTCTTCATCTGTGAGGAGATTGTCCAGCATACAATGTCATATAGGAGGATTAATATTAAGAAACAATTCAGTTCTCTTTTCTTTGTTCCTAATGGGTTTTGTTTAGTATTTTTAAAGTATTTTCCCTATCCCAATCTGCCTTTGGATTTCTGTGTTGCACTTTCCGACATCTGTTAAAACACTTCCCAGATATTTAAATTGTTGTATTTGTTTGATTTTGGTATCTCCAGTTTGTAATTTGTAAGTTGCACCGTACCTTTTGCTAACAACCATTTATACTCCTTCTTGAAATTGATGTTACTCCTTTCTTCTTGCTGTCTTCACTACTTTATGAAGGAGTTTTTATAGTTTTCTTTCTGATTCCCGATAACAAAAATAACACTTATTTTTATTGTTAATATCCGAAGCTTATTTTAGTACAGCACATCGGACACAGGGTCCATCAGTGAAGAACAAACATATTACTTACATAATGTTAACAATATCTTCCTAATCAGTACACGATTGCGTGGTAGTTTGGCACGGATAATACTGGCCTACACATGTTTTGGTGCAAGCCAACTTATATTTTTAGCTAAATTTTGGAAAAAAAGACTATACATAGCCAAATTTAATATAATGTTTTTTTTTTTTACCTCAAGCTAGGCGGGAGTGCCACTAGAACGCAAGTGGTTAGAGAGTGTGGAACCAAGAGTAAGGAAGCGTGATTGAGGAAAGGATAAAGAGAAAGACAGGGAATTAGATCAAGTCATCAGAAGATGTCGATTGACAATACATTTGAATTTGAAAGACTATAACTGTTATGGAAGCAAGTAAGAGGATGCGAGTTCCACAGACAAGAAGTGCGAGATATGAAACATGTTTAGAACTGTGTAGCGAAAAAAACAAATTTTAAATAAATCAATTTATAATATTAATGCTCTGTAAATTTACATTGAGCACTATTTTGTAAAAATAAAAATATCTATAAGAACACCGGATTATATATCTTACTGTTCTTTCTTTCTTTCTATATATATATATATATATATATATATATATATATATATATATATATATATATATATATATATATATATATATATATATATATATATATATATGGGTGTAGGTTTGGTTGTGTTTGTCCCACTTTAAGCGTTATCATTTGTGGGTACTCGTATTTGAATAGACACTCCGTTTATATATTAAACAGTGTTGTATTTATTTATATTCACCCACCGGCCTGAAATTTCGAGAAATCGTCTTAAAGAAAAACTTACGCCCTTCGATAGGAACCGAACCTTCATCTCTCGATTTCTGGCGAAGAGAGCAAATTTTTCTTCAATAAGATTTCTCGAAATTTCAGGCTGTTCGTGGAATGTAAATAAATATAATGTTTAATAAAGAAACAGAACAGCTACTCAAATACAAGTATCCACAAATAATAATTATTAAAGTGATACAAATCTCTCGGATTAATATAGGTACCTCAACGAAAACGCTAAAAAATCAGCATATTGTGAACAAAACATCCTTCAAACGTAATGAAAAAT
>OZ010578.1:93729792-93749792 GCA_963932145.1 Acanthosepion lycidas
AAAAAGAAGTGACATTAGCAAAAAAGTAAAATTGTGATTGAGATCAAGGAGATGCAGTACAAATGACGAAAATATATTCGGTTGGTGCAAAAATAATGACGTAATAATGTCGTTTATGGCGTTAAAAATACGTCAAAAAACGACATTATTACGTTATTATTTTTGCGCCAACCTTATATATTGTTATCAATGCAAGATTTCAGTGGAAAATGCTTAATACAGTCCAACGCAAATAAAATTTAAAAAAAATATTTACGAAGCATTGCTTGGAATTTGCACACATTTTAAATTATTTCTTTGTTAATTGGATATATATTTTTAGTCTTTTATGTTTTAAATAAATATTTACTATTTAATTTCTTTTCTTATGTTTGACCCTATAAAAATATAATATGGATAATAATAACAATGTACTTCGCCTATTAAATTGAACATTACTCCAAAAAGGGACGTTCAAGATAAGAGTATCGATAAATACATGCGGCGAAATTGTCTTACGACAAAATTCCTATGTGGTGAAGTTTCCTACAGAGAAAATTCCTAAGGCGAATGTTCCGGATACACGTTAAATCTATAATTTTATCGTATATATATATATATAAGCTCTCGATATTTTCGGTTGACCACTGTTGAGACAGAGAGAGGGTAATTCTAAACAGCAAGAGTCTCCGCTAACGCAACGCTCTTCATTAAATGAATTGAGCACTATCGCTGTCTCATGTTTGTTTACATTCGTAAGAATAATACGCTAGAATTTCCCTTTCCCTCTGCCGTGAGCTGATATGTCAGGGGTAGAAACTCCGACTGATGCCAAATCGGTCGGGTTTCGATCCCGGCTTGAAGTAACCGGATCTCTATCCGCACTGATGAGCTGTGATACAGCGAAACAGGCCTGTACGTGGATGACATATATATATATATATATATATATATATATATATATATATATATATATATAACACATTGTGCGCTCTTTTGTAAGTCAGTTTTAACATCAAGTACTATGTTGTGTTAATAGGACTTGCCTGGATTATACCAACTGATTAATACAGGAAGTGTGGGTTTGTAAACAGTGACTATTATGGCTTATAATGCAAGACTCTTCGGTAAATCGAATCGAGTTCTCTCAGTCACTGTGTGCTTATCTAAAAATAAATACACTTAAATTCACCTTCATCCCTGCCGTGCCCCAACAGCTTAGTGGTAGAATCCCGACTGACGCGAATTCACATCAAGTTTATTAATAAAACAATATGCTAAGCTTCTTTTATTTTCTGTAAAAACATTTTATCACAGATTTGAATGTATAAATCATGCAATATTTAAAAATATCATAAAATTCGTATTCGAGAAATTTCTTTCACACAGCTGGCCATAATCAAGATGAGGTAAAACTATGTTCTTATTTATTTTCTTAAATCGTTTTAACTTTTCCATTATCTTTTATTTCTTGAATAATCAGCCTTTACTTGTGGCTGTCATGTTGACGTCAGGTACAGAGCAATATGCTTTTAAAATTCTGAGCTAGTCCAGTTGTAACGGTTAATTATTAAAAGATTCATTCACCTGTTTCTCCGCCTATGAAGATTTTAACAACTTTTTATGATTTCATGATAAGGCATTCTGTGGACGATTCAGTAAATGTTCTCTACGCATATTCTTTACGAACATTAGACTTCCGCTAGAAGGAATATCATTGGCTTATAAGCCCTGTCCATTGATGATTACCAAAATATTTATTGTAGGCAATTTATTATGTGGTAATTCTTTGTCTACATTGAAAAAGAATTACTTTGCAACCTATTCACACAAACACACTTACATAATCTTCATCTGCCTAACATTCATTGCCATATAGAAGGGTTAATATTCCATTGCTTTTTAACACTCCATTGTGACCTCAATTTTCGAAAATCTTTCGTTAGTTAGGTCATTAGTTGTTTCACTTTGACACTCTTGCATTCAATATATCCTGTGTGTGTTAAATTCTCCAAGCTTCCTTTCGTAGATACGTGTCCCCTAAATTTCTACTGTCTCCTCATCTGTATAACAAATGCGAATGTCAGTGTGTCACATTTTTCAAATTTACTCCTAAAGGCAGTAGCCCATCATGTAATGCCATTTTGGAATCAGGTTGTGTCTGTGAGCAAATTCGAAGCATTCAGGGTCGGATCCGGGCGCGCAATCCTGAAATTTGAGATTCCCATGTTTTTACTACTACAATTGTATTTGGATTCCTTCATCTTCGCTTCTACTGATAAAAACAATTAAAGGGACACAACTCTCTAACTTTCAATAGCTGACGTTAAAATGAAAAAAAATACTGTTCTCAAATTACAGTTTCTCGAAATAAAATTGTCCATGTTTTGAACTTTACTCCTACTGGCTGTAGACCAACATATCATACCATTTTGGGATCGGGCCGACTATGTGAGCAAATTAAAACATTCCGGGCCGGATCCCGAACCGCAATCCAGAAATTTTGGATTCCCGAGTTTTCATTACTGTGATTGTTTTCGGTGATATTTTTACGTGATTTTTTGCGACGAATTCCTTTGTACGATAACAGTTTTTATAAGTTGGAAATAAATTTGAGAATAATCGAAATTAATTGCGAAATTCAGCGAAAGTCTGACATGAAATAAAAAAATAATTGTTTGTACGGAAAGTAAAGAACGACGTACATCAAATTGTCTTTAAATTAATTGGCGTCAGAAGAATTATCGTTGAACTTTTAAAAGGTAAGCTTAAATATGAATGCAATATTTAAATGCAGTGATCAGTTTTGAGTTCATTGTCACCTATCGCATCTTCTTCCTATCTATTGTGATGAAGGCAGGAGCGAGCTTAAATACCACCCTTTTTGTTTTAGATTTCCTTAAAACTTTCTCGTTGCTAACATGCTACGTCCACAGTTTTCTCAGCATATTTATGAAGAACCACACTGTTGTTGATTTAAGTGTCTTCTTTATCCGTGAGGAAATTATCCAGCATCTGCTTTCATATAAAATATATATATATATATATATATATATATATATATATATATATATATATATATATATATTTGAACAATAAAAATTAAAAAATTAATAAATTAAAAAATTAAAAAATTAAAATTCCTCAGACACACTGGGTTGTAGATTAATATTCTTTCGTATTTTTATTATTATTCCATTTAGATTCCTCTCTCTCTCTCTCTCTCTCTCTCTCTATATATATATATATATATATATATATATATATATATATATATATATATATGTATATATTTTGAACAATAAAAATTAAAAAATTAATAAATTAAAAAATTAAAATCCTCATACACACTGGGTTGTAGATTAATATTCTTTCGTTTTTTTATTATTATTCCATTTAGATTCCTCTCTCTCTCTCTCTATCTCTCTCTCTCTCTCTCTCTCTATATATATATATATATATATATATATATATATATATATCGTAGCAATTCTGCATTTATTTCTTTGTTTTACTTTTTTAGCTTTTGGAAGACATATTTTGCTATTTCAATACGCCTTCACGTTTCACTGTTACATGTTTCTGTCGACTGTTAAAACAGGTATGTTTTATTAAAATTTTCCTTTTCTGATCGCTTAAAGATGTATCGGGGTTATTGCAGATATTCTGTATGTCACTGCTATTGTCAAAACCTTCAGGTAACGCTTTAGAAAAATGAGGAAATGTTCGCTTAAAAAAAAGGAAAACAATGTAAAATAAATAAAGTTACAACTGATTTGTAAAAAAATTACTTGCAGATTTTCGAGAACGAAATTTCGTAAAACCTAAATTTGATTATTTCAACACCCTGTGTCTTTCTTCAATACGTCAAAATGTCTGCGAAAATTCTCAGATTTTTTTTCCATTGAGTCAAGTATTTGATAATAGGAATTAAAAAAAAAATGATAGAAGCAAAAGATGTGACATGAAATGAATTAAAAAAAAAATCCCAACCGCCTTTCTTTAAGCGCTTCAGGGTTTGAATTTTAAAAGGTAACAATTTTAATTTGTTTTTTTTTTTCTTTTTTCTTAAATAAAGTACGTTTTCAAAGAAATCTTCTAAATTCTTTTCTAAAAATATTCTCTGCAAACAATATTTGCATTAGGCCTTAAAAATAACTTCAGAGCTGTTAACATGAAGGATACAATGGGTTTTTTTTTCGGTGTGCTGATTGAATTAGCAACAGTCATACGCACGGAGATTAGCAAATGACAAAGAAGAATTAGCGATGGTTTTGGAATTAAATTTGAGTTATATCAACAACAATCGTGCATGTAACTATATATATATATATATATATATATATATATATATATATATATATATATATATATATATATATATATATATATGTATATATATATATATACATACACATATACATATACATATATACATATCGATATACATATATATATATATATACACACATCTATATATATATATATCCATATCCATATATATATATATATATATATATATATATATATATATATATATATATGTAGATTTAATAGGCCGGTTAAGGAAATTTGACCAATAAAAAGACAATAATATGATATTAACATGGACAATAAGATCCATGATATTTATCATATGACTTTTGAAGCACGAAGAGAAAGATTTTAGTCGGAATTTTCGGACACGTCTGTATCCTTTTTCAATGAGAGTAGGAATAAACAAATAAGCGGGATTTACTCTTCAGTGGAATGTTGTTGTTGAAGGTCAGATAGCTCCTGTTGAAAGTATATTCTCTGAGTAAACCGAAATTCCTTTTTAATTCATTAATTTGAAAATATATTCTAACTCTGATCTGTGTCTTTCTTTCATTAACAACATTCCTTTAGATATTCAGCAGTAAACCAGTATTATCTCAAAAAAGTTCTTACAATATAAAAATATTTTCTAACTTTAAATAACCTGCAAACTGTTGATAAGTCGCAGAAAACGAATCAATCAATTAACCGCTAGAATGTGGCGCTAACATCTACAACCCATGAAAACCTACTTGCTACGGTAACCACAGAAATTACAGAGAGTGTGAAACTGCAGACCTAACCTCCACAGGGCATCTACAGCACTAACATAACATTAAAGGGTTCTTACATTAAAATGGTTTAAAACTAATAAAATATGACCTCGTAGATGAAATTCGGATTAAACGCAGTTTCGACCTTCAAGCAGACTCAATAGTTTATTAAATCGGAAAGCTTCTGAAAGTATAGTCGAACTTCTTTAATTCGGCATACCTCGGAGGAGAACATTGCTGGATCACAGACCCTGGTCGGATGATAAGAAATCTTTCCTAAAAAAGCCCTATGTAACCATAGACTTTCTAACTAATTCCACATTTATGTTGTTGACATTACTATCTCTAAATTATTATCTCCATCTTTTTCAAGCATAGATAAAGGTTTTTTCTTACCCTTCTTTTTCCTCCGGAGGCATCATCTGAACCTCTTACTCTCTTGGGTGTCACCCTGAATAGATAAATAACTAGCTATATATAAGAAATGAGCAAGCCGTACCACGAAAACATTCTGTTGCTGTCGGTTGCTGCTGAAAACTACGTTTGGCGCAGTTCTCGTTGCCGCTCAACGAACTAATGGTGGCTGATTATAATATCTCCAGGACAATTGGAGTTGTGGGCCATCTGAGTGGTACATTAAAGAGGTCTGAGTATTATTATTTAGCTACAAGAAATTAATCTGTACCGGCCTTCATTCTCGAGAAAACTTTCGAATGATACCATTTCTGTATTAGGTTTTGTCGAGTATTTAGGACGGTAGACGAAATAAATACAGTTTTAAATGTATCGCCTACTCATTGTCAAGATTTCTCGAATATTCAGACCGGTAGATGTAGTTGGATAAAAAAAATCTTTAATTAAAATAACAGGGCTTCTACTCTAACATGAGTATCCATTAAAAATAACGTTTAAATAAGATAAATATTAGGTTGGTGAAAAAATAATGACCTAATAATTTCGTTTTTTGACGTATTTTTTAACGTCAAAAACGACATTATTACGTCATTATTTTTGCACCAACCTAATATATTGCGATACCGTGCCGTTAGACATCCGATTGCTTCAAGACATCAGTCACAGACAAATAGGATATCGGCTCTGGCACCGAAAAAGAATATATATATATATATATATATATATATACATATATATATATATATATATATATATATAAGGCAGGATGTATGTGTGTGTGTGTGTGTGTGTGTGTGTGTGTGTGTGTATGTGTGTGTGTGTGTGTGTGTGTGTGTGTGTAACGAATGCACGGTCGCAATTTTCGACGGATTTGCACCAAAATTTATTTGCATATGGTCCAAGTTAGCGGGAAGGCCAAGACCGAATTTGCCTTTCCCAACTCCCATCGATAGAGGATATAATCGATTTTTTATGCTTCTACGGCAGTTTTCATGTAGTTTGCTGCCATTTTCTACTGGCCAGAGTGAGAGCCTATAGCTGACTGCCACGAATAGGCAGGAAGATTCTAATGACCAGCATGAGAGTCAACAGCTGACTGACACGAATGTTAACTAGCATGCTAGCATGCAAAAAAAATCAATAGCTGCATTCGTCACAAGTTGGAAAAATTTAAATCTGCAAGGCACTTTACTCCAATTGGCTCATTCGCTTGCTTAAACTCAACGTTGATTCTGATTCCGCAGAACTGGGTTGGGTATGAAAAAGTATTTGTTGTTAACATTCTTTTTTCATTCGGTTTTTCCAGTTACGATTCCTTTTTTAAAGCTGATCGTTTTGTGTTCATTTTGTTTAGTTCTTTTTTCGTAACAGATTTAATGTTTAGTATAGAGCTTAGAAAAAATTCGCAGTGTGAGATAGGCAAGAAGTAAAGTATGTAGCAACATCAGCACGGCAAAGGACACTCCTTTAAAGGCAAGGTAAGGCAAAAATATTTTAAGTCAAGTGATAGCGATTGCTGTATGAGTCGTACGATTTTTGAATCAAGCACGGGCAACGCTGGGCCATGCTGCTAGTATATATATATATATATATATATATATATATATATATATATATATATATATATACTTCTTAAGATTCTGAGCAGACACATACACAAATTCTGATATGATATTATACCTGGACGATATTCCTTTCGTGACATTGAAATTTAAGAAAATATATCGTTACTCATTTATGTCTAGGCAGCAGTCTAGCTCCGTCGAAACGTTGTGATGACAACAACAAAGATTAGGATAATAGTCTGAATACAAATACTTAAATACTGAGGACTTCACATCCCAGAAACTCAGGCAAAAATCTGTTGAGTATTTCTTATTGTGCGAAACAAGACAATATTACCTATTAATAATCATTTGACAAATATGTTTTTACTGTTGCAATTCCACCAGAATTAAGGCTTTTATTTATTAATGTCTTCACCAGTGCACGGCCAGAGTGCATAGGAACGGGGTACGTTATGAGACAAGATTAATGAGGACTTGCATCCGATTAGAATCATTAAATGGTCGTTGTCAGAAATCATTTTCAAGACAGATAAAGATTCTAAAGACTTCTATTTTTGTTTGAGAGATTTCCACTTTTCTCCATTCATTTTCCAATTGTTTTATAGTCCTAGTTATGACGATAAACTGCATCGGACAGCAATGCCTCTGATTGGGAAATTGGAAGTCTTGAAGAGCGCCGAACCACCTTTAAATTACTGTCGTTCCGGACTCAGGGTGGTAGCACCTGTTAGGGTCACAGCTATGAGAAAATAGAGATTCCTCTAAACAAAAACAAAACACTATGAAAGTATAAAAATACGCTTTAATAGTAAAAATATATATATTTTTTATAAATAATAGTAATAAATATAAGTAATTATTAATATATAATATATAAATAAATTTACAAAATATAAATATATAAATATATAAAATACAAACAAATAATAGTAAATACATTTTTATATAAAAGAAAAAAAATACCAGTAATATATCTTAAACTAAAATTACCAACAATATCTATTTATATTAAAAATTAATAACAAATATTTATAGCAAAATGACCAACAATAAATTTTATCTGTAGTTGAAGGCATACAAAATATTTAGATTTCGGCGTTAAATAACCCATAGAGATTTTGATATGATGCTAAACAAACTCAATCAACCAATTGTTTCAATAGTTCTATAGAAAACAAATAAATCTTTTGTGTATGGTTTGATTTCTTTTAAACTGTGACGTAATATTTTCTATCTAGGATTTTCTTCGACTTTTCTTTACGCCCCCATATATTTTATTTATTTATTTATTTTAAATCTGAAAATACAACAATTTTACTTTTGCGATTGTTCGATTGTTAAGTGTAGCGGGACAAATTTTTATGCGAATTTTTATTTTATTCCTAAAATTAGATTTTGTTTGAATATATAAGAATGAAAATACAGGATAAGAAAAAGAAATCGATAAAAACAGGATTAGGAATTTTTTTCCCAGATTTTAATAAACAATTTTAGATTAAAACTTTTCATGAAGTTTCGAGACAAAAATGAATTAGTAAAAAGAAAGAAAGAAAGACGTGGACTAAACGGGAAGAAAAAAAAAACTTAAATATATTTTTTAGATATTTTTTCAATCAACGAACGCATAAAGATAAAAATATTTTGAAAATGTTATTTGTTTCCTTTCATGCTTACCTATTTCATTAATATATATATATATATATATATATATATATATATATATATATATATATATATATATTTCATTCATATATATAGAGAGAGATAGATAGATATACATACATATATATAAATATATATATACATACATAAATATACATATATGGATACATATATAGACATGTATATATATACATATATATATACATATATGTATATATATATATATACATAAGTCTACATATATACATAGAAATACACACACACGCAAACACACACACACACATATATATATATATATATATATATATATATATATATATATACAAACACACACACATATATATATATGTGTGTGTGTTTGTGTTCGTGTGTATACATATATCTGGTTTAACAAAAAATATATGTCCAAATCCTGTAACAGCAAAATTGTCGAATTGTTAGATTAAGCATTGAATTGTTGTATCTTAGAAATGATTTAAGAATCTTATTGTTTTCTTCGAGGTTTTTATAACATTATTGGCCTCTACTTTGAGCAATAAGAATGTATAATTACTCCCCAATCTTAACAGAATAATCGTTATGAAATCGTTCACTAACGAAAATAACATGTTCACCATTAATTAATCATAGATGAAGCTCGGAAGCACATCAAGGATTGAAATTAAGGTCATATATATATATATATATATATATATATATATATATATATATATATATATATATATATATATACCTCACCTTTCCTATAGTCCAGAATGTTCTCCCTGTGACTTTGTTCCCTCAAGCTGGAAAACTTTAGTGGGAGTCGTTTTGGCAAGAGTCATGAATACCTACACTTTGGATGACTTCTATGGGTCCTTCACAAAGTGGATGTATCGCTAGAAAAATTGTATTAAAGTCAGAGCATCCTACTTTGGAGGAGATAAGAATTTTTCTACTTCTTTGAAATGAATAAATGTCTCTACTGAGAAAAGTTTCAAAACTTATGTCTTTCTTTTACATGCATTTATTTATATAAGACATGTACAAAAGGATTTAGATATCACAAACTCACATAAGTTTGTTACCAAGATGGTCCATGACGCACAGAAGATCAAAGGCGTTGATGAGAACAGGGAGATAGTTACCAAGGTGGTCCGTGACGAACAGAAGGATGAACGCGTTGGTGAGAACAGGGAGATAGTTACCAAGGTGGTCCGTGACGAACAGAAGGATGAACGCGTTGGTGAGAGCAGGGAGATAGTTACCAAGGTGGTCCGTGACGAACAGAAGGATGAACGCGTTGGTGAGAGCAGGAAGATAGTTGATAGACATCAAAACTGTTCCTCGCCCTCTCTACAGTTTGACTTTGCTCATTGTGACTTTTGGTTTTCTCAAGTTGAAGGAGACCCTCAGAGGCAGCCGTTTTGGAAACAGTAAGATGAAGTAGGCTGTGACAAATGACCAGGACATTTTTACGTCAATGGGCTTGCCAGATGTGGATGGACCGCTATAACAAGTGCGTTGAAATTGGATGATCCTTTCTTGGAAGCAGATTAATATTTTGTACTTCTTCGAGACTTTGCGGATTTTTTTTTTTAAATTTATTGAATGTACATCGTACACATCATATTTAAAGGCTATGCAGGTAGGTGTTCATTGACGCATAACATGCAGATAAACAAACTCTTTTGATGATTATATGCATGGATGATTTCTCATTATTTCTATTCACCTAGTCCCATGTTTTTATCTTATTAACATACAAACATGTAACAGTTGCCTGCGAGTAAAAAGAAATAAGGAATACACTCATGTTTTCTTTTTTTGTCCTGTATGTTACCTTTATTTTATTCTATCTTTCCATAAAAAATAATGCATTGATTTTTTTATGCCTTTCACTAATTGCTATCCAATGAGCAATATATATATATATATATATATATATATATATATATATATATATATATATATATATATATATAAGTTGACATTGAAGTCACCACCCAGCCACTACAGTCTTTTCCCGCTTATACGCAATCGCTAGGCTTATATAAATATAGATTATCATAAATTATATTTTGTGATATATACAATTATATATAGATGATTTCCATTAGCAATTCTATGCTACTTGTCCATGTTCTTATGTAAATGACTTATATACATATATATATATATATATATATATATATATATATATATATATATAGTGCAGAAATAGCCAAATACACAGCGTGCCACAAGGACCACAATCCACCCTGCGCAGGTTTTAAATTCAGTTCTCCTTCTCCTACACCGGTTGCCACACAAGCCCTACTACGGATGCCACCCAAGCATATACTATTTACCAATAGATAGTGGAAAGAAAGGGATTAATATTTTTCCCAAGAATATAGAACACATGTGAATGCAATGGACTTCACTCGAATTCGTAGTTCCTCAAACCTAGCCGTTATATCTTTATATATATATATATATATATATATATATATATATATATATATATATATATATATATATATGTATATATGTATGTATATATATATATATATATATATATATATATACATACATATATACATATATATATATATATATGTATATATATGTATATATGTATATATATATATATATATATATATATATATATATATATATGTATATATGTATGTATGTATATCCGATTCTATTTCTGTTTTCTCGCACTTTTCTTCTTCATCAAATTCCTACTTTACACCTTTCATTTTTCACCTCCACTTTCTTGGCCTTTATATTATTAGGTATGTTTCTTAACCAGACAGCGTAAATGAAATGATTTCATTTGAGCAAGACTGGAGATTGGATAGATAGTTCATTCTGACCCTTTTTCAAAAATGAAGAAAAAAAACAAAAACAATGGTCATATGTAAAAACAAGCGTGATTATATGACAGATTATTATTTTTAAAAGAAGAAAGTGGGATATTTTAACAAATAAGAATATGGGAAAAATCGCTTAAACCGTGTAATTTCGGAGTTTAAATTTGCTAGTGCTATATTGATGAATGAATGTCTGTCAAGATGTAGTTAAAAACGTCATGAAAACTTTTATTATTATTATTATTATTATTATTATTATTGGTTATTCGCTGTTTGAACTGTCCAAGAATGATAGCACAACAATCAAATACCGTAAATCAGATAACAGAAATATTGATAGCAATATCTCATATTTTCAGCAATGTTTCATATGAAACACAAGAATAATAAGATTAGTCAACATCAGTAATAATAATAATAATAATAATAATAATAATAATAATAATAATAAAACACATCATTATTAAGGTGTAGAAAACTGCTAAGAAAATCGTAGCAAAAAGGTTCTACTTAAACGCAATGAAATTAATTTAACTACTACTACTACTACTAATAATAATAATAATAATATTTAAGCGAAGAGCGCAATTTAAGAAAAGAAAAACACAGTGACAATGTTAAACAATATTTCAACAAATCTCTGTCTTCTTCAGTTTATGTAATATTGTTTAACTTTGACAAACACTTTTTTCTTTTATAAAACGCGCATTTCTCTTAAATGTTGAAAAATTTTGGAAGAGCTACGTCAATCATTTTGTTTAATAATAATAATAATAGTAATTATTATTTTTTTTTATTGGATTTTACAATACACACAGACAGAACAGTCAAAACTAATCGCCCAGACCACAAAAAAGAATGTGCTTTCTTATTGACATCGCAGTCCCTGCAGAATGTATCTTTGAAGATCTTAAAAAAATTAGGTTCCGATAGACTCATTGAAGGGATTTCTTGTATCGATGCCGTAAAAAAATACAAAAATTGTAAAGTTAACACTTTACGCCATTTCTAACATGAGGTCTCTGGTTGGGACCAGAAAGGAAAAGTTCATTCAATAGAAATCAAAGAAAATAATAATAATAATAATAATAATAATAATAATAATAATAATAATAATAATAAAAATCAAGGGCAAAATGTTTTCATCTAAAGCGCAACAATATTAAAATATAAAATGAATAGAAACTAGTAATAAAATAATAATAGCGAAAATGATGAATCTAAAACAAAATAATTTTATGTTTGAATAAAAAATAATAACTGACACTACACAGGAAATTTTCACGGATTTTCTGTTTTAAGTTTTTGATGAATCTTTATTCTTAAGATAATAATAGAATGATGTATTTGCAAATTACACAACTACAAAATACCAATGGAAATTCTCCTGTTTGCCACGTGAGAGATTTGTTTAACAAGTTGAACAAAAAAATTTTCAATAGGAATCGGAAATAAGAATGCGGGTCATTATTTAAAAAAGTAAAAGCGTACAAATGAAAAGATTAAAAACTGACAATTAAAGCAGACATCAAACCCACGAGAGTGTTGTCGGCTCGTATATCTTCCGTTCGTTTCATTCTGAAAAGACTACGAAGCGCTTCTTTTCTTCCTTCTATCCTCGCAAATCAAACAGGAAGGATCCATTGTGGGTAATACACACACACACACACACACACACACAGACACACACACACACATATATATATATATATATATATATATATATATATATATATATATATATATATATATATATAGTTTATGCAAAACTAGGTAATCCGTATGGGTAGACCCGAGGACGATGATATCCGGAGAGTTCAATGTAAAATTCAGAGCAGATATGTTTGAATAAAAACAGACCACGTTAAAGGGGTTATGGTGAAATAATTTATTACATGGAACCTTAACGTGGTCTGTTTTTATTCAAATATATATATATATATATATATATATATATATATATATATATATATATATATATATATATATATATATATATTCTGTTTATACGCTTTTTCAAAGATAGAAATATTTAAGTAAATGCTCTGTTTGTAATAAACAGTATTAACGACATTTACCGGCTTGAATGTCTGATAAATTTCATAGAAAATCGAACCTGTCTCCTACTAATGTACATACTAAATAACTACAGAAGCAACAAGTAAAATGATAATAATAATAATGATAATAATAATAATAATAATAATAATAATAATAATAATAATTATTATTATTATTATTATTATTATTATTATTATTATTATTATTATTAGTAGTAGTAGTAGTAGTAGTAGTAGTAGTAGTAGTGGAGGTAGTAGTATTATAGGCAAACGCTTTATCTGAAATGCAGCAATGATAAAATAAATAGAAACACATGATGAAATAATAAAGACAAAAAATGATTCATCTGAGCCTGTATCTAAAATTCCTTTTCTGTTTTAACCATATCATGTGATGGACAGCCCGGATCTAAGAAATATCTGTTTCTTTGTCTCCCATCACAACATCTGATTCTTTGAATCGGTTCCACTGATTTGTCGATATTTCAAACTCTTTATGTATTCTACATTTCCGAAATTCAAAGACAGCATCGTCTTTGTGCTGCGTCCGATTCCGTTTGGAATTATTATTCGAGGTAACCGTTTAGATTTCACTACCAGTAATATTTGATGCCACGCCTTAACTTCACCCTGATGAGAATTTAGTGACGACTAGTCACCTCTTTTACCTCTAGCGCTCCTCTGTCAACGTTCTTATCAATTTTCTTATCGGTTGTTCCGGAATGAATGATTGCAGTTTTTCTCAGGCTTTTCAATTCTCCTTGCCATTGTGTGAAACCCTTCACAGCCGCGAAAATTGCTTCAGGAACCATTTGTAAAAATTCATGTTAAACAAATTTGCCAGTCCTTCGAAAAGTGTCCTGATATTTCCCAAACTTTGTTGTTGTGTTCCATGTCGCCACTGGCCCCAACAATTCACACACGAACGCCACTTCAAAGACAGTATCAACGAAAGACGATTCATTTTTCTCATTCGTTTTATTATGCGAGAGGATACAAAGATGGCGGCGTTGATTCTAGGAGGTAGCTGGAAGAAGAACTTCAGCGGAACGCATGTCCACTCGTTAGCTTAGCATTCCACCACGTGCGGCCTAGCCAGTTTAAGGGCTTTGGGTGCGCAAAGCATGTTGATGGTACAATATTATTGCGCCCCTCTGTTGACTTCACACTGTTTTGATCTTATATCCAAAACTTAGACAAAAGACAATGCATTAATATCAGAATTCCACGCCCAAGAGGTATTCTGAACAATCTTTCACCATCCTGGCCCAGTATCTGCATTCTGTAACATTTTTCCCCACTCTTTATATTGTAATAGTAACAACGAGATTAAGCGTTTCCATGCAGGAACCATTCTGCCCTCATTTACCAAACAGCATTACTGTTGGTTGAAGTTGTTATTCTATTGTTATTATGTAATAAATTGATCCCTACTTATGCACATAATAATAAATTGATCCCTACTTATGCACATAATAATTACAGATATTATATTTAAAGGTAAAATTAGCCATGCACTTAAAAATGACAGAATAATTTAAGTTCTTATTATTGAAAGGTAGCTTCAAATTAAAATATTAATACGTAGTAACCCAATGGCAATCAGTTTATTACATAATAAGAATAGAAAACTGTTCTCCACTTTTCATTTATACTTGAATCCATATTAATGCTAATTAAGCCATGCCATTAAAAATGGAGGCCTATTTTATTAATTTATTATAATTAAAACGGCTGTATTAAAAAAAATATATTCCAAATTTAACGAAATATGCCGTCATTTTAACGACATGGGTAAATTAACCATTAAATGTACTGTTTAAAATTACAGGGAGTTCTCGACTTACAACAGATTTCCGTTTCTACGATGCGTCGTAACGGGATGTTCCGTGAATAAGCAGTTACGTTACTCACCTATGCCAATAAGTGGGTAACGTAAAGTAATAATCTAAGACATCATATATATCTATCATATATTCTTCCGCCGCGCTGCACCATTTGCGTTGTATGTACGAGGCAAATGACATAAGTCGAAACAAGATTAATGAAAGTTTTGTTGTAACCACGAATGCTCGTTGTTCGGGGGTGTCGTAACCTTGGAATGTATTGAATATGTAAAATATCTTGCATATATATTCACCCCACTTGAACTTTTACATATTTTGTCACGTTAAAGCCAAACATTTAAGTGTATTTTCTTGGATTTCTATGGAATGGACGAACTCTAGAGAGAGCATCATTTTGAAATGAAGGAAAATACTATATGGTTTTCAAAATTATTTAGAAATAAAAATCTCAAAAGTTTTGAATGCATGTGCATTTTCCTCTTTTGCTGCAAAACCCTTAAGTAAGACCCAGAAATAACATAATGGAGTTCACTTGATCATGATCATGAAAATGTCTTCTGAATAAAGGAAAGAATGAATGAAAAAAAAAGTATCGATCTTTTATTCTGCACTCATCAGTTAAATGTAATTATTATGTAAAAGCCACAAAGGATTGTTAGATAACAGTACCGAATAAACAGCTTCGTGAAGACTAAGAAGCTCACGTGACAGGCCAGGGATGAAGATGTGAAGAAGTATAATGCCGGATATTAAAAAAAAAAATCTCATGTTTTACCTATCGCAGAGAACACAATTAAATTAATCATCCGAAAATAGAAAAAAAGTATGTGACAACAGCAAAACTACTTAGACAAGGTCATCCACCTAAAATGTCAGGGTGGATATGAAAGAATTAACCAGAGAAGCAACCAGAAAACTAATGACGACTCTAGAGAAGATGTAGATATTCAAAGCTCAGGTGGAGAAATCTGACCACACAACAACTATTAATCGTGTACGACACAAATCTGGCCTTTAAGGAAAAATGGCAAGAAGGAAGCCATTTTTGAAAGAAAGTCATAAGAAATCCCGTCAGCAATTTGTCGCGAGCCATTTGGGAGGCATTGTAAACATGTTGAAGAATATTGAATATGTTCGCCTTAATGCAAAACGCTACGTTGGGTAGAAACCTAACAGAGGGGTCAACTAGAACGCACCATCTCCACCATGAAACAAGGTAATGACAGCATCATGTTATGAGGATGCTTTTTTTTAGCATGGACGGAGAAGTTAGTTAAGTTTGATAGGAAGATTGACAGAGGTAAATACAGGGCAATCTTCAAGGAAAACCTGTTACAGTCTGTAAAAGAATTGAGACAGGTGCAGAAGTTCACATTCCAGTAGGAAAATTACGTTAGGCATATAGCCAGAGATAAAATGGAAGGGTTTAAATCAAAACATATTAATGTGTTGGAATGGCCCGGTCAAAGCTAAGACATAAATTGAATTGAGAATCTGTGTGAGAACTTGCAGAATGCTGATCACAGAAGGTCTCTAATCTGACTGAGCTTGAACTATGTTGCAAAGAATTAAGGGCAAAAACTTCAGTTTCTAAATGCGAAAAACTGGTAGAAATTTACCATTAAAGACTTGCAACTGTGATTATAGAAAAGGGGGTTTCTACAAAGGGTGGATTTTTGTTGGCCAAATGTTAAAAGATCATTTAACTCAATTTGAATTCCATTTGGCAACAATTAATTCAGTATTAATTCTGAGTAGGGATAAATTTATTACATAATAGATAAACCCAACTTTAGGTTCAATAGATATTTATAATGATAGTGGTTTGGTGCATAAATATCAGGCGTTTTTAAATAATATTCATTATGAAAAAAAGAAACATAGCAATAACATTTTTAAATGATTCTCCCAGAGTGTATCATTATCGATACGTATTTTTATAACCTGAAAATAAAATAATATTTTTATTAAAAAAAAAGTAAACAAAACAGCAATTTTTATCAACAAATAACTCGCCTACTAGCACGCCTGATAATTATGCACCAAGCAACCATAAATTTATTCATACCGTAAGAAATGAATATATATCTTATTAAATTCTTATTAGGTTTCCTCAAGGGAGTCTTTAAATTTGTTTTTCCAATTATTATATTAATATGTAGTAATTTAGTAGGGATAAACCTATTGCGTAATAGCAATGGGGAAAATTTCTGGTAATTTAAGTTATATAGTGTAACCCGGATATAAGAGAGTTATCGGGACCGGAGAAGAAGTCTCTTATATCCGCGTTTCTCTTATATCCGGGTTTGGTCTATTATATATACATTAACACAGGCTCTAATTTGGGACCAGAGAAAATATCTCTTATATCCGGGCTTCGCTTATATACGGGTCTCTTATATCCGGGTCTCTTATATCCGGGTTACACTGTATATAATCAAATACTAGGACGTGTTTACAGTAAAAAATGTTGATATATCATGTTAAGTCCTTTCTATAACAAGGCAGATTGACCATTGATGACTCTTTAAACATATTTCCCAAATATCAGTATCTAATAATTGTGAGGGATTCTACTGAGCAAGTATAGGTCTCAGTTACTATGTAATAAAATTGATCCTCACTTGATTCAGTCAGTCTGTTATGTAACATTTGTGATAGACACTTAGGCGATAATGTATCGTTCGATACATGACTGACGAGGCAGATTTTATCCAGCAGTAGGTTGCCATTTCTTTCTGCGGTAGACTACTTGCCATCCAGGTCTATTCTGCTATTTACCCATTGCTTTGAGAAGAGGAGAATTCAAAATTTTACCAAGGTTATTAACGTGGAAGTGAATGTAATGGCTTCGACTGGAATTCGAACTCGGCTCTGCGATTCCTCAAACCGAGCCGCTACTCTACCTTCCCTCATCCGCATTGGATTACTACATATTAATATTATAATTCAAAGTAATGCATTTAAAGTATATATAAATAAATAAATATAAAAATAATTGTAATAAGATGTTAACAAAATATATTATCACTTTGATGGTTTGGGTAAATTAGTAATACAAAAGAAAACCCTAATTAAGAACTAGAAAAATGCTACCTTTTCTTGCAATATAAACATGAAACGATGCCTATAAATGCCTTTTGTATTTAAAATGGCTACCGTGTTAACTGCAAGATTGCTTCAGCAGGTCTAATAGCAAGCCTTTTTATTTTTAAACTATCGATTTTACCGACAAAGTTGTAAAATATGTTGTGAATTTTCCGGAAATATAATTTGGTTTTGTTTTATGCATTTTTTTTTAATTCACTCTTTTCCGTTCAAATTCTAATTGAATTTTCGCGGAAATGCCAAGATCGGTATAGAATTGTTTAAAAAGTTGACGACAAGGTCGCTCCCACCTATAATGGTCACGCTTCAGTTCAGCAGACAATCATACATTTTAGAAATTTATATCCAAACATGATTGCAAATGTTCAGTGAAGCCCATTTGTAGATATTAACCAAGTTGCGAAATAAAATATTTGAAAAAATATATTCCAGGGAAAACGGCAGATGTAGAGTTTTTTTTTTTAATTATATTAAATTCTTGCTCGGTACACAAGTCTTGTCTAGGCATGGATTTAATTCTTCTGAAAAAAAAGTTTAACTTTAATAAGTCAATCAGTCACTTATGTGCCATGCGTGATACACGCTTAGACGATCATGTATCTTTCGATACATGACTGACTAGGCAGATTTTTTTTCCTGCAGTAGGTTTCCATTTCTTTCTGCGGTAGACAATTTGCCATGCAAGGCTACAGAACCTGGTCTATTCTGCTATTTACCCATAGCTGGGGTTGGGGTAGAAGAGGAGGATTCAAAAGTTTGCCAAGAGTATTAACATGGAATTGAATGTAATGGATTCGACTGGAATTCGAACTCGGCCCTCCGATTCCTTTCCAGCTATCCATTACTCCACGGTGCCTCCTCAAACGATAACCAAATAAATTTTTCACTGAGAAAATCATTTGAAAATTATACGCGTTCCCTATCAAATAAACGATAACTTGGGTAAAAGATTGAAAGAATTAAATTACAGGATATTTTCATGAGCAACTTGTAGGCCACATCATGGTAGTGTGATGGTTAACAATCTTTTGATGCTAGATCAGTTACGACTGAGTACGGTCCTCATTGGGTTCTCAATAGAAGCAGATTTGTGCCACATCTAACCTAACTACATCTACTAAATCAATGTATTGATAGACTGGTTTCTTCAGATTTTAACCAGTACATATTTTTAGATTGTATGAATTCTGTTTGGGAGATAATAATGTTTTACTGATAAAAGTCCTACTATTTAATCCATAGCTGGGAGGAGAACTACAGGTGTTTGCGCGTAAGTGAACATAACGAATCCGACTCGAAGTGGAACTAGGCTCTCCGATTTTCAACCAGGAGCAATTATCCATTACACCACCCGCACATCCAAGCTTATAGCACCTAGTATTCCTGAATAATTTGTTATGGGAGTACTGGCCAGGCTCGACGTTGCTTAACATCGATGATCAATATAAGCAAA
>OZ010578.1:93754792-93822292 GCA_963932145.1 Acanthosepion lycidas
TCTATCGTGGTTATCAATTACGACTGAGTAGTGAGTTCGATCATCATTAGGTGCCCCACACTTTCAGCCTAGAGCCAAGTCTAAGCTACGTTTCGAAAATCATTTGAGCTCTTCGATGTAGTGCAATAGTTAACAAGCTTGTCTTGCTAAACCATTTACGACTGAGTGGTGAGTTCAATTTTCACAGGGAGCTCCACACTTTCGGCCTTGTGTCACATCTAAGCCACGCGTAGAAAATGATTTGGGCGGTGAGATGAACTAAGCTGTACCAATTTCTGTCGGGTCTGCAAGAGATGTGAGGTGAGGCATTGTGCTGAGGGAAGTTCACATTGGCAAATTCCGGACTCTTTTCACCGATTACTATCTTTAATCTGTCCGACCGAAAATATTACATGTCCGCATTTTGTGGAAGGAACTCAAAATGCACAAAAGCCTTACCTGACGCTTATATGATATAAAGGTGGAGTACCTCTGTCGTCTGATTTGATTCATTTTAATAGGCATTTCTGTTTTGCCATCATCAACAACTGTAGATCTGCTGAAATGTTCTTAGTCTTCAGTATAAAACGTTTCCACTTCTGAACCTTACGAATCACTTATGTTCAGTACTCTTAGCTATGGTACCGTCTCCATGAATGGAACCTATCTATTTTTACTGTTTTCCTTTTGGGAAATAAAAGTGCATCAAATGCGGAAAGTTCATCTCACTTTCCGCCTTTTCGAAACATTTAATGTAAGAACATTCAAAAACACACAAACGAATCGTATAGAAAGAAACAATTGGAATTTATATACACTATACATTTCAGGCACATGGGAAAAGAAATCAAATGACATCTTTAGAAAAACAGTAAGAACTTTTATGCACTGGATCTTAATAAAATGAGATAGATAGATAGATAGATAGATAGATAGATAGATCTGAATAGAATAGAACATATAGATAGATCTGAATAGAATGATATATATATATATATATATATATATATATATATATATATATAGATAGATAGATAGATAGATAGATAGATAGATAGATCTAAGAATAATAGGATGGATAGATCTGAATACAATAGGACATAGATCTGAATAGAATGATATCTATCTATCTATCTATCTATCTATCTATATATATATATATATATATATATATATATATATATATATAGATATAGATAGATAGATAGATAGATAGATATATCTGAATAGAATGAGATAGATAGATAGATAGTTAGATAGATAGATAGATAGATAGATAGATAGATAGATCTAAGAATAATAGGATAGATAGATCTGAATAGAATGGTATATAATAAATATATATATATATATATATATATATATATATATATATATATATATATATATATAGATAGATAGATAGATAGATAGATAGACAGACAGACAGGCAGATAGATAGATAGATCTAAATAGAATGAGATAGATAGATAGATGATTTCGGGAATCTATGATGAGAGGGATTTCGTTAAAAGTCACTATTTAGCGATAGCTGACAGGCAAAATTACGTCATAGACCAATCAGTTAGAGCACGTCGGATCTAATGACGCCTGACTCTACTCAGTTACACAGTTTCGAATCCTGTCGGAGAGCTCATATTTTTCTTTATTAAGATTTCTCGAATATACTCTGGACGAAAATAAATAGATATGCTGTTTATTAAATAAACAGAGAGTCAACTCATCTATGAGTATCCATCAAAGATAAGGTTTACAATAATAAACAGTTAGAAAAACGGATAAATTGATTTGATATTTAATCATTAATTCTACTGAAAAGTATTTGTCTTTAAAATCAGCATATTCAGTACAGATCAAGTTTTTTTTAGATGTCTATTAGTTTGTATGTGTGAGCATATAAGTACAACGTTAATAGTTTCATCTGTCGCACTTGTTTTTCCAATCAATTTTCATCTTCAGAAATTTAAACGCAATGTGAATCGACGTAATCTGTCTTCTTTAATTCATGTTCTTTTATTGTAGAACACTCGGTAAATACCTTGCGCCTTAGTGGCTTTATTGCTTACTTGGGTTTGGAATGATGTAAAAATGTTGCAGTACATATGTATATATCGGGTGTAACGCAAAATTCTCCAGTTGTTAGATTAAACATTGAACCGTTGTATCTTAGAAACAATTAAAGATATCTTACTGGAATTATCCGATGTTTTTATAACACTTCTGGAATCTATACTCAGAAATAAGAATGAATAATTATTCTCCAGGCTTAAAAGAAGAATCGTGATAAAATCGATCATAAACGAAAATGACATCTTCATCATTAATTAATCATAGCTAAGAATCAGAAGCTCATGATGGATTGAAATTAATTATATATATATATATATATATATATATATATATATATATATATATATATGCATGTGTGTGTGTGTGTATGTGTGTGTGTGTTATTTCCGGATCATTTTCCAACTTATTCAAGATGATCTTCGTCCTCTCTAACCATCTAACTTTCTGTCCTGTAGTAACAAGGTTCCTCACACGTTTCCCGCACGATTTCATTTTCAAGTCTTTTCTCATAGCTGGAACTTCTCTCTCACGGGACAAATGCTTTATCGGTTGAATTGGATCTTTTCTAATTGATCTCTTTAGTTCTAAGTTGAAGGGATGATCCCTCTTGCTGTTGGGACCGCCTGATCCAGTTTTCCTGTTTACTGTTCCCTCTTTTTTTTTTAAATTATTCACAGTTCTTTTGATGGTTCTTGAATAGACTGATACAATTACTGAAGGCATTTTCCTCCCAACATTGCTCATTGGAAAAGACAGTTGGTCTGACGCAAAACGACTTTAACCTGCTTTCTAGCTAAATGACTCAAAGTGTTTTTCAATGATTCTTACGAAAAACGGTATCAAGACACGTCTTATCTGAAAACCTGGAATAAAATGAACTCATATAGTTTACTGTTTTTTTTAATTTTTTTATATAGTAAACATTTTGTGAGATGGATAATTATGCTGTAACACAATTTGGACAATTTTGCTGTTACACCCAGTATTCATATATATATATATATATATATATATATATATATATATATATATATATATATATATATATATATATATATATCCTGTCCAAGGACGAATAATTTCTATGAAAATTTCTCGGACATTCAGGCCGGTAAATGTTATTTAATACTGTTTATTATAAAAAGAGCATTTACTTAAATACTTGTATCTATAAAAAGAACGTTAAACATAAAAATGTCTTTAATAAATAAATTGTCGGACTTTGTCCATTTCGTAATATATGACGTCATTTGTTTACATTTGATACGCCATGAGCAGTTATGAATATTCGAGATTCATGGGAGATTGAAGTTTATAAGCAGTAAATTCGACCTTGCCTACCGAACGCTTCTTTGTAGCCTAACGGTAAGGCACGTCAGCGTAAATGACGGTTCCGTATAGGATGCAGGTTCGAATCCTGTCAAAGGACGAATATTTTCTATGAAAATTTCTCGGACATTCAGGCCGGTAAATGTTACTTAATACCGTTTATTATAAACAGAGCATTTACTTAAATACTTGTATCTATAAAAAGAACGTTAAACATAAAAATGTCTTTAATAAATAAATTGTCGGACTTTGTCCATTTCGTAATATATATCTTATCGATCAAAATATCAGATATCTTACGACCAAAATGGCTAAGCATCTTAACTGAAGACCTGGGAAAAAGAAACTCAATTAGTTTAGTGTTTTTTTTTTTTTAGATATTAAACATCTTGTGGAGTGTATAAATATGCTGTAACATGTTTTGGACAATTTTGCTGTTATCCGGTACGTGAAAATAAAAATTAGTTTCGAATATTATGTGTATGCAAACACATAAAAGAATGCGGTCTGTCTTCATTTGATAAATGCTCGAAACATTTTCACAACCGTAATGTTAACACTTCTTTTTAAGTTTGTCAATTGGGCATAGAAAATCGATGTCAAATTTATTAATCAAACCGTAAAATGCCTTTTGATCGGATATTGGTCAATATTTGTCAATGGAATTTTAAAATTTATTGCCAAATCAAAGATAACATTTTTTCTTAAAAAACAACAACAAATAATCGTGTTAATGCGCAGCTTAAAAACAATTTTTTTTCGATCAGAATCGGAAGAATGGTTTTTTTATCAACTCTCAAGATAACTCAAGAAAATAAAATAGCAGTTTTCGCCTGTCCAACATGACAAGTGAGGCCCCATTTTCTATAAAATGGCTAAAGAAAGCAACTTTCAGAATTTAATGAAAAAAACAAAAAAAAAACAAAAAAAAAACAAATATTATATAAAATAAAAAGAGATAAACCCAAAAACATGAAAGCGAGATAATTCAGAATTAAAGAGTAATAAATTAACCAATATGTATGAATAGAATATTAAGGGAAATAAAAAATGAATACCAATAGGTGCGAGGGTGGAATATCAATATATCCAGGGTGAAAACATCCAAATTAACAGATATCAAATTAGATTTATATTAAATTAATAACCATCCTACAGGAAAAAAATTATATTTAAATATAATATTTTATATAGTATAAAAAAAACATTAAAATTTATATAAAAAAAAAAGAATGACTAGGCCTTTAGAATAATAGAATTAAAGGGAGACTATAGAATCGATAGATAACACTATAGTAAAAACTAATATATCAATACATTAATTAAAGTAACAAAAAATTAAATAAATATAAAGTATAAAAGAAAAGAGAGCAGCAACCCATAAATAAAGTTTCAATATTCTTCTTCTAAATAACATGTCCTTCCAGGAGGTGGGCGATCATTGTTCTTTCTTTTGTAGCACTTATCAATTTTAGTCTTTTTGCTCTATCTTTTTACTGACAACCATTTATACAAGCTCGTTATTTTGCTGCTAATTCCTGTGACTCTTAAATTTTCTATTAGAATTTCTTTCTGATTCTAATATGAGTGTAGCTTTTGTTTCCACTCACATAAAACTCCGTTATTGCTTAATTGTGTGGTCTACGTTATTCTCAACATCCATCTGTAGAACCTCATTCCTGTTGTTTCAGGTTTCTTTATCTGCGAAGAGATTGTACGGTATTCCCTGCCATAGAGAAGGGCCGAAAATACGTAACAGCCCAGTCTTCATTTCTTTGTTTCTAACGAAATTCTCCTGTTTCTTAATACTTTTCTTAAATTTAGAAAGGCATATTTCATTATTCACAATGCGCCTTCGGATTTCGGTGTCGCAATTTCCTTTCACTGTTAAAACACTTCCTAGATATTTAAATGCTTGTACTTGCTGGATTTTAGTGTGTCCAATTCCTAGTTTTCATCACACACCTATAAGGCCGGCTGGTTGAAAAATTAATTTAAAATTTATAAATTTCATTTCGACATTTAATGGGATTACATTTAATATAAAATAAATGTAAAATGTGTTAGGAGTGAAACATATTAAAAGTTGGCACCAGACCAAAATAATAAGATATAATTGAGTGACTGACATAATGAAAAACATTTTAAACTGTTTTTCTATTATAGCAAAATATAGGTTAGATGAATTAGTCTGTAGGCTGAGACGTGGATGTGAGTGGAATTTGAAACTGAATATTTACAGGATAATTTTAAATACATAATTTTTATTAACATTAAGTAGAAAATATATATTGAAATAAATGCTCCACAATCATTTGAAGATATCTGGAATTACACTCTCTCTCTCACACATACACACACACACGCACAAACACATACACACACACACACACACACACACACACAGACACACACACATATATATATATATATATATATAATCATTTCATCCCAAAACAAGGTAGGAATACCACTATTACGCATGAGATTACAGAGAATGAAAGTGAAAGACTGAGAATAGGGAGAGAAGGATGAAAGATAAACGGCATTCAAGCAGTCAGAAGATGGCAATTGAGGTTTTATTTAAATTTGTGAAGATTGTAGTTATCAGGGTAAGAGGAAGGGAGTTCCACTAACGGGGAAGTGCGAGGAAAGAAACCGTTGGAATAGAGGTGGTGGTTATATTTAACTATTTCAACAGTAAAACAGTGAAACTTAGTTGCCAATTTAGTAGCACACTTAAATTCATGTCGTTGAGGCCCGAGGATAAAAAGCACGTCAGAGCAGTTGCCATAAAAATCTTTGTAGAAAAGACAGAGGGAAGCCATATCACGTCTGTGAGAATATAACTGAAGTCGTGATGCCAAGACAGGATTGATTACATTACAGATACTTCAGTATTGATTAAAGCCTCGAATACTTTACCGAAAAGCTGTAGGAGGCTGATTGGGTGATAGGGGTCAGAAGATTCTCCAGAATTCTTAAAAACAGAAACTATAGAGGAGGACTTGTAACAAGTTAAAAAGCAGGGAGCAACGAGGTAATAGTCGTAGATTTTGGAGAGAACTGAAGCCAGCTCGGTAGCAAATTAATTTAGGACGATGGCTGGGGTCCTGACACCGCTAGCCTTATGTGAGTTTAATTTAGAAATGATGCTCGAGGTCAGTGACGGGATTATGCGCATTTCACTTGCATTTTAATTGCTAAAGATTTTAGCTATCAGGGATGCAAGTAAACGGAATGGAGTTCTACTGCCGGAAAGTGTAAAGAAAGAAATTCTTGGAGTAGAAGGAGCGGTTACACTTAACTATTTCAACAGTAAAAGGGTGGGAGAAGATGCCAGTCCAATTGCGCGGTTAAATTCATGTAGTCGAGGCACCAGGTAAAAAAAAAAAAAAGCTCTTCAGAGCAGTTTGGTTTGGTTCGGTTTATTTTGCTTTACGGCATATCAACCTCAATGGGTTATTTAATGCCAACAATTTTTTTTTTATGCTTGTAATATTTTGTTTTGTCAAAAATCTGTTTCTGGTAATATATTTCTTCAAAATTGTATTGTTGGTAATAATTTTTTCAAAACATATTGCTAGTAATAGTTAACTATTTGCCCATAGTTGGACCCCAACAGGTGCTACCAGCCCGGGTCAGGGTGGACCTAGTAACACCAGCAATTGAGAGGCGGTTGCACGCTCCTCAGAACCTTCTGATCAGAGGCCTTGCTGCTGGACATAGTTTAACGTCTTACCCAGGACGCGGATGTAGTTTAACGTCTTACCCTGAACGGCCGTCAGAGCAGTTGACATGAAACTATTTGTAGAAAAGTCAGAGGGAAATTACGTCGCGTCGAGATGTCTAGTTAGGATCATTTACATTACAGATGATTCTTTGGATTTTTCCACGAATCTCGAGATGTACAGCGGGAGCACCAGTCCTCTGTTCACGTGCGCGTGCGTGTGTGGATATATTAGCTATTTATTCAAATATGTTTATTAAAGGGAACATCAAAATTTTACCAGTTACATTCACAAGTGTAATATATTATAAGTTTTACACCTTTGCCGATATATAAAGAAAGAAAGCACAGTAAGATATATAATCCGGTGTTCTTATTGATATTTTTTTTATTTTTAGTGCTCAGTTTAAATTTACAGTGCATAACAGTGCTCAATTTAAATTTACAGAGCATAAATATTATATTATTTTTTTCGCTACACAGTAATAACCATGTTTCAAAAATGGAAGCTAAAAACTTCAAATTTAATTTTGTAATTAAATTAAAGACATTAGTTCCATTTCATCTTCAAGCGAATATTGGAGTAACTTATTTCTTAAATTTACTGAGTTTTAAACGCACACAAAAATTCATAATTCACTGTTTCCAAGGATACAGAGAAATCCAATAATTCAGACAAGGAGTGGTAGCGTGCTCATTTTTATTAACTTTTGTTGTATCAGTTATTAGTTACGTTCGAAAAAGGGGTTAAGTTTAGAGAGGGTAGGGATGTATTTTTCAACGAATTCTGACATCCGTTAAATGCATGTCGTCTGGATTTTTTTAAAATTTATTGTTAACGTCAAAAATTCTTTCGGCATTATTTCCTACTTGTATACTTAAAGATGTTTTGGGGGGATGTTTAGGTTAGAATACGTTTTATTTAACTACAATTTTAAAATATTTTCACTCTTAATTATAAATAGACTATATTCTTTTTTTATTTTCACTCTTAATTATTAATAAACTATATTTCTTTTAAAACAAGTATTTCTTTTTAAAACAGTATACAATTACTTACATTATATAAAATTATTTTTTCATATCAAATATAATTATGTATATTACCAACGCGCATTTTTTTAATTTTATTTTTAAATTTTATTTTTGATTTTTAAATATTATTTAAGTAAAATTTTTGACAATGACGGCAAAAAATAGCTATTTCCTTTCTCTGATTCAGTAAATTTTTATTTTTTATAAACTTAGTAATGTATAGTTTCTCATGTATGCACCAAGGACATGGGTCATTTAATAACCTACATATTCTAGCTTTTCTTATTAATTTCCATTTTACTGTAGGTGTTTTTTTAATGTTCAGCGAAAAAACATATATTAAACCAGTTAATTTATAATATATATATATATATATATATATATATATATATATATATATATGGTGCTTAATAATTCGTCGAATGGGTTATTCGCCCTCTGTAATTATTTTGCATCTGTAACCAAAATAATTAAACACGACATAATTAATCCCGGGTAAAATTCATAAGATTATTACAGAAAAAGGAAACTGCTAACTTCGTAGTCACTTTTCAAAACAACCGTATTAAATGTAAAGCAGCGATGACCAATATAGTGTATCAATTTAACTGACTAGGAAAACACTGTTTCTCTTCATAAATCAATTAGGTACGTCTGTCACACTGCTACCTCCTTGGTCAGACGCCTCGCGTATCAGTTATTTAAACAAAATGCCAAAAAAAGCCATTTAGCCACCCACTATTAACAAGAACCAGTAAGGAAAATTCTGGTTGATAATACGATCATCCTTCATAAAACCCGAAATCGAAAATATCTCGCTATGAGAGAAACCCTCTACATAAGACATCTAGCACCCGATGTTAATCTTTATTTATTTAACAACGGAAATAATGTGCTAACGTTTTGTTTGTTTGTTTTTTTTTTGTTTTGTTTTTTTCAATAGAGGGACGCCAACTTGAATTCCAGCCATGTTTCTTTCGCGTGGCTCAGAATAAATGCTACCAAATAGACATCATACAATTACAACTTAAAAGACAACCGTCGAAAGAAATCATAAACAATTGACATAAAACGCATTGAAAATGGCTACAGATTTGTTCGAAAGCGCTTGGGACAATAGAGATTACGGTCAATCTTTACATTCCCTTAACCCCACCAAAAGGAAAAGATTTAGAATACTAGAAAAACTTAATAAAAAATTATATATAAAAAAAAATAATAATCAAATTTTCTTTGTCTGTCATATTCAACAAGATATACACGGTGAGGTAAAAGTCGTGCACCATAGAGTTCCTGTTGAGTGGCCACCGAGAACTCCTATGGATTTTTTTTCTTCTCTGGAGACATTTGAAATCAGTTGTTTATCAGAGACATAAAAGAAATATTGAGGAACTTAAAGAAAGAATTAAATATGAATGCAGTAAAATGCCAGCGGACATTCGCTGATGTATTAATGAATCATGCAGACACAGAACTGAAATGTGTTTTGAAAAAGGAGGAGGACATTTTTAATAGCACATATAACAATTAAATAACTAGTAAATAAAATATTTATGTGTAATTATACTTTTAAGCAATTATCCATATGGTGCGCGACTTTACCTCACCCTATATATATATATATATATATATATATATATATATATATATATATATACACACACACACACTTCAGTTCAAAATCTTTAAGATCCCCTTGGTAATTGTTTAAATTGGCCCGAAATGTAGTTGTTTTTTTGTTTTTTTTAACTAAGAGAAAAGTATTATACATGGTTAAAAAAGTGAGACATTATTTTTTTTATTAGAAATTTTATTATGACAAAAAGAGAAAAAAATTATAATTAAATTTTGCTTACGTCAAAATATCCTTCTTTAGCCTTGATTACTGCAGAACAAATTTTTGCATTCGTTGCAAAAGTTTCTCAAAGTATAAGTTTGATAACTGATGTCAGTCTTTTTCATTTTCCTTTTCAGTCTTCTGTTTAGTTAACCCCATGCTAATTCTGGGGCTGGCTTTAAACTTTTGAACAGTAATATATATATATATATATATATATATATATATATATATATATATATATATATATCAACACTACTGAGAGGGAGAGGGAGAGAGAGATATTAGTGAATATACATAATATCTCACCTCGATAGTTAATTTTGGGGATGGCTTCAAGCATTTGAACAGTAGTATATATATGATGCGCGACTTTTGCCTCACCCTGTATATATACACTACTGTTCAGGCTAATGTAATAAAGAGTTAATCGGTATTCATCCGAGACTCCCGGCAAGGCGGGATGTGGCCACAACGCCGATTTTTACGTGGGACGTTCTGAACCCGTAGGCTCTGGCAAAAATTGCCCGTAGACGTCGTATACATTGGGTCGGGTAGATGTCTACCTTCCCAGACGAGACTCTGACCTTCGACATGGACTCGTCTGGGTCCGTCATCGTTAAAAAAAGAGAGTCAACAAGCGGGAGTTAACTGTAATCGTTAACTGCTCTTGTTCAGTGGGAGTGCTGTTTAAATAGTCTCAGAGCAGTCCAATTTGTGGAGGTATTTAGCTACTCCACATCATATACAATTTTCATTTTCAAGGTTGATAGAATTCAAAATCACTTACACTGTCTTCTTGGAGAAGACTTACCTTCCATTTCTCTGCCTCTTTCCACGGACGCGTCGTTACAAGCCTTATTTATCGCTATTTCTATAATAACCATTCAAAAGAGCTTCAATCTTTAGTTCCACCAGTTCAGATCTTTGCATATAGGTCACGCCATCCTAATTTCTCGAAGGCGAAACACCTTCGGTTTCCCTTATTCCAAATGTAAGACGAACGCCTCACTCTGCGTTTTTTTTTTAAATCAAGAACTGATAATTTATGACACAGAAGGTTTACATTCTTGAACATTACAATCAAATCAATAGTCAATCCTTATTTATCCTCTTTATGTTCATAAACTTCACTTACTACAACCATTCATTTCCTGTTACCATTTTTACAGTAACCTTCTCGCTTGAATGACTCTTGAGGCTTGTATTGGGTGAATTCTACCATAAATAAAAGACTGCGCATTATAATGACGCAAACCAATTCCTCCGTAATTAATCAAACCATATTTTTTTTTACCTTCGTAGCAGTATTTAATAACTCTAACTGCCAATAATAGTAATCATCTATAATTGTAACATTGACTAGTATCAACACAAATGAACCATACCATGCCAGTCGCTAGGAAAAATTCCCTTGCATGGAGACCATTTTGAATTACGTTTTAACCTGTACACTTCAATGAATCTCTTGTCTGCGTCGCTTGCTATTCTTGTAAAATATCGATTTTTTTTCTTTACCGGTCATCAACAATCTGCGTTTACGAGTGTGCAGATGTCCACTTTTGATTTAAGGCCGACTTCTGTAAAAACATAAGGGACGCATTTTCCAACTTTCGGTAATAATTCAAGCGTATGAATATAACAGTGATACTTTGAATGGCTTGAATACAATTATTGGATCATTCTTCAACTATAACAAAACTATTTTTAACGAGATCATAGGGCCCCCCCCCCCAAATAAAACAGATCGTAATTAAACTCAGTAAAATATCGTCGGTAGAGTTTCGTTTTCTACATATTTCAGTAGCCATCATTTTCTTTTGTTTAATGAATCTATCCCATAATATTTCGTGTAGATTCTCCAGTATGAATGTATTTTATAGCTTAATACTGGGTCGATATGATAGCCGTATAAGAACCGAAAATGTTACCAGATGATATAGTGCTTAATACTTAATTAATTAATATTACAGACTATGTATTTTTTTCTGTTTAGCGGCGTCGTGTCAACACTTCCCCAGCTGGCGACGCCCATGGCACATCGCAACAATCCATACCACAGATTTGACACTGATGTTAATCTTGGTTGATAGGTTTCTTGGTTGATACTATTGTCGTGTCGTTGAACGTAATGAGCAAAACGGTTTCACAGAACTTGTTAACAGCACAAGCCATGACGCCACAAGACAAGACATGACTTGACAGGGTATATTTTGTATATATTCTAATTATTTTATACGCACTAGATTATAAACTGCCCTCTCGGACGGTATTTAAGCTAGCTCCTGCAGAAGGGTCTTGATTGTGCCTTCACAATAAGTAGGGACAAATAGATGCGATAGTCAACAATAAACTACAGAAGAACACAAAATTGATCGCTGCATTTAAATATTGCATTAATATTTTAAATGTTCAACGACAATTCTTCTTTCGTCACTTAATTTAGAGACAATTTGATGTATGTAGGTCCTTACTTTCCGTCCAAACGTTTATTTTTATTTCATGTGTGGCTGACGCTAGATTTCACACTTACTTTCGATTATTCCCAAATTTATTCCCAAATTATAAAAATTGTTATGGTAAAAAATAATACATCACAAAAAAAAATCACAGTAATGAAAACTTAAGAATCTAAAATTTCAGGACAGAGGGTCCGGATCCGGCCTGGAATATTTTTAATTTGCTTAGGATGTCGGCCTGATTCTAAAATGGTATGATATGTTGGGCTACGGCCACTAGGCCTAAAGTTGAAAACACGGACAATTTTATTGTGAAACACTGTAATTTGAGAACAGTATTTTTTTTTCATTTGAACATGAGCTATTTAAAGTTAGACATTTGTATCTCTTTAATTGTTTTTATCAATAGAAGCCAATATGGCGGGATCCGAATATAATCGCACTAATGAAAACTTGGGAATCCAAAATTTCAGGATTGCGGGACCGGATCCGACTAGAAATCTTTTTAATTTACTCATGGAGTCAGCCTGATTCCAAAATGGTATGGTATATTTGGCTATGACCTCTCGGAGTAAAGTTGAAAACGTGTGACACAGTGACGCACTGTCAGTCGCATTTATGATATAGATTTTAAGAATTTTCATAATAAAAGTGCAATTTTTTTAATATTAATGAAAACGTTTTACAAGTGACTTTACTTGTACAAAACATATATCTAAAATTTAAATATATCTTCTCGGAGCCCCACCCACAAAAAATACAATACTGACATTTAGTTACCGATAATAACCGCGATGGTCGAAATTACTCGAAAAAATATCAGCATGCTGTTAAGAAAAAAATCTGTCTACGTTACAGACATTTATTTCCCGATAATGAGCGATAGGGTCGAAGCTAATTAAAAAAAAAAAGAAGAAAAGAAACATGTGCTTTGGTCATTTAAGCCATAATTTTTAAACCTGATATGCAATAACTTATTGAATGCAATTAGTCCGGACCTGACATCTCAACCTCATCAATACCCACCATTGTGACGGGGATTCCCTCTGTCTTTTCTATAAATATTTTAATGGAAATTGTTCTAATGAGCTTTCCTCCATGATACCTCGACTGAATGAACTTAAGTGTGCTACTGGATTGGCAACTAGGTCTCATGCTTTTACTGTTGAATCCCCTACAATCTGCAAAAGTTTTAAGGCGACGTCAATCGCCATCTACTGTCTTCTTAAATCCTGTTCTTTTATTGTCCTTTCTTCTCACAAAAAAATCTTCTCATTCTCTTTCCTTTCCAATAACCCGTTGCGTCTTTGGGGCATTATCGACTTGGTTGGGGTGAAATGATAAAAAAAGGAAAATATAATAAAATATTAAACGGACAAACGTTGAGTAAATTAATTCTTGCTGCCTAAATACACATTAGATGGTGGGTTTTTCTGTCGTCTTCGAATTACAAGGGTTTAACAGTCAACTTCCAGAGGTGAACAGCCAGTCTTTTTTTTTTTTTAAATCAGTTTACCCGATCAAGGTGATAATGCCACGATGTCACAAGGGGGTTATGGGAGTGAGAGAATTATAGAAGACTCTAGAAAGAACCGAAAATACAATCCTAAAACTCTATTCCACTTCAAAAGACCGAGGAGGAGTGTGAACTGGGCAATAGGCGAACCTGTCTACTCTTGATTAAGTCATGGTGGTGAGGACTTCAACACTCTTTTCGGATAATGTGAATGTAAAATGTCTAGTGCAGATAATCTGTGACGTGGTTCCTTAAAAAGACCTCCCTAGCTTTGTAATTCAGAGTTGTCCTTTCAGACATACAAGACTGAAGAGCCTAGAAAACTTGAGAATCCAAAATTCATATATATATATATATATATATATATATTGTGTATTTAGGCAGCAATACTTCATTTATACATGTTTCACTAAAGACGATAAACAAGGTACTGCGACTGAGCTTCTTATCTAATTTTTCTTGTGTTCGAAAAAGTGTTTTCTCTTCTGGGTACAGAATGCGTAGAAACTGTCCAAATGTTATGTAATTCCGTACGTTTTTGGTTATAGTTTTAGTCATTTTCAAGGATGATTTTATTTTACCTTTTTAACTGGATGTATGGGTTGTGTGTATGTTTCTAGAGTTATAGGGAAATATTATTTTCCGAACACAGTCAGTCCATTGTGGCCTTGTTCGTCGTTAATATTATTGAGTGTTGGCTTTTACTTTTTTATTATTAAGGCTTCCATTATTTTTATCTTTTTTTTTTACATGTGGATGAGGTTATTGTCCTTCTGTTTTGTACTAGTATTTTTCGGGTGGAGTTTGATAAGTTTGTGTGTGTTTACATGGTTTCTGGTGGAGCTGCGGGGTCGGATAGGTGTAACTTAAGTCGTCTGGATAGGCATGTCGTAGTGTGACCAATGCAATTATTTATGAATTCGGATTGATCAGGATCAGAGTTCCTTAATGGACATTTCGAACTCGTAAATAATGTTCGTTCTTTGTAGTTTTGTTTCTGCAGGTGTTTTGCTATTTTTATTTGTTATTTTAAGGTAAGCGATTTTAAATTTTTTGTAGTATTAGGTTGGTGCAAAAATACTGACGTTATAATGTCGTTTTTTGACGTTAAAAAATACGTCAAAAACGACATTATTACGTCATTATATTTGCACCAACCTAATAGATAATTAAATTGTTTTTTTTTTATCAGGTTAACTGGAGTCGTGTATTTCTTTATGATATTTCTAAGTGAAGATTCATTTTGTTTGTAGTTAATGTGCATTTGGCTTTTGCAGAAAATATGTTATTTTTGTGAAAATATGTTATTTTTGTTCAGTATCGTTATTATTTACTTTGGAAAAAAACAGTCTAATCTGGTGGTCGATGAGGTGGTTAGGAAAACCATTATCAACTACTGTGTTTTGCATTGTTGAGTTCTTTAAGGAAAAGTAAAACGAGAGGATGAATTAACATGTAATCTCTTTAAGAAGTTTTTATCACTGTTGGTTCGTATCTGATTGTGCATTCACTCTTAAAATTAAGGTGGCAAGTGTTTCTGCTAGAGGTTTTTTTATACAATGAGGTGGTAAAAATCGTTGTTACTGTATTATATGAGGACATTTAAGTATGGGAATTTATCTTTTGGACTTAATTCATAGGTTAAGTTAAGGACAGAGTTTTATTTCAAATGTGATTTTGAGAATACTTATATCTTTTGTTTTTCTCTAAAATAAAAATATTGTCTTCATAGCGGAAATATACTTTTGGTTTACAGACCTGATTAAATAACATGTTTTCTACATGGGACATGTAATAATTACAGAAGCACGGGCCGAGCGGATTTCCCATAGTGACACCATTAGTTTGGGTGTAGATGTTGCCATTACGATCGTAGAATGGTTGTGCATGTATGTAATAATTTTTTGAGGATATTTGGTTTGATGTATGTGGATGGAAGAGAATTATTTCTGTACACGGAGTTGAGAATAATGTCAATGGTTTGAAAGACGTGGAGGCTTGTGAATAAATCTTCAACGTGACGCTAAGACACCTTGGGTACTTTTTGGAATTTGGAGGAAATCGTGGGTGGGTGTAATGGTGTAATTGGTAGGTAGGTATGGGGTAATAATGTCATTAAGGAATTCTGATAGCTCGCAGATAGGGGTTCGGATCTGGGAAATGATTAGTCGTAGCGAGTATCCAGATTTTTTATATTTTTATATTTCCACATAAGCATCCAGGTTGGTAGTCTCCGACGATATTTTTTTGATTTTCAGGGAAATGACGTCGGCGTTATTCGATGTGATGAGTTAGTTGACGGATCATTTTAGGGTCTCCGTGGGATTTCTGTTTCGTTTGCTGAATTTATTTCGATCATTGATGAGGTTTTGTAATTTTTTATAGTAATAGGCTTTATCCAAAATTATTTTAAATAATGGCTGACTATGTTCAGAAAATAAAACATCCCTATAAAATCTAGAACCATACACACGACACATACATCCAGGTAAAAATTAAAACTAAAATAATCTTTGATAATGATTAAAACTATACCCGAAAGCGCTCGGAATTACAAAACATTTGAACAGTTGCTACGCATTCTGTGTCCAGAAAAGAAAACACCTGTTCGAACATAAGAAAAATGAAATAAAAAGCTTAATCGCAGTACATTGTCTCTCGTCTTTAATGAAACATTATATATATATATATATATATATATAAAATAAAAACAGACCACTTTAAGGTTCCACGTAATAAATTATTTCACCACAGTCCTTTTAAAAGGACAGGGGATCATCAGACTTTACTTCCAAACAAAAAATGAAAAGAAAATTTACACATTTTTGACGGGCCGTATTAAACATATGTAAATTAACGAAGTGAGGAAGTAAGGGGGGGGGGAGAGAAGACATGAGTGAGTTAGCAGGTATTGACACATTTAAACGGTTATCTTACCGGAAGTTATGTATTGAAACCGAAGGGGTAGCGAAGAAAAAACTCATAGAGAAAAAAAGAGAGAAGGAAGTTAAGAGAGAAGAGAACAGAAGATGTCACTAATTTTCTTTGTAAAAAAAAACTAGAAACAGACGCTGTTATTTTGCTTTACATTGAAAGTGCTATTTTGGGGGTTCATAAAGATTATTACAGATTACCTAGTTTTTCATACATTCAGCTCTCAGGATTATATCCTCCTTAGGTTTACCCATACGGATTACCTAATTTTTCATAAAATATATATTATGAAATAGACAAAGTCCGATAATTATTTTAAGATATTTTATGTTTATACATGCAAATATTTAAGTAAATGCTCTGTTTTATAATAAACGGTATTAATAACATTTACTGGGTTTAATGTCAGAGAAATTTCCATAGAAAATATTCATCCTCCAACAGGAATCGAAACTGTATCCTATACAGAACCGGTATTTAGCCTGACGTGCCTTAACTGATCGAGCCACGCAGGATCGTTCGATTAGCAAGGTTGATTTTACTGCTTTTTATATATATATATATATATATATATATATATATATATATATAATTAAATTTACAGTGATCAATGACTCACTAGGACTGCCAGTTCCATACGTTCATCAAGCGGTCGCTAACTGTAGTGAGTCAAAATAGGAAAGTGTAGCCGGTGCGTGTATGAACACATCAACTAAAATTAGCGGGGAGGGGGAGGCAAACCCAGCCGTCCAACATGAAAATAGCCGTAAATATCACCAGAAAAAAAACTAAAAAAAAGATTAGAAATATTTCACAGGTGTCGCAAAAGAGTTTTCGTTATCATGTGCAACAATGAGATCACGGTAAAGGAGCGAACTGATTTAAGTAAGAAGTACTCGACAACACCGTATTGTAACGTCCCCCGGTGTCACTGCACCAAATGTGACGTCTGTCACCGCGCCGTCGCCGTCCTATGCTGTCCTGTGACGACCAATGTGACTTGGTATTGGTCGCGGCACCAAATGTGACGTTCTAACCTTTTGCTGATTCGGATGGGAATCTGGTTAGATTCGGCATCAGCCTTGTCGTTCCCAGCTCGCCCCCTATGTCTGGTTACCGAAGTAACTATTTTGATCTCTAGTCTAACCTACCCACGTTGTGATTTGATCTTAGGTAGACGAAATCAATCAGTCGCCGGGCCGTAATGCAAGTCAAGTCCGAACAAGGGTAATACCGCACAAGTATATGTAAAAGAAAATAAAGTAATAACTCGAAAAGTTCGAATGTGTTAAAAAGGAATAATAATATTTTATATCTGGTTGCTGAATACAGGACTGCGTCTTTCTCCCAAACCGCTAATATGGATTCGTGACACTTTGTGTTTGTTAGGCGAGTCTTAACATCTTAAATTGTTCTTTTAGGAAACTGGTTTTGGTGTATCTTCAGGCGATATTCGTAAAACTTGTTTTGGTGGTGTGAGTCTAAGTCGTTCTTCAAAAATAAATTGTTCTTGGTTAGAAGTTGAGGTCGTGATTGCGTGGAATCTTAGTCAGCTTTCTGCGAGGCGTGTCTGCAACTCCAACCAAACTCAATTCAACTCAGCTGCGAACTCCTTAATTCAACTGCCGCAACTCGTTGCGACTCTGCTTATATGGACGCCGATCAAAACCGGGGTGGGCCTGTCGGGTTTTGAGGTTCCTTGATGATTCTAAATCCGTATTAAAGGTTTTTCTTTGTTTTCGGGCAGGAAGAATTATTATTTCCATTTTTGGAAGTCTTTCGTCCTCCCAAATTCTTCTTTTCTCATTTTGGTATCTCACCCATACCCTCAGAGGGTGTCAACGGGTTTCCCCTCTGTCTCACAGTGGCATCACACAGATCCCTACAGGGGGGCATTAACAGGCCTCCCTCCTTCTTCACATGATTACACTCAGACAATGGACGTCAAGCAGTGTGGGTGTAGCCAGACTGGCCTCGGTTTAAAAAATCTTGCTCAAAGAAAAAAAAAATTATCTTCCTTTTTTTTTCTTTTCTTTCTTTTCTCCTGCCCGACAACATATCCTTAGACTCTTATCTTAACCCAATGTCACCTGGACTTTATCAATCGAGACTTTTCGCCAGCATCAAGTGGGTGGTCATCTGGCGACCTGGACGCTACAGCCAATTATTCGTTCTGATAAAATAATTTTTTTTTTCATGGCCAGTTCCGACACAAGACAGGTGCTTTTCTCAAATGATACCTCCGCAGATAGTTATGGGTTTAATCTGTCCTTCTTTGTACTCTGGGTGGTCCAACGGACATTTTGGTTTCGGTCAGTGCGTGCTTGATATTATCTCTTAGCATTCTGTTCCGTCGGCCACTTGACCAACCTGAAACCTTCACCATTGTCATTGCAGACGGCTATCTTTTATCGGTGCGTCGTCATAAATCAAACTAAATCCGGTGCCTTACTCTCTTCGCTAATGAAAATAAAATCTTTCCAATTTTCTTTAAAAAAAAATAACATCACTTAGTGTCCTTTTCGTGATGGCTTCTTATCACCTAAATTTAATTCTCGCCTTTTCTTTTTTTCTTTCTTTCTCGCAACCCTAAATAGTGTCACAGTATCCTTAAAGCCATTCATAACAGAGCATTATATATATATATATGCTTTGCTATTTTTTTATTTAGTCAAATGCATAGTATAGTAGGGTCAGGTGAGCAGTGCCTGTGAGAAAAGGAGCACCATGACGCAGTTCGCTTTGCCAGAAATTCGGAACCGCATGCCCTACTGCTTTGAACTCCCGTTGGAATCTCCAATACGAACATTTCAGAGTGAATGATTTTCAATCTGGGAAGAGTGCAGAGAATTTGGAAAGAGGTGAATGAGTCTAATGATGATAACCAAATTCACTGGAGTGATTACTCGTGTTGGCGACATTATTTCTCCATTCATCTTCCCTTAGGGCTCAGACTCAACACGGTGGCCTACGTTAAGTTCCTTGAGACAATAGTGATGTCCTGGGTCAAAGATGGCTGCTGGAAGATCCTACGTTTAGCAACAAGACTCTGCACCATGCCACAGAAGCAGGAGAAGCCAGTCATGGCTGTCAGGAAGTTTCTGCAACCACATCACCCCTTATATCTGGCAACCTAACTCGCAGCCCCCTTTATTATTATGTGTGGGACGGAGTTGAGCGAGAGACCAACAAAACTTCTTGTAACACCAAAGATGAAATGAAGGCAAGGATTATGGCAGCATTCACCAACTTAAACAAGGAGACCGTCCAAAACAGAGGCAGGAGATTTCGAAGTATTCTGGAGAACGTGAATGAAGCCAATGGCGATTTTATTTAATAAATTTTCTCTGTAGTATTTCAAGATATTTTTCTTCAATTTTAATATATCTGTTAATCTGAGATAACTGTGTTATCCCTCGCACCCTGTTTGTATATAATTATGAAATTTATAACTGAACATTTCTCTTTATCACATCCTCTCCATAAGATTTTTATTTTGTACGGATGGATAGTTTCTGAATATATACATAAAATTAAAGTTTTTGACAGCGAAACATAGAAACATAGACGTGTAATTTAATAGGTCGGAGGCCTATCTCTTGTATCCAATTTTTGCTTTAAAAACACTTTATTCCAAGCATTAAGAATAAATAGAAATGTCTCGCAAAGGAAGTATTTGAGCTTTTTATTGTGTTTTCGAATATTTTTTTTAAATCGCAAACCAATATGAATTCTTTTAATTGCGTTAAAATGCTTTCATTTTGTTTTCAGGAATTCTGTATTGTTATAAGGTTGTTCACCCAATACAAGGCCCAAGAACCACTCAAAGTAGATGCTTACTTAATGATGATGTCATCAGGGCGTAGAGATGGAAATAAAAAGTGTATATCATGAGGATACGTGGAATAGATAACAGTTTAGCATTAGATTTGTAGAAAGTAAGCTTGTAATTATCGAGAAAGCATCCTCTCGGGAGTTTATTCTACAAAGTAAAAGTTCTGAGTAACATGCTGTCTCTGTGGAACGTCCTGCTTGCAATATGAAAACGAATCGAATGAAAATGGTCCGTCTCTGTGTATGTAACATGGCGGGACCTAGCTGTGAAGATCTGAGCTGGTGAAGGCAAGGAATGCCGCTCGTCGGAACATTTGCCATAAAAATAGCGATAGAGTAACGAGAGGGTAGCAGCATTTCGTACGCAAGAAAGGGGTTTTAAGAAGGAAATCAATTCATCACTCACAAGCACGCGTAGTTGCTTTTGAACTCTGACAAAGCTAGAAAGTGTGAACAGGGCATCAGCTGTTCAGATATGACAGCATCACTATATTTTTTGTTCTGATCTTACTCTTGCAAAACTAGATTATGGCAAGATCAGTGTATATATCTAAATATAATTTTAGTTCAGAGAAAATAAGTAATCACTGCCAAAAGAGAAAAAGAAATGCTGAAAACTTCTCATTACAATGTGAGAAGGCATTAAAAATGATGTTTTGTTTGAGATTTGATTTTGAACTGAGAACCTTTCAGCAAAATCACGTACTGGGAACAAAGGAGTTGCGATGGCATTCTTGTCTGACTCATGATTAGAGATTTTTCTGTATTGGAACTCCGATATTAATTGAAGAATTCGTCATCTATGAGCCGCAGTTTCCGATTATTGATTCAGAAGAAGAAAAAGTTTAGTTACATTCGGAAATTAAAAATAATTACTTTCTTCTCCTTGCTTCTTTCCGTTATGAATCCCGTGCAGTATTTTGTTTTGCGAATAGCATTGAATCAAACGGGATAAAAGAATGAATGCATTATATAAGTCATTAAATATATTTGTCTACTTCATTTTATTTTAGGTACATTCATATATAACCTAACATTAATTCATAGATCCTATTAATTCATATATATATATATATATATATATATATATATATATATATATATATATATATATAATAAAAAGGCTTAAACACTAATATTCCATGGTTTAGTGTATTAGTGTTTAAGCCTTTTTATTATATCCTTACTCTGCCCTGGACATTGAGTTCTACCTGGATTCTATCCTCTTGGAATTTTTTATTCAAAAAATATACATGTATGTGCATTCACCTATGTATATATATTTATATATTTTGCATATATATGTGTATATTTACCACTAATATTATCTATCTATATATATTAAGACATTTTATGTTTATACATTCTTTTTATAGATACAAATATTTAAGTAAATTCTCTGTTTATAATAAACACTATTAAACAACATTTACCAACCTGAATATCCGAGAAATTTTCATAGAAAATATTCGTCCTCCGACAGGATTGAACCTGTATCCTATACGGAATCGTCATATAGCCTATATATATATATATATATTAGATTGGTGCAAAAATAATGTCGTTTTCTCACATATGTTACTATGTGAGAAAACAACATTATTTTTGCACCAACCTATATATATATATATATATATACACACACACACACAAATGCACTAACACACCTCGGCACGATGGAATTTCATTTCACGGCTATCAGAAGAAACAGACAAAATCTGGAGAAGTCAACCCATTTTGTAAGCTAAGCGCGCTACGGACGTGGGTTGTGGACACCTGGATACGAGCCGCTGCTTCTCGAGCCGACAGCCAGTTGGAGGGCTGCCACTTTGATTGCATCATTGTAACCACACATGTAGCTTATTGTTGTATGGATTTTCCCATTTTTAAATACCAGTGTGTGTGTGTTTTTTAAGGAAATGGACTATATTTACAGTGTACATGTATTTTACAAAGGTTGGATAGTGTGCTTGATTAAGTCTACAGTACTCTATAGTATCTCTTTCCTCTTTCATGTATTTGTGAATACGATAGACTTAGTACGGGCAACTACGAATAATCGGCATTATCAAACCGATGTTTCAAACTAGGTATATATATATATATACATATAGTTGGATTGATTCGAGTTTGTGACAATGGGTTTCACGCTGTTTGCCATCGTCAGACAAACTGATTAATTTTTAAATTTTGGATTTATGTATGGTTGCGTATATCGGTGTTTTTATGGTAGTGGGAGGAAAAATCATCTTCGGAACGCCATTCATACGTAAGCAGACATACATACACGGACGTTATCGCATGGCAGCTCACAGAAACATAAACATATATGAGCAGTGTGGGACTGGGTGTATATGCGCATCCATGTGTCGTTGCGTACATAGGTACGCAGTTGGTCACTGCATTCAATGTTGGATTGCGTAGCGAACTTGTTTCGTAAGTCGCAGTGTTAACGCACAGACCGTTCGTCTATTCTTTTCGCAGAATAATGTTTCTCGCACACACATATATCCTTATGCATGCGCGTTCACGCATCTTCTGTCCGTCTTTTTTTTTTGCATATATATATATATATATATATATATATATATATATATATATATATATAATTATTTATTTAAAAATATGATTCCAACTCGCTACATAAGAGGTCTCATGTTTCAAAACAAGAGCCGAAAACTTCAAAATAATATTTGAATTAACTTGAGTTAAAGTAGGCTCTGTTCCATCTTCATGCGAAGTTTTTTGGAAATGACTTATTTCTGAAATTTACGAGTTTTAATAGTATGGTCAGAATTAAAATCAAAAATTTCCATGGTAACATCAAGGGCGGATTGTTTAGAATCGGCAGGGGTGGGGTGTTAATAATTTGTATCAGTATAGAGTTACTTTCATAGATGCCGGGTTGTAAGGTGGGGGTGGCTAAATTTACGACGGAGGAAGTTATCGCATAGTCTGGCTTGAGCGTCTACGGAGATTTATTTATTTATTTTTATTTTATTCTTTTATTATATCTCTTTATGAAAGGGATTTGTGTATATGAAAAGGCCGTAACGTTTGTTATTTGACGACTTCATAAAGGGTTATCAATTTTTGTAGGTTATTAAAACTATGTATATGGGCTATGGATTTTGAAATTTAACGACCTGTTTGACATCACAATGGGATCACTAGACTCTGCAGAGTCTTCTGACTTGGTTGGTCTTTTAATATTGTACAACCTAACGGCACACCGCGAGATTGATATCCAGGACATCGGACTGTATAGAGATGACGGGCTCATGGTGGTGAGGAGTTCCACTAGCTTTAAGATAGAGAAGATCCGTAAAATTATGTTTAGTGAATTTAAAAAAACTTAACTTAAAGATAACAGTCTCTTCTAAATTGAAAAAGGTAAACTTCCTCGACGTAACCCTAGACTTACCGAGCAACACGTACCAACCCTATAGAAAACCAAATGCTAAAAAAAAACTTAACTTAAAGATAACAGTCTCTTCTAAATTGAAAAAGGTAAACTTCCTCGACGTAACCCTAGACTTACCGAGCAACACGTACCAACCCTATAGAAAACCAAATGCTAACCCCTTATATATACACCCGAAGTCTAACCACCCTCCATCCACAATTAAACATATACCCTCATCAATAGAAAATAGAATTAGCAGTAACTCCGCTAACAAAGTAATATTCCACCAACATAATGACTTCTACAACACTGCCCTAAAAAGTAGTGGTTATAAAAATGCTAACATTAAATATAGGGACAATTGCAATAACCAAAAGAAAAAAAACAGGAAAAGTTTGGTATACACCTCCGTTCAACCAAATGGTTAGTATTAAACTAGGACAGAAGTTCTTAGCTCTAATCGATAAACATTTTCCCGCCAAAAGTAGGCTTAGTAATATATTCAATAAGAACACACTAAAATTGAGTTATTGCTGCACTGAAAATCTAGAAGGTATAATAAGAAGACACAATAATAATATCCTGAACAAACCCCCTTACCTGAATAGTTTTAATAACTCTACACTTAAATCAGATAATGATAGGGAAAAATTATGCGATTGTAGAAACCCGGTAGACTGCCCATTAGAAAATAAGTGCTGCATCAAATCTGTGGTATACCAATGCACTATATCATCCACGGAGAACCCTAACAATAATATGATATACATTGGGTCCACGAAAAATGCCTTTAAAACCAGATGGAGGCAGCATAAATGCTCCTTCAACAACATAAATTTTAGACATCAGACATCTCTATCTAAATATTTTTGGCACCTGAAAGAAAAAAATAGGACACCTAAAGTAAAATCGAAAATCATTAACAGGACTAGAACTTGCAAAACTTGGGATGACCCATGCCCTTTGTGCCTCCATGAGAAACTACACATTATTAAGCTTCTAAACAATAAAAACCTATTAAACAACCGGCAAGAATTAACGGTTTTCTGCCAACACAACCGAACTTACGCTCTGAATAACGAGCTAAAAACACGCATACAAAAAAATAAATTTTAAAATCCATAGCCCATATACATAGTTTTAATAACCTACACAAATTGATAACCTTTTATGAAGTCGTCAAATAACAAACGTTACGGCCTTTTAATATACACAAATCCCTTTCATAAAGAGATATAATAAAAGAATAAAATAAAAATAAATAAATAAATCTCTGTAGACGCTCAAGCCAGACTATGCGATAACTTCCTCCGTCGTAAATTTAGCCACCCCCACCTTACCGTGACCCGGCATCTATGAAAGTAACTCTATACTGATACAAATTATTAACACCCCACCCCTGCCGATTCTAAACAATCCGCCCTTGATGTTACCATGGAAATTTTTGATTTCAATTCTGACCATACTATTAAAACTCGTAAATTTCAGAAATAAGTCATTCCCAAAAAACTTCGCTTGAAGATGGAACAGAGCCTACTTTAACTCAAGTTAATTCAAATATTATTTTGAAGTTTTCGGCTCTTGTTTTGAAACATGAGACCTCTTATGTAGCGAGTTGGAATCATATTTTTAAATAACTAATTATATTTATGCTCTACTTTCGTATCGAGCACTATTTTTAAAAAATAATTACAAAAATACTAAGGAACTTTGGATTATTTACCAAACCAGTTTCTTTCCTATTTTCTACAATATTTTCATATATATATATATATATATATATATATATATATATATATATATATATACACATTTTACGCGCTTGTTTTTAAAAATCATCATTAGTACGAAATGCATATTTTATCACAGTTACAATAAGTTTACCCTTGTAATTTGACCTTGATGATCATAGTAGAAAAGGTCGAAAATACTTGGGTTTACAAACCAACGGGGCCTTCCTCGATGAATCCTATCTCAACATCAAGAAACTGACTAGACAAGAAGAAATGATCGTTGTAAAAATAAATAGACGTAATATGTCTATATTATTCAATGAAACATGTCTGAATGATGTTCTGTCTTAATACATACATACATACATACATACATATATACATACACACACACTGACACAAACATATATATATATATATATATATATATATATATATATATATATATACATATACAGAGAGAGAGAGAGAGAGAGAGAGAGAGAGAGAGAGAGAGAAATATGACGAACTGGAAATGTTTTTCTTTTTTGTGACGCCTTTCATCCATTAGGATTTCATCGGACGAAACTAGAGACGTAGATTCTTGAAGGAATATTTTTTGAATAATATTTTTTTGTCAATATAACTGAAATCATCTGTATTCTTTTTCTCTCCATCACTTTTTGTCCCTGACTATCCCACACTGTGACAATATAAAATCTAGCAAGTATGGTGACATATTGTAAATGCCTGTATGCATATTTATTGTGGATGAACTATTCTTGGTAGATATATTGTCACAGTGTAGGATAGTAAGGGACAAAGGTGATGGAATGTAAAAGAAAAAAGAATACAGATGATTTCAGCTAGAATGAAGACAAAAAAATGTTTCAAAAATATTCTTTCAAAACTTTTGAAACTACCTGCGTCTCTTGTTTCGTGCGCATGTGTAGACATGGCAACATCAACAAAGCCCAGTCCGATGAAATCGTAATGGATAAAAAAAAAAACAAAAAAAAACCTTTCCAGTTCGTCATATTTCTCTAAATACTGCTTATTAATATATAAAATTACAGGGAACAGGTAGGGCGTGGCTTTGACGTTTTAAAGTTCGGATGTTTGCGTCGGCAGACATGTTCACATGCACAAAGACATATACACAATATCTAGAGGCATACCCTCACTCACTGATCTGGGTCTGCTAACCCACGTGGGTTAAGTTGGGCTTTGTCTGTAGATATGGTGATGATCCACCATCACCTGTCCCCTACGAAGAGAAAATTGCTACATATGAAACGCTACAATCTTGACACCAAAATAGAATGAAAATTGGGTAAATTCGCGTACTCGAACGCATGTATGTGTAACTGCGACGAGTACACGATTATGTTGGTTGGTTCTTTGTTTTGTTTTATGGCAAATCAACCTCAGTGGATCATTTAATGCCAACTAAATTTTTGAAATAGATTCATTGAGATAGTCTGGAAAAAAGTATGTATATATATATATATATATATATATATATATATTTGAACCATCATTCAGTTACTCATATTTTTGAGTACAATCCAACTTCTTAGCTGTTTGTATTACTGGTATTTTTTTTAAGTATTGCTGATAATAATTTTTCCTTAAAAATTATTGCTAGTAATAATTTTTTTTATTACAAATTATTTCTGGTATAGAAACTTAATTTTACACAAGTTTGGGTGTTAACTATTTGCCCATAGCTGAGACCCTAACTGGTGCTACCACCTCGGGTCAGGGTGGACCTGGGAACACCAGCAATTAACATCTGATTCCACGCTCTTCAAAACCTCCTGGTCAAAAGCCCTGCTGCTAGACGGAGTTTATCGTCATACCCAGGACGACACAAGATTATGAATATGGGTGTGAATATACGAACTAACATGCATACGCCTGTATGTATGCGTGTCTATGTATATGTAAGCGCCATTCCAAACGAACACAGAATAAAATTTCCCACACTCCGCCAAACAAAAATAATCAAACACAAATAAGGCATAAATAAATAGATCCACTTTTTAAAATACAAACCATTTTGTTTGAAAATCGCGAATGCGTGAAAGCCGCGGTTACAAATTTTTAGCAATGCAACCGCATATGTTACCTCTATCACGGATATTGAGCACTTTTCACTAAATACAGCGTATATATATATATATATATATATATATATATATATATATATATATATACACACACACAAATATATATATATATATATATATGTATGTATGCATGTATGTATGTATGTATGTATATCAAATAAAATACGGACATCAATCAACATGAAAAGAAATCTTTAAAAATCAAATATATCATAAAAGTCTTTATTCAGTTACCAATTCCAAAAATAGTCGTGTAATGACCTTAGTTAGTCAAAGACTCATTGGTTAGATATTCTATTAAGTGCACAAATCTAAATAAAATTGATTTAAAGTTGGGCGTTGTAGAACACGCCGCAGAAAATAAAATTTAGCACTGCTTCAAATCTACTTCTGGTAATTTGATTAACTCGTTTTCTTGGTGACAAACATTTCAGGCAAATTGGTTATAAATCGGAAAATTTGGTTTCTGGGCTGAACATTTCGTCTGAAGTTGCTTGGATGTCGGTCTTAAAGCCGACTGTCTTGAAGGAAAGATCTGTTAACCTTTGCAAGCTCACTCGGAGTAAATACGAAAATCGCTCCAAATTAGTGCACACGTGAAAAGTTTCAGGAATTATGCCAATGAGAATTCTTTTATTTTCATATACCATTGGCGGTCATAGTAAATACCATCTTCTTTCATTTATTACGTTCTTTTTATATACCATCTGGTATATAAAAGTAGATGGTCTATATTCTCCTATAACATAAGTGTGATTATAGCTCTCCATACTTTCCTGTCTTTTATTGGTTTACTCTTATTCATTTCCTATACCTCTTTGTATTTGTTCTGCTATCTGTTTACACAGATTCTTTTCATAGGGCCTATTCGCTCGTACCCTTGGCTTTTTACCCACTAGGGTAAAAAGGCCAACGGAAGGGTATCCAGTAAATATAAAGTTATCCAAATCTTATTTTTTCATTATGTGTTCCGTAAATTTATGTCTGTCAACAACAAGGCTTTCTTTGCAGTTCCTGTTCTCCTTAGAAGTTCATCATTACTCACGTGTTCGATCCAAAGCATTTTTAGTATTCATTAGTGAAATATAAATATCTATACTAGCCGAATTACCCGCGCTTTGTTGCTTTTCACACATATTTTTGTAAGAAAATGATTGATTTTAAATCATTGTTATAATTTGTGGAGAAAATGTTACTCAGTGATCTTGCCAATGTGTCCTCCATCTTCTAGCTTTTTCCTTCTATATTTTGGATAGGACTCATTACCTTGTATTTAATTTATGTCAAAGGGGAAAAAATCAGTGGAGGTGCTTGTGCCTCCCCTCATCCAGGACCCCCTCTTTTGATCAAAATTAAATATACTTATCCGAGTACTCTGGATAATGTAAATTTAGAATCTATATGGCTATGGGGTTCTAAACGCAAAATCCTAGGCAGAGTTCAATAACAAACAGATAGAGACTACAACTTTATATATATAGATACCTTCAACTCTATCTGACATCTATGAGTCGCTTGTCTAGGGTTTCCTGCCATAGAGGAGACTAAATAATACTAAAGACATGTTCCCTGTCTCTTAGTTCTTCACTTAGTTTTCGAAAGACATCATCGTCTATTTTTATTGGCCTTGGAATTTCTTTGGCACATTATTCTTCGTTTCTTACCACCCTACCCAGAAATGTGATTTTGACGTCGCCAATATTTAGCTTTCATATCTTTATGGGACATAATCTTTAAATAAAAGTAACTGTTGAGTTGGTTTTAATAGTTTAAAAAGGGTTTAGTTCAGTTTAAGTGATGTGCCAGGAATACGTGGTCTTATTTGTTTTTCAGGCTGATCTACTTTTGTCAGAATTCAGAAGAAATATTGCCGTGACCATTAACGTATTAACAGAGAAACCGAATTCAAGCAATCCCAGTTTTTGAAACTGCGATCCCTATCAGTTGAAAGAAACTAGCAGTATATATATCTGCGTTTCTCTTTACTCGCATGAAAGCATCTTTATATTTATATCCTGGGTATAACGATAAATTACATCCGGCAGCAAGGGAGAGTGGAGGGTTTGAAAAGCGTGGGACCATCTTTTAGCTGCTGTTGTTCCTAGGCCCACCTTGACCCAGGGTGGTAGCTTCTGTCAGGTCTTAGTTATAGGCAAATATGGATCCCCAGACAAAACTTAATAGTACATAAAATAACTAATGACACACACACACACACACAGACATATATATATATATATATATATATATATAGAGAGAGAGAGAGAGAGAGAGAGAGAGAAATATGACGAACTGGAAATGTTTTTCTTTTTTTGTGACGCCTTTCAGCCATTAGGATTTCATCTGACTGGGCTTTGTTGACGTTGTCACGTCTATACATAGACACGAAACGAGAGACTTAGTTCGAAAATTCTTGAAAGAATATTTTTTGAATAATATTTTTTTTCGCAGTTTTTTTGTTATGGCAAATTACAATGAATGCAACATTAAAAAATATGAAAATACATTTTTATAGTAGAATTACCAACAATAAATTTTAAGACCTACAAACTATATATCTAAAAAAACATACCTTTACTCTGAAAGTATAAAATTATGTAGAAAAAATCTGTAATTGAAATCATAGGATTATCTACCAAATACTTATATTTCGGCATTAAATAACCCATGTTGATATGCCGCTAACGTAACAATATATAGATATAGTATAAAAAAATATAAAAATACATTTTTATAGTAAAATTACCAATAATACATTTCATGATCTAAAAATTATATATATATATATATATATATATATATATATATATATATATATATATATATATACCTTTACTCTGAGTGTATACAATTATGTACAAGGTATCTGGAACTGAAAGCATAACATTACGTGCGGTGTATTTAGATTTCAGCATTAAATAACCCATAGAGATATGCCGCTAAACGAAATCAACCAACCATCCAAACGTAGACTTTCGGAAAAATAGTATTATGAAGTTTGTGAATTACTGGAATCCGATTATTGATAATGATGGCTATTTTTAATAAATACATTTTTATTTAACGTTAATTCTGTCTCCATGATATTTTTTTCATCGTGATAATGTATGGTCACATAGAGAAGAAAATTCTCGGTTGAAAAAAAAGAAAAAAAAAAAAGATTCTACAATGGTCTTATTCTTTAGATTTGTTTCATTTGATGATCAACTTTTCTGGAGTTTTATTAAGTAAATTGCAGACGCTTTTTAAGACTTCCGGTTCTGCCATTGCAGAACATTTCTATATATTAGGTTGGCGCAAAAATAATGTCGTTTTCTCACATATTTTACTATGAAATGAGTAAATAAATCAGAAATAAATCAAAAGGTATGTTCCCAAATTTACTATTTTTAAATATTCCTTGTACATTGTTTTTATACATTATTAGCTCCATAATAGTCACGGTCGATCGAATTGGTGAACAAGTCCTTTTTCTTGAATATGGTTTCGGATATTTGCCTAAGGTCGGCCTAACTTGGAAACGGCTTTGTCATCAAACTGCAGCACGGAACGCTGTAATGTCTCTTGCAAAGAGATAAGAGAACTGGCTGCAATAATACGCCCACAAATAAAAAGAGATTATAGAAAAATGCCGGAATCTTTAACGATTTGAATTTCTTCTATATTTTTAGTGAATATTGTATGTTGAATAAAGATCAATGCGTTTATGGAGGATAAAACGACAGGCTTAAGAAAGGAAAGGCATTCTTTTGAGTTGCATGTTTAAAAAAACGTTATTATAAATATTAAATCATTCATGAACAATTCAATGGCATTATCAGTTCAATAGCATTTACCAAAATAGCATTTCCAACTTCGAAAAATGAAATTATTTGCGTATAAACAAATGCTCATATATATATATATATATATATATATATATATATATATATATATATATATATAAATATAAAAGTGAACATAGAAGTCAACACTTAGAGGCGACAGTCTGTTTCATGCTATATGCAATCGTCAGGCCTGACGATTGCATATAGCATGAAACAGACTGTCGCCTCTAAGTGTTGACTTCTATGTTCACTTTTATATTTACACACGCTCTATCTCTGATATTGAGCACTTTATTCCATAGATATAGCACACCTTAAGACTATATTACCAGAGAAATTTTGATTTCAATAATAATATGCTTATAAAACACGTAAATTTTAGAAATAAGTTATTCCAAAAAAAATTCGCTTGAAGATGGAACAGAGGTTAGTATTTTAATTCAATTTAATTCAAATAATTATATTGAAGTTTTCGGCACTTGTTTTGAAACATGAGAACTCTTATGTAGCGTGTTGCAATCATATTTTTAAATAAATAATTATATATATATATATATATATATATATATATATATATATATATATATATATTTAAAGTAAGCCAAAAGAGCTAGACAAACCTACCTAGGTTTCATCTACGTGGTAGGTCGCGGAAGGTTTTGCCGGACGAGTATAACTGCTTTTATTTATAAGATTATTAGTGTCATATATATATATATATATATATATATATATATATATATATATATATATATATATGTAAAGGTAAAAGACAATAGGCGAACAAACTGAAGATATCACAGGTGGTGAGGATTGGTGACCCAAGACACAAAGCCGTAAAGAAGAGTCGGTCATTATAATGAATCCGTACATTGATATTTGCCCTTTCGTTGTTCCAGACTAGTTTTCATAATCTGGCAAATCAGCGGTTTGTCAACGTCAGTCTGATGTCGATCAGTTTGTCGATCTTGCCGTCTGATGTAGTGAAGCATCCCAAGTAGATGGTCTAATTTTGTCTGCTCATTCTCGGCGATGTGGAGTGGGCTATTTTTACTAACGTGCAGACTGATGAACATCTGTCATTTCTTTAAGCTGACTTCGAGCCCGAAAGGATAAGAAGCCTCTATGAAAGGTGGGGAGATTATGCTCAGTGGGTAGCGTCATCGGTGACCAATCGTTATCCTTATTCAGTTATTGATTTTTTTCTAAAAGCACAATAAAAGAAAAATGTTTCTTGCTGCAGCGGCTCCTTTATTGCACTAAAGATAAGTTAGTGGAATACGACGCCAACGAGGACTATGCAGTTTTTGTCTTTACCCATATAGACGCGATGGGTAGGCCAACATGAGTAACATCCTACCTGCGGTTAAGAAGAGTTAAGTAATTGTTAACGGATCTTCTTATAAAGTCTGTCAGCCGGAAGATATTCATGCGCAAGCAAACTCTAATTTGGCGGTAAAAGAAACTGAAAGGGAGATGAGGACTTTATTCTAAAATAATTGGAATTGATTGCCCAGAATGCTGCTGTATTTCGTCCTGTCTTTGTCTTCTCGAAGGCTATCGGTAATACCTCAGGTCCCAGCGCTGCATCACAGGCTGAACAACAGATATTTTTCTTAGGCTACCTATCCCTCATTTATTTCAGTGGGGAACACATAGTAGTCATAACATTATTTTGGGAGGAAGAAAGAGGCGGGTAGAGACAAAGTGGACGGATCTCAAACTACCTATCAGCACCGAGGAGTCTGGAAGACCAAGATGTCATCACTCTCCTATTTTTTGCAAGCGTACTCAGACTTTGCGCGTTTTGGGCCTTACATTAAAATTTAACAAATACAATCCATTACTGTCAGAATTCAACCAACTCAGTTCTGGTGGTCAAAGTTATGACCAGTGTAATCGGGTTTAGCCATTTTGTGCTCAGCTATATTATGCATTACTCACTTAGGCAAAAATGCTGTAGAAGAAGATTGTTCTCTGGGGAAGCTTGCTGTCAATCGGTTTAGATTAACAACCACTAGAGACTTTTGGAGGAAAAATAAATGCAAGATAATGTTTAAATAGCCCTCTTCCTGTTTGTTTGGATTGCATTGAAAGACTACGAAAATTAAGATATTCATTGAAAAAATAAATTTTTGATTTATAAAGATGGCAACAATGAGGAGGAAATCGGGACGATGGGGAAAGTTAAAAAAGTGTTTCATTTATGATTTTTAAATTCTTTCTTTTCTTCCACTGTTCATTTCATTTTAAATTATTCATTTTTTTCTGTGATACTTGCATTTCTTTTGTTCTATTTTCTTTAATATTTTTCATTTTTCTGGAGTAATATTTGTTTTATTTTTTATACTTTTTAATTTCTTTCTTCATGTATTTCCTCTTTAGCTACTTAACTGTTCTCCTTCCTATTCACTATATTTCCATCTTTCTTTATTTTTTTTCTTCTTTTTTCTTTTCTTTTCTTTTCTTTTCTTCGTTCCTTCATTTTTTTTCTTTTTTCCTACACTCCTTTTTCCTTCCTCCTTTATTATATTATTTCTCTTTTTCTTTCTTATTGTTCTTGTCTTTCTTTTTTACGTTTTATTTTTTTTTTTCTCACTTTACTGGACGACATTTCTCCTATTTTATTATATTTCTTTTTTTTTCTCTTCACGTGGCTTGCTTTCCTTTTCATCCTTTCTTCTTTTCTAATCGACATTTTTCTTTCTTCTTTTGCTATTAGGTTGGTGCAAAAATAATGTCGTTTTCTCACATATGTGAGAAAACGACATTATTTTTGCACCAACCTAATATATAACTTTCTAAATTTTTCTTTCTTTCTTTTTTTATAGTTGATATTTTCCTGTCGTTTTCGTTATATTTCTTTCCATCTTTATTCTCATCGTGCTTTCTTTCTTTTTTTATTCGAACTTTCTTTCTTCTAACGCTTTTCCATCCTTCTCATTTCTTCTTCTTTTTTTTCCCCTATATAATATATCTTTACAGTTTATACTTTCTTTCCTTTTGTACCTTCTTTGTGTTCGCCATTTCTATCTTTTCTGGTCAACCTTTCTTTCTTTTCTTCCTTATTTCCGACTTTTTCTTCAGACTTTCTTTCTTTCGCTTCTACCCATCTTTCTTTCTTTCTCTCTCTTTTCAACTCATCTTTTCAATTACATAATTTCTCCACTTAGGCTTATAATATAAATAGAAATAAATCAAAAAAAAATACTTCATAATTTCCTCCTTTGCCGTCCCTTCTATCCCACCCCGCGAGTCCGTCACTTAATCTTCTCCCTACAACATTTTTTTTTGTATCGCCAGTTTCTCGCTTCTCATCTTTTTCCCGCCCCAATATTTCTAATCCCCTTCCCCTACCTTATAGGTCATCTTTCATTTCCCCGCTAACCGATATCACCACCGCCGCCATCGATCGATCCGCTTGTAGGCGTCATATCGCCATTTACTGATTTTATTTATTCATCTATTTTCTCCCCAACCACACTCCATTCACCAGACCTCGGTTTTTAGAGCCAAAAGCAGGCCAATTCAATTTATGACCTAACTCGAGCGATAGATTCGACAAACAAATCCCAGCGTTCTGCAGAGGCTGTCCGTCTCACACGACAAAAGGATTCGGGTTCATTTGCAAATCGATTTAATGAAATGCCGCTATACAATCTTTTTCTAGTTCTCTGATTTCATGTTTCAAACGAATTACAACGATTATTCCCGTCTGATGTCTATCTTACATGTATTTCTTAAGTTTAGTCTTCACAAAGACAACCATTGAATTCAAATTTATTATTCAGTACATTTTATTTATTAGATAAAATCTTCAACCAAATACAATACTTTTGTTAAGTCAGATTCTTAACAATCATATGCTATTCAATAGGTTATCTCTTTAATCGTCACCTCCCGAACTATTAATTATATTTATTAAACGAACTCCTTAAATCTTTACATTATATATTAGATTAGCACATTGACCTAGAGCTGGCGCGTACTACCCAGAATCTCCCGATAGGTGTGTGGGGGATATGATTAGAGGCCCGGGCATTGCTTTGTGAGTCTCTCTATCTTAACATTTGTTTATTTTTTCTACCTATATTTATATACGTTACAAATTCAACTAAGCACAAATATTAAAAGATTAAAAAATTTCGCTGATTTTGATGATTTTGCGGATTTTTTTGATTTTTTTGATTTTTCTTATTTTTCGTCCAAATCCGCGAATTTGATTTACTCATGGCGAGTCTCGGAAAAAAATATTATATCAAATTAACTATTTTTTAATCTATACTATTTGAATGTGTTAAAATTCTTCAATTTGCTCATTAAAAAGTCTCTAAAATATTGCCGCAAAACATTGTTGATTTATTTAAGTTGGAATTATCTATTATGACATGACTCTAATTTTATATAGATTTAGTAAAGTTTGAAGTAAGAAGTGCTTATTATGCGGATATATTGGACAGATAGTGTTTGTTTCTGAACTTCAAGAGGTTTACTATTGTAGGGGGAACTTGCTCTAGGGAGCTTCTCCCACGATTTAAATGATCTGGTGAAGAACTTAATGAAATGGTATTTCCCCTCCTACAAATCAAACACAGAGGGACTGACGACAAGTCGACGCTGTGTACGTGGCATAGCGAGTCCCAGCTATAAATGTTTGAACTAAGGAATGTAGATCGTCTGAACACTTGCCATGGAAATAGCGATAAAACAGAGTGGGGCTGGAAAAGATTTGTCTGTGCTAAATGGGTAGTAGTGTGAAAACTAAACCATCAACCACAAGTCCGTGTAAACGCATAAGAATCATTTAATGAAAATAGAAAGGAAGAAAAGAAGACTGAAAGAAAGAAAGAGTTTAATGAAAAAGAAAGAAAGATAGAACAGAAGAAAGTCTACCTCTCATTAACGGATTACACACCGTAAGAAAGGACTATCGTCTCTTTAAAATGTTTGTGGACTGAATTAAAAACCCGACCAATATTTACTAATAGACTAAAGTATAAACACTGTTTACCTATAGACCCCAGTATAAATCCAACCAATATTTACCCAAAGGCTGATGTATAAATTCAGCATATTTTTATATATAGTCTCAAGTATAAATACGACCAATTGACTCTGGTGTAAATCCGATCATTGAAGGCAGTAGACGGGAACAAATGTTGAACTAAAGAAAGAAAGAAATATTGGAATGAAAAAGAAAGTAAAGACGAAAGAAAGATAGAATAGAGTTAAAAAAAAAGAGAAAGAAAGGGTATAATGAATACAGTAAAGAAAGAACAAAGCTGAAACGAAAGAAAGAATACAATGGATAAGAAAGAAGAAGAAAAGATAGAATTGATGAAAGAGTGTGTGAAAGAAAAAAGAGAAATAATGAGTGCAATGAATTTATCAAGGAAGAAACAAAGCTCGAATGAAAGAAAGAATTTAATGAAAAAAGGAAGCAAAGAAGAAAGAAAGCGGGAATAGAAGAAAAAGAGTGAGACAGGAAAAAAAAAGAAGAGAAAAAAGTGGTTATGATTACAGTAAGGGAGAAACAAAGGTGAAACGGGAGAAATAAAGAGAATAATGCAAAAAGATATTGAGAATATAAAGAGAAGAGAAAGAAAGGCACAAGGAAATGTAGAAGAGAAGAAAGAAAAAGCTAAGGAATTAATGAAAAATTGTCTAAAACTTTAGAAAGAAAAGATGAAACAGAAAACTAAATAATGTAAAGAACTGCGTCTGTATAACAAAAAAAAAGAAAAAAAAAAAGAGAGAGATAAAAGGAACGGTTGAATAGAAGTACAGAGAGAAAACATTATTCCGTTGCGATTAACGAAAAAGAGACAACGAATGCAAGATAATCATGTTAAATTCCTCTAATGCGAGGTATTAATATTCCTTTTAACGTATTTTCTGGTGTATAATGCGATAATGTTTTATCAAAAATTTAAGACAAAAAACCCAGTGTTTCGTATGAAACACAAGTAGCCATTTTCAGAGATTTTTACTCATTAAAAAAAAATATTTGAAACAGCAGGATTGCAAATACACTTAGTACAATAGATAATAAAACACAAAGTAAGCAGATAAGCAGGTGTTAATAATTGTTTGTAAAAGTTATTTGATATGTCGGCCATATTTGTTCTTTGGGAATCAGCGTAATTAAACATCTTTTGACGCAAAGACAGGAAATTTAGTGAAATTGATTAAAAGGAAAAAAACAGAGAGAATATTCAAGATCTATCATGTTTCGGTAACGTTAATATTACAACAAAGCACCTTTGAAAATATGTTTTGAAATTGAAATTAGCAAAAGAAACACGTAATGATTAAACATTTTGCTGATTTCTATTTAATATAGTCAAAAACTGAATATTTGAACGAATTATATATACAGCATTGAGATTTAATGGATAATTTTGTACAACTTTTCAAAAAATAATTACATAGAGATGACTGTACTAAGTTTTATTATGCTCAAGGATATAATTTATGCCCCGCTTTTACGTTCAGAAACACGGAGTCTTATTAGACTCAAGTCGTATTAAACACAGGAAAATACGGTATTTGTAACGCGTTTATCGACCTGGATTCTTTGTGCACTGAAATAGCCACTCTCGTATCGGAAATGCGGGAAGTCCAAATTCTGCGAATCAGAGAAGGATTTAGATAACAATAAAATCGCGGGGGCTTAAGCCGAAGTGTTTCTGGGATTTCTATGCGCAGATTTGACTGATTAAAATGCTGTCGAAAAAAAAAATCAATTGTGCATATAATTTTATTTTTCGAAATCTAATCTTCTCGTCAATTGATGTGAGTGAACGACCTCGATTCCCGAGAATATTCATCGAATTGAAATCTTGTGCTATTTTTAAACCGCCGACAACCTCTGAACTCTTCTTCTCCGCTCTTCCTCCTAGTATATTCACGACTATTGCTTCCAGAAACTGCGCACGCGTTATTTGTTTCGTATTACAAATATTATCTCTTTCGTATTACAAATATTATTTTTCTTCGTCCTTCTCTGATATTTCTAAGACCCTTAACTAGACAGGTTGCTCTTTCGTATGTTGTTCTTTCCAAAATGTTCTCTCCTGTAACATATAAATCTATAATATATACATATTTTTCGGTCCAGTTTTCTTCTGCTGCTGCGAACACCTGCTCTCGTACGATCACCGACGTTAAGCAACGCCGAGCCTGATCAGTACCTAGATAAGAGACCACTTGGAAATATCACGTGCTGTTAAGCTTGGATATGCCCATGATGTATTGGATTACGGTTCAGAACTGGAAATCGAAGGGGCGTGTTCCAGTTGCATTCAGGTTTCTTTTTATTTACTTACGCGATAATAAAATTGGAAAAAGTATGAAGCCACATCTTCTTCTACCTTTTATGGTTTAATTACTATGATTTGGATAATTATACGTGTAATGACAAAATTACGCAGGTGTAGGCTTTAAGAGAGCTTTATTCATCTGAGAATACAAGGTTCGCGTATAATGTCTTTTTATAGTCCCAGTAAACAGAAACAACTCTCTCAAAGAGGAGAGTAACAAAACAAGGGGAGACCACACTTGATTATTCATAAAAATACCATTACTATTTCCCAAAATATATCTTACAATCTAAAAATATTGCTTAGATTAAATAACTTGCAAAAGGCTGATAAGCCGTAAAAGAACAAATCAGCCAATCAGTTCTGTTGCTTCTTCTATTTCTCTTTTTTACATCCTTCGCTCTCTTCTCCATTTCTCCCCCTCCTTCTCCTCTTGTTCTGATTCTTCTTTTTTCAAAATCTTTCCATTTTTCTTCATCTTTCCTTTAGTACATCTTTTTTTCTCTATTTCTTCTTCAGATACTCGATATGCAGAGTGTATCAAAAATACTTTGACAACCTCGATATCCAGAGTGTATCAAAAAATACTTTGACAACCTCGATATGCAGAGCATATCAAAAAATACTTTGACAACCTCGATATGCAGAGTGTATCAAAAATACTTTGACAAACTCGATATGCAGGGTGTATCAAAAATACTTTGACAAACTCAATATATATATATGTTTCTGACACTAAAACTATGTAAAATGTCCATATAAATACATGTTCAACACAGCAACACATAGTAAACCTTCAAAACCTCCTCCGTTTGCTTATAAACACGCACCAACTAATCAGATCATTCACTGGCCGACCCTTTCAACCTCTTTTCATATTGATTTTTCGTCTTTAATCTTTTTTTTGCCTTTCATTTTCGTATCGATTTTGATTTCTTCTTCTTCTTCTTCTTCTTCGTCATCGTTTTCTTCTTCTTCTTCTTCTTCTTCTTCTTCAGTGGATAAAAGCGTTGATTATATCCAGTGACAGGACCCAAAGAGTGTGAGTTCAATACCTAGTTAAGGCAGTGGAGAACTTGGAGAGGGGAATTAACAGGAGATAGCTGATAACTGACATCCATTAGACATGGCCCGTGGAACTCGAACAGTCTACCTCAGTGAGCGAAATAAAAGGTTCTGTTCGACATTCTAACTACCTGAAGAAGGCCGGAGCGTACAACGGCCGAAACTTTGTAATGAATATGGCAACAAATGTGGGGATAATAGTCCGAATAATGTAAATAGTGTTTTGAGATTTGCAAACAACATTTTTATGTCTCAACTGGTTTTCATTCATTGTCTTTTTTCTTTCCTTTCTCTTTTTTTTCTTTTTCAAATGCTAGTACATTCTCTTTGTTTGTTTGTTTCTTTCTTTCTTTCTTCGTGCATTCTTTCTTTCTTTGTTTACAGGTACTTGGCAGTTGGCAACATCAAAATCAATTCATAATGTTCAATTCATATAACACAGTTACGCCCCCTTTCGTCTATTTTTAAAACGCAAAAATTGTTGTTTTTTTTTTTCTGAAATAAAATAGCTAACAACTTATAAGACCCAAATTGACCACTCAGAAGGTCATTTTTTAATGGTGTCTATTCAATAAATTACCACATTTTCCGACAAAAGAAAAAAGCAGTAAAACAAAAATTATAGCAAATGGCATGATATCGATATCTGATGGCGTTCATTGTCTAATAGAAAAACGTTAATCAATAAAAAAAAATATGATTGATAAATTTTCTAGTAGTAAAACACTTGATATGTAAATGTCTGTAAAATACTTCGTTGAAGAAGACTGCGTCTTCTATCAGAATGAGAACACACCGTATAAAAATATCAAGACGCGATTGGAACATTGAAAGGTGTCTTGCAGAAACTAAGTCAAGTATTACGGAAAACAACGTTGGAAACAAATATGACAGGGCGATGCAATTTTAAAGAAAATGGGAACGAAAAAGGCAATTTTACTTAGGATCACAAAACTTCAAGGACACATAAATAGGACAGTGGGCTTGGAGAATCTGACACTAGCAGGACCTACTGAAGGTGAAAAAAGAGCAAATTTAAGATGCACGGTAACTATCAATCAGTTATGTGTCATGCATGATACACAATTAGGCGATCATGTGTCTTTCGATACATGACTGACGAGGTAATTTTTCTCCCGCAGTAGGTTGCCATTTCTTTCTGCGGTAGACCAGTTGCCATCCAAGGCTATAGAACCCGGTCTGTTCCACTATTTATCCATAGTTGAGGGGAGAAGAAGAGGATTCATAACTTTCCCAAGGTTATTAGCACGCAAGTGAACGTAATGGATTCAACTAGAATTGGAACTCGGCTCTCCGATTCCGCAAACCGAGCCGCTATCCATTACTCCACCGTGCCTCCTGCAGGGTAACTATAAGAGAGATGAATCTCCCTTTAGAAACATTATAAAGAAATCTAAAACTCCAGTCGACAAAACAAGAAAATTAAATTATCTACTATAAAAAGTTTTAAACTACTAACCTCGTTATTTTTATAGATACAAGTAAATGCTTTGATTTTAATAAAAAGTATTAGCAATATTTACCGGCATGAATGTCCGAGAAATTTCATAGAAAATATATGTAGGATACAGGTTCGATTCCTTTCGGAGGACATATATTTTTCGGACATTCAAGCCGATAGATGCTGCTAATACTCTTTATTACAAACGGACCATTTACTTAAATATTTCTATCTATAAAATATCACTTATATATATATATATATATATATATATATATATATAGTATGACTTCAGAATATATTCGCCTATTGTTCTCCAGACGCTCCTTTTTTTTCATTTCCATGACTTGTGAAATATAGTAGAGCATTTTTCTGCTGTTTTCTTCACGGTTAGCATCCTGTGTAGTTCTTCTTCTAATCTAGCCCTCACTCAAGGCTCAGTCAGTCAGTTTTGTGCCATGCGTGATACACGCTTAGGCGATCATGTATCTTTCGATACATGACTGACATGACAAATTTTTTCCCCGCAGTAGGTTACCATTTCTTTCTGCGGTAGACCAGTTGTCATCCAAGGCTATAGAACCCGGTCTGTCCTGCTATTTACCCATAGTTGAGGGGGAGAAGAAGAGGATTCATACCTTTCGCAAGGTTATTAGCACGTGCGTGAATATAATGGATTCGATTGGAATTCAAACTCGCCTCTCCGATTTCTCCTCTCCGAGCCGCTATCCGTGGGCTAGAGAGCCAAGTATACCCTGATATTTACCCGATGGATGTCAAAAGAAATGGTATCATGCCTTTCCTCATAACATTAGTGCGAAAATGGATGTAACAGATTAGACTAGAATTTGTAGTCAGCCTGTCGATTCCACTTTACGCCACACACACGCACACACACACACACATATATATATATATATATATATATATATATATATATATATATACACACACATCCATATGTATTTGCATATATACATATGCACACATATTGCTCAGTTCTATGAGAACACGTCTTTTAATATCTCTCACTTATTTCCAACTTGTTTTGATTAGCAGTTCTTTTCAAATAAAATACGTATCAGGCGTTGTCGTGAGGGAAGTCAATCAACGCCCCCATAACGATATAAAATCTCTGAAGTCAGCCATAACTTGCACAATGTCCAAAATAGATAAGGATCATCCGATTCTGGAATGTCAACGTCTCAGACGCCGTACTGAAGCCGACATCGATGTTAACGGCCGATTCATTAAGTAGCCAAGTCAAGAACTGACTTGAGATTATTCATGCCAATTCTTTTCTTAAATAAAACTATTCTTTTCATGAGTTATGTCTTGGAACAACTAAGCAGCATTGTCCACACAGATGCAGGCATTCATGTGCAAACATACACACACACGTACACAAACATATATAGGACGACACGCCTCACAAGAAAACTTTCCCAATTTGTCATACATTTTTCTCATATATTGTCCCTGATATAAAAAAAAAATGTATATTGTTAAAAATATTTATTTAACGGAGTAAACATCAAAATTGTCTAAATGGTGTATCACCAAAATTTTCCAATAGTTAAATTAAGCTTTCAACCGTTTTATCTTAGAAATGATTAAAGATATCTTACTGGAATTCTCCGAGGTTTTTGTAACACCACTGAACTCTACTTTGAATAATAAAAATGTATTCAGCATTAAGTTAAAATGATGATCCATTTTGCTGTTTTTGCTTTCCTCTCTATTGTTCCCTCATTTTTAAACTTATTCCCCGTTCTCTTGGTGGTACATGAATGGACTTTGAAGATGGAATCCAGAGTATGAATGTCCGTACCATTGCTGAATGAATGATCTTTTTTCTCGTACCACTGCTCAGTCGAGAAGACATGGTGAGGCTGACACAAAGCGATTTTTACCTGTTCTCTTTCTGGCTGAATAACTCAAAGGGTATTTCAGATGGTTAAATGTCTTATCTGAAAGGCTGGAAAAACGAAACCAAATTAGTTTTTATATATTAAAATAATTGTTGGATGGACAATTATCCCATGCTGTTACACGATTTGGACAATTTTGCTGTTACACACACACACACACACACACACACACACACATATATATATATATATATATATATATATATATATATATATATATATATTGAACAGTATATTTATTTATTGTCGTCTACTGCCGTGAATATTCGAAAAATTCAGTAGAGAAAGAAAAATGGGCGACATCCGGGAAACCGTTATTAGCTCTGACATATCTTTACCTTTCGGCTATAGAGTTCTTCGACAACCCAGCAAATACGAGTATCCACTAAAAATAATATATATATATATATATATATATATATATATATATATATATATATATATGAAGATTTTTTTGTCTTCTACACAACAGGAAAACTATCAACAAGCCACCCGAACAAATTAAACCCACGTGTATCTGATAAAAAATGAATGTCCCTTAAACGGTAATTGCTTACAAAACAACGTAATATTCCAAGCCACGGTAAAATTCAAGATAATGAGGAAGAAGTATAGATAGGAATAACTGAAGGACCCTGGAAACAAACCAACTATGCACACAAAAAAATCTTTCAAAAATAGTAAATACACGAACAGCACAATGCTTTGTAAGTATATCTGGGAAATTAAAAACAAATCACAAATCACACCAAAATTATCATGGAAAATAAGGAAAAGATCATCAGCCTACAACAATCAGTTCAAAACCTGCAAACATTGCTCGGATGAAAAAATAGCTATTATCACCTTTCCAGACTAAAATAAATTACAAAATAAATGATCTGAGAGCTCATCTCAAATTGCAGACATGAAAACAAATTTTTACTACGTTACTTAAATATCGAAAACTGAAATGAATAAATAAAAATAAACAAAATAATATAAAAAAGCAAGTAAAATAAATTAATCCAAACAAATAATAAACAGAAAAAATAAAAACAAGTAAAAATAATCAACGCAAATGAAGTAAATAATAATCAAATTAACAAACCAATTCAGCCATAATAACCGTTAAAATAAACTAAAACATTCAATCCAAAACTTGGACGAAAAGATAGCTATAACTGCTATATAACAACAACAAAAATCACTACGTTACTCAAAAATCGAAAACCCAATGAAGTAAATAAAAATATACAAAATAAAAAAATAAGTAAATAAATAAGAAAAAAACAAGTAAAAATTAATCCAAATAAATAGATGGCCAAACTAACAATTCGCTCGCGCTAAAATGACCTTTTGAACTAATGAAAATAAATATATATATATAAGCAAAAACAAGTACAAATAATCAATCCACATAAATAAATAAAATAATTAAAAAAAATTAAAAAATGCCCCCCCACCCAAACAGGATAGACTACGGCAATCAATCTAAAAATTGTACGAATAAATAGCTTTAATTATCTTCCCAGGCCCAAACAAACTATTAAATAAGCGACCTAAGTAAATCCCCACAAATGTTATTTACCGCGTTTATTAAACATCTAAAACCGAAAAGAATAAATAAAGATTTAAAATAAAAATAAAAAATAAAAAAAGAAGTAAAATAAATATATATAGTCGAGAAAAATCCAACGTTCACGGCCTGACAATTCCGTCTAGCATAAAACAGCCTGTCGCCTCTGAGTATTGACTTCATTGTTGACTTACTGGGCGTGTTTCTAAAAATAAATACGCTAAAAATCCGCATACATCCCTGTCGTGCGCCGACGGCTTAGTGGTAGAATCTCCGACTGACGCCAATTCAGTCGCGTTTCGATCCGCATTGTCTAGCCACACTGATGAGCTGCGAAACAGTTTGTCTGTGGATGACGTTATATATATTATATATATATATATATATATTAATTACATAGCAATTTATAATTTTTTTTTTATATATCAAGAACAATATTGAGGAAAAAATGTATAACAACGCGGAAAAATTTCTCGTGTGATGTGTTTGGTCTGGTGAAGTCCAATAGGACGAAACGCGTCATACGCAAACTTTTTTTTTCCATTTCCTCATACATTCTTTTTACCCCAAAACAATATTAATGAAACGAACTGTCCTTTTACAGATACATTTGCAGTTATATCTGAAAATTTAAACACGCGCACATAAAGTTAAGAGAGAATATATATATATATATATATATATATATATATATATATATATATATATATATATATATATATATATATGGATTTGAAATGAACAAAGCATTGAGGAAAGGAAATGTTATCTTTCTGTAGAGCTGAAATGCAAAGAGCTTATAGAAGGGCGTTTCAAATAGATTCACCAACGCGGCTCATTACTGCTTACATTAGATATAAATTTGCCGCAGAAGAAACTGTTCAAAGTGCCCAAGGAATCATACCGGAAGACCGTGGATGTCCACGAACGCAAGAAGCATAGAAAGGATACAGAATATCCTGCATCATTTTCGAAGAAATCGAATTTAGCAAATGATATATGCCTTTCAAAATCCAGTATCTCTCGCCCTTGAAAGTGCGTTCATTTTGGAAAACCTTATATCTCTATTAGTCACTACTCTCAATGATCCTGATTGTTTTGATATGAGAACCCATTTTGAGAAAGATGTATGGATTGGGCGAAGGAGCAACATTGAATATTTATAGTGTTCAGAAAATCGAATAGATAACACGCAATGAAATGAATTCAGCCAAATACCAATGTGATTCGAGATGCAAGCAATTGCGATGGTTCTCACTGTTATCTGGACATATTGCAACCGTTCAAAATGATTCTACAATTTCTTCTTTAATGTGAAATCTAAGTGTTGAAACCTAGACAAGGTTACTGAATAAAATAATCACACGATGGTTGTTAATGAATGATAATAATTAGAACAAGAAAACCACATATAAGATTCACCAGCGGAGCGTAGAAGAAGTAGTCAACTGCTATAAGTGAGTCAAGTGAATTTCACAATGAATTTTCTAACTGCAGGATATTTACCCCACGCGGTCAGATGTAGCACAAGAACAAATGTAATGTGGGATATCTGAGCCCGTAGGCTCTGCCAAAATTTCCCCGGGGCCGGGTTATCTGTTTCCTGAGACCAAACTGTCTTCGACATAGCTTCGTCTAGGGATCCTCTCTGCCCGGAGGCAGAGAGTTTGGCCAGCACAACTGGCGAAGAATCTCCAACTGCTGGATAACTAACAACTGTCCCATGCGTCAAGGCCGAATGTAATGTGGGGTATCCGAGCCCGTAGGTTCGGCCGCAAATTTCCCGTAGACCCCGTATAATACGGGTCAAGGTATCTATTTCCCAAGACGAGACTCTGCCCTTCCACATAGCCTCGTCTGTGGACCCTTTCTGTCCGGAGGCAGAGTTTGACCAGCATAGCTGGAGACGAATCTCCAACTGCACACCAACATACAGTATTTACTACTGTATTTATGTGAATGGGGTCATACCCATTATCGTCCGTACATATGCTACAACACTAAGTGAGATATTTTGGTGGACATAGTGTAAATAAATATTTAAGATGTATTTGCGTTAACTGGAATTGAACACGGAAGAGAGAGGAACATTTACTTTTGCTTATTGCTGCCCACTTCACTTTACCTCTACTCGACCAAAACTGTTTATATTCCAACAAGTTAAATGATTCACGAAATGCCAAAAAATAGGATCATTCTACATGGGATATGGAATTTTTTTCTTTTATTTAGGATGTATGTTTCGGAAATTGAACTCTATGTTGTGCAATGAAAATCAGAACGAAAAGGATTATCTATGATTAGTGAATATTGTGGCCGTTTTTGACATGAATCCAGTTTTGATGTAAACAACTTCTTGACAGACAGTTGAACTTGGTTTTCATTACAGAAAGTCATCTTATCTTTTACAGTGATGGAAAAAGCTAATAAATGGTCAGGTGAACATAGCGGTTGGGGTTGAACAGGCTGTGGGACTACCACCAATTGCTCCGCTAAGACGCTCTTAGGTGGCATTGTTTAAGTACTATAAAAGATGGTAACACAATCCTTATATTTCTCTTTCTTGTACTTGCCAGAAATGTTAGCAGTGTTGACACACGAGCCTTCGTACGCGCTGGGGATAATATCTTTTACTCTGTATGACTGAACTTTCACATACACACACGTATATCATGCACATGCATACACACACACATTTCCTACCAAGTTTCATGGTTTTTCTTTCTTTTCAGGCCTGTACCTTCTAAAATATTTCTATTTGTTAATCCTTTATTATTATTTTTAATCAATTCATCTAAAGTAAGGCGATAATGCCACTGAGAGGCAATTGTCTACCGAAATGAAAGCGAATGAAAAGACTTTTGAAGGAATCGAAAACCCAATCCTAAACCGGGAACAAGCTATAGACCTCTACTCCTTTTTTAAAAGAACGCAAAAGAATATGAACACGACGATAGGTGAATCTATCTATTCTTATTGATGAAAAAATAAATAAAAAATTAGTAAATAAAATTTGTGTGTTCAGATGAAGACGTTATAATATAGAGTTTAATAGACTTTATAAGGAACCGGAAGCCCAATCCTAAACAGAAATCAGCAGATAAACCTGAACTCCTGTGACAGACTGTGAAACGGACAACAGGCGAACCTGTCTGTTCCTATCGAGGAAAAAAATAAATAAATAATTTATAAATATCATTTCCGTGTCCAAACAAAAATGTTAGAAACAGAGTTGAAGTAGACTATAGAATGAATTGGAAACCTATTCCTAAAGAGGAAACAAGAGATAAACATATACTCGTGATTCAAAAGAATAGGTAGAGTTAACCGGGCGATATTGCGAATCTAAAAATAAAAGAAAATACCACCCTTTAAAAATCCTTCCTTCCACTCATTCCACATTCATTCCATTTCCTTTTATCTTTGCAAATAAGGACAAACCGTCATTTACATCTGAAAAATTTGTTTGTCACTACTTTTAGAAGAGCTAGTGGCTGGTTCCGGTATGTGATCTTGTTTTTCTTGGAGGTAAAAAAAATTCCATATTGACAAGCGAAGGTCGCATTTTGGCCAAAATATTATGGTCAGGTTACCGATGCTGAACTTAAAAGTGTGCATTTTCTTTATCATTTCCCCTTGAAGAAAGTTTAAAAAAATACCCTGACAGTCTGACTACACGTACAATATCATCTCACTTCCATCGAGCTCAGCTGTTAGAATCGATTTTTTTCAAGTTTTATCTTTGTCCATCCATTGCTTTTTGAATTGAACATTATTGTATATAACCCACTTTTCATCACTTTTTATGATATATTTAAGGAACGGTCAGTTAAAATGATATGTTTATTATTAAAATTGGTTCCTCAGAATCGAATTACTTTTAAATTGTCTGTTCACACCAGCAGACACTGATGATGTATAGAAGAGATTAAGTGAAAAAGAGGCCCTCTTCAATCCTCTAGCTGTTTTTAGAAATGATGTTATCCGGATGGTCGTGTCTCTTTTGATTTCAAGTCGATCCTGTGTTTTTCCATAACTCCAGGAGAACGTTCAAAGCACTCATCTAACCACAAATGACTATGTTTTTATTGCTAGTATGTTTTAGTAGATATTCTCCTCTCGTTTCTCGTCCCGACCTTCATTAAAGATTTTTGTAATTTTCTTCATAGTTTTCTTCTTTGATTTCGTCTTTTCTTTCTTCCATTCTTTCTTTCGTTCTTTCTTCTTCACTTTCATTTTTTTCCTTTTTTCTTTCATTGTTTTTCTCTTTTTGCTTTTGTTCTTTTTTTTTCTTTATATTTCTATTTCTTTCTCTCCTCTTTGATTCTCTTCCATTATTTGAATTCGTTATTTTCTTCTTCTTTCATGTTTCTTCATTTTCTATGATTCTCTTCCATTATTTGAATTCGTTATTTTCTTCTTCTTTCATGTTTCTTCATTTTCTCTTTTTTTTTTTTTGATTCATGGTTCTTTATTTGTTCATTCTTTCTTTCTCCTCATCACTCTTTTCTTTCGCAATTATCTTTTCTTTTTTTTTGGTTTCTCTTTCTTTATTTCTTTCTTTCTTTCTTTCGAGATAATTTATTTTTCTCTCATTTTATTCCTTTCATCCTCTTCTGTTTCCTTTGCTTTTCTTCTTCTAATTCTTCTGATTTTTATGTTTATGTTTCATTTTCTTCTCTCCTTCTACATCTTCTTCATTTGCTTCTTTCTACTTTTTTTTTTTTCGTCTTCCAATTTTTCTTATTCTACTTTTTCTTCCCTTTGCTTTCTGGTTCTTTTACTTCCGTTTTCTTCCTTTCTTTTTCTGTATTTCTTTTTTGTCATTTATTTTCTTCTTCTTCTTCTTCTTCTTCTTCTTCTTTCTAATTTACTTTGAATTCTTTTCTTTTATATCTTCTTCAACTACTTTCTTTTCTTCGTTTTCCTTTTTTATCGTTCTTTCTTCGAGATCATTCATTTTCCTATAATTTCTTTTCATCCTTTCATTCCTTCGTTCGTTTCTACTATTTCTTCTTCTCCTTCTGCTTCTTCTTCACCGTTTTTCTTTCTCTTCCTCTTCTTTCATCTTTTTTCCTATGTCTTCATCTTCTTTCTTTCTTTCTTTCTTTCTTTCTTTCTTTCTTTTGCCTCTTGTCAGTTCAGTATCCTCTTCTGCTCATCTTTCGATTTCACTTACCAAGCAATTTTGTACGAAAATAAACCACGATTAAATAAATCCTTTTTTTTTTCTTCAAAAATACTCATTTATTTCTTTATATCTTTTTCTTTCTTTTTTTTTTATCCAAATTTTACCAATATCAGAAAATGAGACACCGGGGAGTTAGGAATGCGATTCCAATCAGAAATGAAATATCGATTTGGATCTGCCCAAGTGGAGAGTATTATGACTAGCCGATGGAGAGTAAGGAGTTGGAGAAGAGAAGCTTTTGTGTAAGCGGAAGCGCACCAATTTAATTTGGGTCACGTAGTGCGAGTCGTGGGAAGAGAGAATTCTCATCAATGCTATTTCAAGTTTTAGGTCAGAAATACGCATGTCTGTTTTGATTCGTGTCTGTCACATGAGCAGCCGCAAATTAGAATAAAACATGGTTTCAATCGGTGTCTTTCAATGACGTCAAAACTGCATATTTTGCTGAATGAATAAAAAATAGGTAATTTAATAAAAAAAAATCCTTGGTTCATATCCTGCAATAATTTTGCCTGCGAAGATGTCTTCAACCGTGGAACATCCGACCAGACACAAACAGGCGCACGCATATATATATATATATATATATATATATATATGTGTGTGTGTGTGTGTGTGTGTGTGTGTGTGTGTGTGTGTGTGTGTGTGTGTGTACATTAAGAAATGGACAAAGTCCGACAATTTATTTATTAAAGACATTTTTATGTTTAATAAATAAATTGTCGGACTTTGTCCATTTCTTAATGTATGACGTCATTTGTTTACATTTGATACGCCATGAGCAGTTATGAATGTACGAAATTCATGGAAGATTGAAGTTTATAAGCAGTAAATTCGACCTTGCCAACCGAACGATTCTTTGTGGCCGAGGGTTTAGGCACGCCGGGCTAAATGGCGGTTCGAATCCTGTCAAAGGACGAATATTTTCTATGAAAATTTCTCGGACATTCAGGCCGGTAAATGTTATTTAATACTGTTTATTATAAACAGAGCATTTACTTAAATACTTGTATCTATAAAAAGAACGTTAAACGTAAAAATCTCTTTAATAAATATATATGTGTGTGTGTGTGTGTGTGTTCTGTGTTACAAATATCCGACCACAGGTCCATTAGAAGTCATGTAAACACATACACAAACCTACCAGACCTCATCCGAAATATTCTAATATAAAATACAAGCATAATAACCTCACCCACAAAAAAAGATTAAAAATAATGGAAGCCCTAATAATAAAAAAGAAAAGCCAATACTAAGTAACATTAAAACTAAATGAATAGCTTAATCGCAGTAACTTGTCAGTCGTCTTTAACGAAACATGTATAAAAATGGATTGCTGCCTAAATACACAATATATATATATATATATATATATATAATTATTTATTTAAAAATAGAATTACAATGCTACATGAGAGTTCTCATGTAGCGTTGGAATCATATTTTTAAATAAATAATTATATTTATGTTCTGCTTTTGTATCGAACACTGTTTTTAAAAAGTAATAACAAAATTACTAAAGAACTTTGGATTATTTACCTAACGAGTTCTTTCCTATTTTCTATATATTTTTACACACACACACACACACACACACACATTTAATATGCCAACATTTTTCCGTCTTTTCTCGCAAGTTGGAATCTAAATGCTAAAGTCGTTACCACTTTCAGAGACGAACGGTTCTACTTTAATAATTTAACAATATATTTGTAAATGCTCTAAAAAAACCTGTGCCATAAAAGAATGTTAATGGCCACAGAGGAAATAAAAATAGAATAAAAACTGTTCTTTTTAAAACTGAAACAAAAACCTCTAATTTGGCCTCGTTCTAAGACATATGATAGTATATATATATATATATATATATATATATATATATATATATATATATATATATATATATAAAACAATTTATTCCATATCACCGTCTTATGTAAAATTTAGACCACACCGAGTACTACTCACATCAAAGAACAGAAAATGGAGCTACAGTTATTGAAATATTACAAAATTTGAACAATAGAAGTTTGAAAATACGTTGCTAGATCTGCTGTGACATTTGGATTGGATGTCAGAATTTGGATAAACAATATGAAAATACAAACCCGCCTTGCCTTGTCTCGAGGGTTCTGGCTGCTCGTAGTGTTTAAATGACATGGGGAATATTTTGGGCATACATTGGGACACAGTGTACCAATAAAAGACGGTTTAAATGCCGCAGCCAGTCTAAGTATTATGGCAGACAACGGACCTTCCGTTTATAAATACGCTGCATTCAACTTCATGTGGTCATTCATAGCAAGACAACAAAGTGACACAGATTAAAAAAAAATTAGTGACCGTTTAGTTCATAGAACACGGCAATTAATTTTCTGGAGACCTCTACAGTCACCAGATCTTAACTTTGGAATGTGGAGGAAGCTGATATTCGAACCCTGGTTCCTCAACCAACCATTCCCGAAAATTCGACTCAAATTTCGAAAGTTTGGATCGAAAGTATTGTAAAATAAATGTCAAGAAGTGGTGGATCGTTTCAAAAAGCAAAAAGAGTTTCCAGCACGCTAGTTCATCTTCTTCTGTGTGCCACGAGCCATCGGGGTATGTTTGATTATGACTCTCCAAAATTTCCTATCCCTTGTAGTCCTTTTGTCTCCCCTTGATAAAGCACTCGTCCCTTGTTCTGCAATTAATTTACACAAGCTCGTCGGGTATGTGGAGCGCTGCCTTTCCTTCTCTTTTGCATCTATGCGTGCTTTGAAGACGTCCTCATCCCGCGTTATGTGTACCAGGAATTTCATCTGAGTCTTACAAGTTCGGAGAATAAATATGATTTTTGTCACGATTTTCTTTAAGAATTCGTCGTTGTTTACAAGTTCCGTCCATGAAATTTTCAGTATCCTTTATTTCTACTGATTCCAATTTACTCTACATCTGCAATGAGATCCTCCAGCATTCACTACCATATATGATGACGATTATCACACAGAAATCCATCACTATATCCTTGTTTCTAACGATTTCCTGTTTATTTTTCTCAGCACTTTGCTTATCTTTTTTGATACGTCTTTCGCTAATCTAATCCATATTCGGATACCGATGCCACATTTTTCTACCCTCTATTAAAACACTTCCCGGATATTCAAACTTCAGAACCTGCTTGATGTTTGCATCTCCAATTTGCAACACACATCTTGCTTTTTTTCTCTTGTTGATAAATATGGTCTCTACTTCTTGCAGTTAGTCCTCTTTTCTCGCTTTCTTTTACTAGCCTGTCTAAGAGGACTTATAGATTTCTTTCAGAGTCAGATATTAACAGAGTGTGATAAGCATATCATATTAAGATTACGCCTACTGGTAATAAGTTATGCTATGGTAGCCTTGCTATAGTGGTTGAATAAATCTGGAGAGGAGACTTATCCTTGCCTTACGCCTCTTTCTGCTTTTACGTAGCCACTCAATCCATTTTCTATTCATATGCTGGCAGTTTTCTCTCAGTATGGGTTCTGAACTATTCTAACATATTCTCCAAATTGATCTGAAGTGATATCTACGTTGGTCTAATTACATATGAGCTTGAAGGAGTGGGTACATGGAATTATAAATTTAATTTTTTAATTTTTTTTAAGTATGTGTTTGAGGATATAGTCACACAGATTTCATTTAGTAAATAAAAATGGAATTGAACACTTCATCCTCCCTCCTTCAAGCGCATATGTAATCACATCAAAGTAAACATCATTTTAGTCCGTTGAAGTCCTAAAGAATAAAAAGCATCACAAGAATTGTTCTTCTTACATTATCATGGACTTTCCTAAAATAGTTGTGATTAATAAAAAAATATATATTGTTCTCCTTACCCACCCCGTATATATATATATATATATATATATATATATATATATATATATATATATATATATATATATATATATATATATGAGATATGTTGTTAAATGAGAACAAATGGAATATAATTCCACTGTACGTAACATTTAATTTAAAAGAGAGTTCAATAAATAGTAGAGCTAAATATTATTTATTTTAGGATATTAAAACATGTTAAAAATCGCTACATAATGGCAATTATGTTTCGAAACAATAAATGTGTCTCCTCAGGCGATGTTAAACTACTGGCGAGTGAAAGATTAATTGAATTTCAAAAAGCAGTATACTTTTAAAATACTTGTGGGTTTTGCTGTGATTAACCGATCGAATGTGATTTTTCGGGTGAATTTGAATTTAGTGTAGGTCACTATATATATATATATATATATATATATATATATATGTCTGTGTGTGTATACATACATTTATATATATATATATATATATATATATATATATATATATATATATATATATATAATTCAGCCTTTTAAGAATGAATGTTAACTCCATAGCTTATTAAAGCATAGAACAGACAAATTAGACATTGAAGACGAAGACAACTTGAAATCAAGCCAATGTTTGTCGAATATGCAGCTGAATTGTCGATACATGTCTGAATCGTAGAGGAGTCTTTGAACACAGAGCGTTCGTTTGCCGCAAAAGTATTTGCTAGGATCGGCGTCCACTGGCGAAGTATTCTACAGTGAGGAATTCTCTTTTAACAGCCGGGTAATGGCGCATGATTAAAAGACAAAAGATAGAAGAAACAAGAAAATGATGAAGGCCAAGATAAAGAAGAGACCAAAATTTGAAAGAATGCATCAAAAGTAAATTATTGATAGGTAACACTGATAGAGTTGAGAGATGAAAGGATAATAATGGAACACATACATAAGATTATACACACACACACAAATACACACACACACACACACACACACACACACATACATATATATATATATATATATATATATATATATATAAATATATATATATATATATATATATATATAGATAGATAGATAGATAGATAGATAGATAGATAGATAGATAGACAACAATGGAACACAAACATAAACTTATATATATATATATATATATATATATATATATATATATATATATATATATATATATATATGTTAAGAAATATAGTTTTAAGGTGTGCGATATTTATGGGATAAATTGCTCCATATCAGAGATAGGGCGTGTAAAAATATAAATGTCAACATTGAAGTCAACACTTAGAGGTGACAGTGTTGACTTCAATATTCACTTATATATATATATATATATATATATATATATATATATATATATATATATATATATATATATATATATATGTAGACAGATAGATAGATAGATAGATAGATAGATAGATAGATAGATAGATAGATATTTGGTTGGTTCAAAAATAATGACGTAATAATGTCGTTTTTTGACGTATTTTTAACGTCAGAAAACGACATTATTCGTCATTATTTTTTCACCAACCTAATAGATAGATAGATAGATAGATAGATAGATAGGAGAATGTTTCACTGTAAACTGAAACACAGAACGTCTTACAAAACAACCATCTATAAATAAAACAATAATATTTTTTTATAAATATAGCATCCTCAAATGACTATTTAAAAATAAAACAAGTGAAATAATCACGCACACACACGTCAAACCTTGCCTATGGCACAAAAATCTTTGAAATCACACGCACGCCCGCACGCACATATATATGATATGGCATGATATGCATATATATATATATATATATATATATATATATATATATATATATATATATATACACACACACACACATACATATATATATGATATGGAATATATAAAATGTACTTCGATGTTTAAAATTTTATACAGTTCTATTAAATATTCCAGTGGTTTTCATACTTTGTTGTGATATTTTACATGACATTTTATTACACAAACATACACACACACAAACACACACACTATTCTAACTGTACCCATAATATACCACTGACCAGCATATATAAATATCTGAACTAAAACACAACATACATGGCCTGAAGATTGCACTGAAACATGAAACAGACTGTCATTGCTTGACCTTCAAGTCAGTCTCCAATTTTATAATTGAATACTCTCTATCATTGACACTGGACATTTTTATCCATAAATACAGCATACGTTAAAAATATATTTTATTATTTTCCTGGTGTAATAGCAGAATTATCCAATTGTTACATTAAACTTTGAACCATTGTATTTTAGTAATGATTAAAGATATCTTAATGGAATTATCCGGGGATTTTATGACACTACTGGATTCTACTTTGCTGTTATGACCTCATGTTCTATATTTCCTCTCTACTGGTTCCTCTTTTTAAAACTTATTCACCATTATCTTGATGGTTCTTGAATGGACTTTGAAGATGGAAGCTAGAGTATGAATGCTAGTACCATTACCGAAGGCCTGAATGATTTTTTCCTCCTACAATAACTTATTTGGGAAGACAGTGCAGCTGACACAAAATAATTTTAACCTGTTCTCTTTCTAGCTGAATAACTAAAAGAATTTTTCAGTGATTCCTACAACAAATAGTATCAAAATGGCTAAACGTTTTCTCTGACAACTTGGAAGAAAGAAACTCAATCAGTTTAGTGAATTAAACATTTTGTGGGATGGACAATTATCGCATGCTGTTACATGATTTTGACAATTTTACAGTTACAGCCGGTATATTAATAAATATACATATTATCCCTCACGGCTAGCACTACTAAGTATATTAATAATTATACATATTATCCCTCGCCATATTACATCGAGGACTGTTCTATTAAAACCAGCAATCTGTTTGATATATTCTAATTATATTTACATATATATAATTATGGAACTGTAAAAACAGCATTCGTGTGGAACGTTTCGTCCTTTAGGACTTAATAAGACTAGCCTTATCTATACTCTGATGATACTTACCTGCCCCAGGGCTCCGTCCCTGCGCTGGTGGTATCACGGCTACGACTAGCTTGGACCGGCTTTGGCCTGGACCACCAGCAATGACAAGCCAAGACCAGCTATGACTAGCTTAGACCAGCTTGGACAAGCTATGACCAGCTAAGACCAGCTTGGATCAGCAGCCCGAGTGAAAATAAGGTCAGTTTTTAACGTGGGGACCCGAGTGTTTTCACTCGGGGTCCCCACGTTAAAAACTGACTTGGGGGGTCAAGTAAATACACTTATCTATACTCTGATGCGACAAGGACATACGCACAAAAGAAAGTTAAAATAAGAAATACTGAAGGTCGAAATGCGTCAGAAGAAAATGTTTTACATTTTGTCATCGTTCATATATTTTCATAGCCTTTTCCACATCTCCCAGGCTGTCCTTAAAAGAACTTGAAAAAGTCCTTTTGAACAATACAAGGTCTGGCTAAAAATTAACGATAAAAAAGCAAATGACAACTACAAGCAAATTTCATTCTTTTCTCGAACAGTCATTCAACTTTGTAGTTCACTGCTAGTAACAAGTAGGAATTATTTCTCCTGATGATGGCCATGCTGACCGAAATTATTCGAGGAACCTAATTTAAATAATAAAACAAAAAATATTTATATACAACCTAGTGTGTCTAAAATTATAATTTTTACTCTTTTATAATGTTAAAGAAAAATGAAAAAAAATTAAAATGGGCTTTGAGAGTCATTGAGAAAAAGAATAGAATTAATTTGTTAATAAATTCTATTCTTTTACTTATACTTTGAGATACTTTTGCAACAAATACCAGAAATTTATGCTGCAGCAATCAAGGCTAAAGATATTTTGACGAGAGCAAAATTTAATCATAAAATGTCTTTTATCTTTTTGTCATAATAAAATTTCTAATAAAATAACATGTCTCTCTTTTTTAACCATGAAGTATAATTTTCTCTTGCTTAAATTACAGAACAACTACTGTTAGATACAATTTTAGAAATTACCAGGTTTTTTCGTCAAACTTTTAATCTTGTATATATATATATATATATATATATATATAATTATTTATTTAAAAATATGATTCCAACTCGCTACATAAGAGGTCTCATGTTTCAAAACAAGAGCCGAAAACTTCAAAATAATATTTGAATTAACTTGAGTTAAAGTAGGCTCTGTTCCATCTTCAAGCGAAATTTTTTGGGAATCTTTCCCAAAAAATTTCGCTTGAAGATGGAACAGAGCCTACTTTAACTCAAGTTAATTCAAATATTATTTTGAAGTTTTCGGCTCTTGTTTTGAAACATGAGACCTCTTATGTAGCGTGTTGGAATCATATTTTTAAATAAATAATTATATTTATGCTCTACTTTCGTATCGAGCACTATTTTTTAAAAATAATAACAAAAATACTAAGGAACTTTGGATTATTTACCAAACCAGTTTCTTTCCTATTTTCTACAATATTTTCACACACACACACACACACACACACACACACACGCACATATATATATATATATATATATATATATATATATATATATATATATATATATATATATATATATATATAGTTCAAAGGTCTGAAGACCTCCCCAGAATTAGCATGGAATGAACTCGATAGAAGAGTGAAAAAAAAAATTAAAATAGGCTTATGAATATCACTGAAAAGAGCTCTGAGTGTCATTGAAAAAAGAATAGAATTAATTTGATAATTGATTCTATTCTTTAACTTATACTTACAGAAACTTTTGCAATGAATGCCAGAAATTTGTGCTGTAGCAATCAAGGCTAAAGATATTTTACGAAAGCAAAATTTAATCATATTTTTTCTTTTTATATTAATAACATTTCTAATAAAATCACACGTCTTTCTTTTTTTAACCACGTAGAAAATTTTTTAAAATTACGAAGGTTTTTTCCTCAAAATTTTGAACTGTACTGTCTGTGTGTGTTGTGTGTGTTGTGTGTATGTATGTGTTATGTGTGTGTGTGTTGTGTATGTAAGTAATCTTCATATCATATATCACGATGATTTTAGCAGGCTCTCTATAGAATTCGCTCGTGTATCATTTGGAGGGGTCCGCCCTCCTTACTACTTTGTTTATGGATTATGTTATTTATTGCCATCATTTTCACTTTGCTTATCTATCTATCTATCTATCTATCTATCTATCTATCTATCTATCTATCTATCTATCTATGTTCATATATATCTATGTTTCTATCTATCGGTGTTCTTATCTATCTATCTATCTATCTATCTATCTATCTATCTGTGTTCATATCTATCTATGTTTCTATCTATCGGTGTTTCTATCTATCTATCTATCTATCTATCTATTTCTGTTCATCTGTCTATCTCTCCCTTTTTATTTATTTATTTACTATATATACTCGTGTATATTGCGGGCTTTGAAGACCTAATTTTGAAGCTAATTTGATTACAGTAAATAGATATGTATATATTAAATACTTTAGTCAACTAAGTTTATATCTCACGTATGATGTGATACCATTAAAATTAGTTTTAAAATTAGGTCTTCATATATCGCATGATACGCGACTATATACTTATATTTATAATTTTATATTTATACTTTTATATTATTCAATATTTATACCTTTATATATTTTCTTGAATATATTTTATTCATTTACTAGCAGCATGACCGGGCCTTGCCCGTGCTTGATTCAAAAATCGTACGACTCATACAGCAATCGCTATCACTTGACTTAAAATATTTTTGCCCTTCCTTGCCTTTAAAGGAGTGCCCTTTGCCGTGCTGATGTTGCTACATGTCTTACTTCTTGACTATCTCACACTGCGAATTTTTTCTAAACTCTATACTAAACATTAAATCTGTTACGAAAAAAAGAATTAAACAAAATGAACACAAAACGATCAGTTTAAAAAAAAAAAGACTCGTAACTGGAAAAACCGAATGAAAAAAGAATGTTAACAACAAATACTTTTTCACACCCAAACCCAGTTCTTCGTAATCAGAATCAACGTTGAGTTTAAGCAAGCGAATGAGCCAGTTGTAGTAAAGTGTCATGCAGATTTAAATTTTTCCCACTTGTGACGAATGCATCTATCGATTATTTTTGCATGCTAGCATGCTAGTTAACATTAGTGTCAGTCAGCTGTTGGCTCTGACGCTGGCCAATAGAATCTTCCTGCCTATTCGTGGCAGCCAGCTATAGGCTCTCACTCTGGCCAGTAGAAAATGGCCGCAAACTACATGCAAACTGGCGTAGAAACATGAAAAATCAATTATTTCCACTATCGATGGGAGTTGGGAAATGCAAAGTCGGTCTTGGCCTTCCCGCTAACTTGGAGCATGTGCATGTAAATTTTGGTGCAAATCCGTCGAAAATTGCAGCCGTGCATTCGTTATACACACACATACACACACACGCGCGCGCGCACACACACACACACGCGCGCGCGCACACACACACACACACATCCTGCCTTTTATAGATAGAGATATATTTAGGTTACTTATTTTGTTTATTTTACATATTTTACGGCGAAACAGTGTGTCTGTGGATGATATATATATATATATATATATATATATATATATATATATATATATATATATATAAATATATATATATATATATATATATATATATATATATAGATAGATAGATAGATAGATAGATAGATAGTAGGATAGATAGATAGATAGATAGATAGTAGGATAGATAGATAGATATAGAGAGTCAAGCACACAGGGATATGTTGAAAAAATGGATAGTGGTTAGGAGTGAGGAATCAGAGAGCTGAATTCAAAATGTTACATTTGCGAGAGGTATGAATCCATCTCTTCCGCCAGCTATGGAGAAACAGCAGGATAGGCAGCAGGATAGCCTTTACGAGAAGGACAACCCTGAATTCAAAACCTGAGGAGGGTGTTGTCTACCAATTTTCTGCATTCGGCACTTCCAAAATCTGTGGTCGGTTCTGCACAAGCGTTCACCACTATAATCAAATCCTATGTGTAGCCAGTGTGGTGTTCGGTTCTCTGAATTGAGTGTTGGACCCTTAGACATCGAGAAACGACGGAATAGTCCTCCATATATGCATATATACCTGTCTGTGGGTTCGGTACATTTTACAAAGATTATTTCAAGTTCGGGGATACTATTTTGAGTTTAATATCAAAACTTTCAGAAAAAAAAGATAAAGGCCGAACGTCAAGCAAGTAGTACAAAGCCATATTCAAGGAGCGACCCGTGCAAGACTTTCACACCAGTCTGGTTAAAATATGTGAATTTTCGTTGACAAGAAATGTTTCAAATATAGTTCAGCTAAGTATTATTTATTTTATTGAGTGTTTTTTTTTTTGTTTAACTTTCTTCGTGCTTCTGTGTTTATCTTTGGGCTATCTCAATTTATTTTATTTTTTTGTCTATATGAATTTTTAACCTGACTTAATTCACTCAGCAGGATCTTGTTTTTGCGAGGAAATAAAGAAGCAAACATCAGATCAATATCATCAGCAGAAACAGCATGCAAATAAAAATATATTATAAAAAACTAGATAATTTGCAGCATATATACATCTATCTATCTATCTATCTATCTATCTATATATATATATATATATATATATATATATATATATATATATATATATTTGTGTGTGTGTGAGTGAGTGTGTGTGTGTATGCAGGATGTAACAGCAAAATTGCCCAAATCGTGTAACACTAAAACTGTCCATTTGTTAGATAAAGCGTTGAAACGTTGTACCTTAAAATGATTAAAAATATCTTACTGGAATTCTCTAATTCAAGCAAAAAGAATGTATAATTACTCTCCAAGTTTAACAAAAGAATCATGATGAAATCAGTTCAAAACGAAAATGTTCATAATTAATTAATCATATCTAGGAAGTGGAAGCTCATGAAGGATTGTAATATATATATATATATTACAGGATATTTTTCAACAAGATGATCTTCGCCCTCTCTAACCTTTTAACTTTCTATCCTGGAGTAATAAGTTGTCTCACAGGTTTCACGTACGATTTCATTTTCAAGCCTTTATTTTTTTTTTTACTGCTGTTTGAATTGTCAATATATATAGTGAGAGATACATGCAGAGAGATAGAGATTTACATTGGTGATTGATTTGATTTTATGACTTATTAACCATTTGTGAGTTATTTAAAGCCTAAACACATTTCATTTTGTAGGCGGTTACTTAATCCACAACCTTAACAACGTAAGATACGCAGATGAAAAGGTACTATTATTAAACACGGAACAGAAATTAGAAAATCCCCTGAGTGTGAAGAAAGGACTAAGCATAAACTACAAGAAGACAGTGTGCATGGTCGTCCATAAGGGGAAGAGGCCGAAATGCAATTTGAAGGTGGTGAACACTAGAATCAAGCAGACGCAGAAGCTTAAATATTTGGGAAGCGTCTTGACAGAAGACGGTAAGTACGACACTGAGATCCGTAGACGTATTGGGATGGTCAAGGACACATTCCAAAAGCTGGGCAGCATACTGCGAGACAGGAAGAATTTTTTGGTAAAAAAGAAAAGATACTGAACTGTTACGTGACACCTGTCCTTCTTTACGGCAGCGAATGTTGGACGATTTCCTCAAAGATGAAGAAGAGACTCGAGGTGACGGAGATGTGGTTCTACAGAAGATGCTGAGGGCAACATGGATCGAGCGCGTGAGCAACGATGAGGTCTTAGAGAGTTTGTAAATATGGAGAAGGCTTATAATTGACATCAGAAAGCAGCAGGTGAAGTTTCTGTGACATATAATGAGGAAGGAAGGCCTAGAGAATCTGTTACTCACGTGGCGAATAGAGGGAAAGAGAGACAAGGGAAAAAAATGGGTAACATACCTAGCGGACAAGCAAGTGGATGACAGAACGTGGTCTGGTTGAGGTGGCAGAGGGAAGGAACTTGTTGAGAGCTGCAAGGGGTAGAAGGATGTGGAGAGCTATAATCGCCTACATCCTGAAAGAACATGGCACATAAAAAGTAAGAAAGTCCACATGCAGTCACCACCCTATCAAAGTATTGTTCAGTCTCGACAATACTTAACTTCGGAAGGTAAAGTAATGATAGTCATTCATCAAGTGTACCCTCTCAAACAGCACTTATACTAATAAGAAATAATATCGAAATATATATATGTGCGAGAAGCGAGAGCAAGATCTAAAAGGTCAGTTTTCTAAGAGTGATCTCATCTCACAATCCTCACATTTGCTCCATATGTGGCCTCCTTTGTAAATCACTAGCGGGTCATAAATGCCACTTAAGATTATCGCACAAACTTTCATAACTGAATCAATAAGCTGGCAGATCCTCATACGTCGAAACCGACGGGAGAGTCCATTATTTATATATGTTCGAGGAAGTTTGGTTCACTGCGTCGTGCTAGACAATTTTTCTCGATAGTATCCATCTTAGATATCCATAATTCTACCTTTCGTCCATGTTTTGAATATTGATGCCATATCTGGTCTGGAGCCTCACCTATATACTTAAAAATTCTTGATAAAATACAAAGAAGAATCTGTAATATTACTGGTGCTGACTAGTCATCTCGGTTAAATTCACTTTCCCATCGCTGTAATATAGTTTCCCTGTGCCTTTTCTATAAATACTTTCGTGACAATTTTCATGATGAACATTCCTTTAGCCATTGGGATTTGATTTTTTTAAATTTGTTATTTTTCTTCCCCAACCCCACAGACAAATTGTACATATCTTAAATAGTTAGTACTTCATAGATACTTTGAGATATTATGCTGACTGCTGTAAGAATGGTAAGTAAGAAAGCATTGTTTTGGTGTAAGGAATAATGCGGTACGTTTGGGTGGGTAATTGTTGCTATCTAAGACAGATGAAGACCAGCCTTCCCCCATCCCCTTTTTGGCTTTTTATCACATTTTTGTATTTTATAAAATAAATATTATTTTCCTCTATTGTGTCTATACTTTATGAATTTAAGCGCAGTACTGGATTGACGGAAAGGTCTCAAAATTTGACAGTTGAAATCGCTAGATTGGCCCGTAAGTTCTATGTTACCTCTCTCGTACTTCTCGCTTTTAGGGCTATCTTCCGTCATCTTGCGTTTCTAGTACTTCATATATATATATATATATATATATATATATATATATATATATAGTAATGATACAATGTGGTAATCCGTATGGAATTTCCAGGAGGATATAGATCCTGAGAGGGCTCTATGTTAAAAATGTCGAAATCTTTAAAAATGTACGCTTTTAATATTATTTACAAACAATTTGTCGAATGAAATATGTCAGAATTGAAAATTTGTCCAGTTGACCGAAACAGACGGGATTGTTTCAGATTCACATTTTATGCCTTTCCCCCATCCTCAAATGACCTACTGAGGTCAATATGTCAAAATAGGTCAACACTTTCTGTCTTTTCCCCCCATTCTCTAAAGAACATACCAATATCTCTTGTTTTTTTAATTCGGAATATTTCATTTCAATTTCATTTGTTTGTAAGTCTTGAAGATTGAGAGCTGCTGTTTTTAGAGCTCTGGTGAAATAAAACTTATTACCTATGGGATTTTTAAGTTTGATATTCTTTAATTAATTAATTAATTAATAATAATAATAATAATATATATGTGTGTGTGTGTGTAGAGAGAGAGAGAGAGAGAGATAAGTTTTTCTTTTTCTTTTTATAGATTTTATTGTCCCAACCAAGCTCATATAAATAAAATGTATGACTGGTGTAGATGAAAATATCTCGGCTTGATGGACTGCCTAATATGAGACCAAATATCAGATTATCTTTTAACAATTTCTTAATCGGGTGGAGAGTATTTCAGCCTCCTGCACACACACACGCACACACAGGTACGAACACACGCACACACACATACACATACATACACAAGCATACGCACACAAAAACACATACACATATATAAATTGCATGTTGTACAAGAATTCCCTTAGGCGTGTATGGGTTTGGGGCCGAAAAACGAAACGAGAAAACAAAGGAACGAAATTAAATCTAACGGTGAAAGTACAATGCTTTTTGATCAACGTATTGGTATAACGAATCTGTAACAAAAAGAAAATGATGATGAGAATGAAATAATAATAATAATAATAATAATAATAATAATAATAATAATTGCTGAAAGAATGAGCCAAATTGACCTAGAAAGAATACATGTATGTGCAAGAGTGTGTGGGAATGGCTATCGACTGTGAATAGTGCAAGCGACTATTTCGGCCATACATATCAGTGGTATGTGCAGAGATCAAATTCTCTCACAAGAAACGACATGACTAATATCCGCTTAGGATTTGTGATTAAAATGGATCAGCCATGTTTGGCCAGTTGATCAGATTTGCTCGTTGTAAATAAAAGGAAATATTCATGCTAGATAATGGCTTTCGTTTCTGCTCTGGCCTATCACAATAAGAACAAATGTGGAAAAAAAGGTAAATCTGTATCTCGTCCTTACCGGGGGGGTGAGGAACATATGGAATATAGATGTGATGAGTAAGCGCCATTCTTTATCGGAACGTAAGGAAAGGTATTGAAAAAAAAAGAATGAAAACAAAAAACTGGAAAAACTGAACTTTAGAAGTTTGGAATTGTAGGGAAAATTCATTTGATAACATTGTTAAGAAAAGCTAGATTACAAAGAGATTTATAGTCACCTAACCTCAAATCTTGGTCCGTCCTGGGTGTGACGATAAACTACATCCGCGTCCAGGGTAAGAGGATAAACTACGTTCAACAGTAAGGCCTCTGGTCAGGAGGTTTTGAGGAGCATGGAACCACCTCTTAATTACTGGTGTTCCCAGGTCCACCCTGACCCGGGATGGTAGTAACTGTTATGGTCCCAGCTATGGGCAAATAGTTAACCAACTGAGGTAAAAATCATTATAATAGTGTCAAAATAGGTTTTAATACCAGAAATACCTTGTAAAAAAATTATTACCAGAAATAAATTTTTGAAGAAAAAAAACTATTACCAGCAATGTATTTTTGAAAAAAAAAATATTACTAGCAATACATGTTTTAAAATAATATTACCAGCTATACATTTTTTAGGAAAAAAAATATTACCAGAAATAGATTTTTGACAAAACAAAATATTACGAGGAAAAAAGTTGTCGGCATTAAATAACCCATTGAGGTTGATATACCGTAAAACACAACAAACCAAACCAAATCTTGGCAAACATTACGTGTGAACGTAATATTTAACTGAACGTGTATTACGTGTGGACACTCAACGAAGGGTTAATAATCTGTATTATAAAAAAAGAAATGATTTTATTCCGTCACGCACTGCCTGCCTGTGTTGGTTGGTTGGTCGATTTTGTTTAGTGGTATATCAACCTCTGCCGGTTACTTAATACCTAAATCTAAATATTTTGAACGCAGTTGTATGTCTTTAACTACAGATAAAATGTATTGTTGGTAATTTGACTATAAATAGATATTGTTGGTTGATTGATTTTGTTTGTCACCATATCAATATCTACGATATATATTTCGCGTCATTTCATGCTTTCAACTACAGATATTTTGAACGTCATTTTATATTTTCAGAAAAAGGTACTTTTTTTAGATATATAGTTTGTAGATCATAAAATGTATTGTTGATAATTTTACTATAAAAATGTATTCTTTCTGAATTTATCATAAAAAAATGTAGAGTTGATTTTTGTTTGGGGGTTAACTATTGACCCATTGCTAGAACCCGAACAGATGCTACCAGCTCGGGTCAGGCTAGACCTGGAAATATTAGCAGTTAAGAAATTTGTTCCACGCTCCTCAAAACCTTATATCTCCCGATCAGAGTACTTTTTTTAAGCTTTCCACCTCAAGCAAGGCGGGAAGCCACTAGCACGCAACGGGTTACAGAAAATTGGAGTGAGAGGAAATAGGAGTGATAAAAGAAAGGATGAAGAGAAGGATAGGGGATAGATCAAGGCATCTGGAGACGTCGATTGACATTACATTTGAATAGTTGGAGATTATAGCTATCAGAGAAACAGGAAAAGGGGAGGGAGTTCCACAGTCGAGAAGTGCGAGATATGAAGCTATTGGAGTAGAAGAGACGGCTACATTTAACAGTTTCGATAGTGAAAGGCTGAGAGCCTAGGTGAGCGCTTAAATTCATGAAATGTGGGAACTTGCTGCCGGATGTAGTTTATCGTCATACCCAGGACGGGTTTGCGTGTGATTTGAATGTAATATATCTGCGTATGTCTGTGTTTTGCGTGGGTGACCTACATGTGTCTATGCCGT
>OZ010578.1:93827292-93887292 GCA_963932145.1 Acanthosepion lycidas
CATGCCACACAATCAGGAGAGCCCAGACATTGTTGGCAGACAAATTCTCTGGCCATATCCCTCTTTATCCGCAATTGAGTAAGAGACCAACAAAACCCCTTGTAACACCAAAGATGAACTGAAGGCAAGGATTATGGCAGCATTCACCAACTTAAACAAGGAGACCGTCCAAAAGAGATGCAGGAGATTCTGAAGTCGTTTGGAGGCTGCGGTTGAAGTCAATGGCGATTTTACTGAATAAATTTATTCTTTAGTATTTAAAGATATTTTTTGTGTAATTTTGGTAAATATATCTGTTAAAATGAGATATCAGCGTTATTTTCATTTTTGCGTAATGTAGACGACAATTTATCCATCGCATTCTCTATTTATTGTTGGTATTTTTTTTTTCATATAAAATTGTATTGCTAGTATTTTTATTAATAAACTGTAATTTTATATTTTCATAGACTTCTGCTTCAGATTTTTGGTTCACTTTTTCCTAATAGCTGGGATCCTAAGTAAGTAAATTTGGGAAAACTGTATTATAAACTGAAAATTACATTAAGTGCACGTCTAGATTTCAAAACACACCTGGAAAAACGATTTAGTTATCATTTATAACATATTGATAAAAAAAAACTGTCGGCAAGAATCATATGTGCAATAAGTTGTTTTTAAGGTTACCAAAACAACTGCTAAAATGAAGAAGATGATTGATGAATCTTTGGATATGATTCGGTTGGAAGCAGTTTCTTTTTGTGTATAGATCGCGAATTTCTATAAAGGTAAATATGATTTGCAGAATAACGACGCAGCTTTAGACAATAAACATTTAGAAATGATGACTTACAACTCTTTTGGATAATGACACATAACACTTATTTTCATGAGAAATAAATGATATGAAATAGATTTCACATTCTTAAAAATATGTTGGTAGATTTTGTTCAGAGCTTTCATTTTAATATTTCCTTATTACTCAGTTATGCTATGGTATATAGGCGTAAGTATGATAAGAAAACATTTGTATATGCACATATCCTTGCATATACATATACATATATTTTTTCTCAGGTGTTATAAAAAGTGAGTATTTTTCACCTGAAGATTGTACATTTGCAAGAAACTCCGAGTCGTGCTATAGACGAGGCTTATTATGCATATTCACTTATATATATATATATATATATATATATATATATATATATATATATATATATATATATTACAAAGAGTTAATCATACCTTGAATCAATTAGCATCTTTTGAAATATTTGAACTTTAGCGTTGCGACCTGCACGCTCCAATACTACATAAGCCTTAATAAATAGATCATTCTTAAAACATCTTTCGGTCGGAAAAACAAATTTATTTCGTCTTCCAGTTTTGATTCTAAAGGAAAAAAATACAGCCCGATGATTAATGTGTGAAGCACTCGAAAGTACATGCTGAATTAAAAAATACCCCATATCCATTTTATACATAAGGATCTCATCATTCAGTGGATTATTAGTAGTATAATGCTTATAATTATGTCTACTAGCGAAGAGATTTCGCCAATAATTGCATTAATATTGTTAATTGATTCAAGGTATGATTAACTCTTTGTAATATAAAATATATGCTGCCTATTTTATTATGCTCATATATATATATATATATATATATATATATATATATATATATATATATATATGGAGAAATATAGTTTTAAGGTATGCGATATTTATGAGATAAAGTGCTCAATATCAGAGATAGAGCGTTTGTAAATACAAAAGTGAACAGCATTGAAGTCAACAGTCAGAGGTGAGAGATTGTTTCATGCTAAACGCAATCATCACACTTGATGATTGCGTTTAGCATGAAACAGTCTGTCACCTCTAAATGTTGAATCCAATGCTGTTCACTTTCATATATATATATATATATATATATATATATATATATATCTATATATATATATATATATATATATATATATTATATCCTTCTGTTAAGCATCATCTGAATTCTTCCCTTTATCTGCGAGGAAATTTTCCAGGCTTCAGTGTCATATAGTAGGACTGATATTATATAATAGTTATATAACAGCACACTTATCTTTGCTTCTAAAAACCTTTCTGTTTGTTGTTATTTTGTTTTGCTTTAGAAAGGAATCGTTTGCTTTTACAATAGCCTTTCAAATTTTGGTGTCATATTTTCCAAGCGCCGCTAAGGATTTGTGTTCTATATTTAAATATGGCCCTTTGCTCAATGACAGGAAAAGCTTGTCAAGAGAAATGTTATGATCAATATATGTTGATTTTTTTTTTTGTATCATCAATGTAACTGTCTTTTAAAGGACAAAATAATTGGTAAACAGCATTGGTGTAATGCTAAATATATGTGATGAGGGTGGCGAAGTTGTAAGTAATTTTTTTTTATTTATTTTGTAAAACTAATAATTTTTCCAGCGATCATTACTCTATGGAGGTGATGCCATATCTTCACATTAAAAGAAAGAAAGAAAAAATAAACTCAAATAAAAAAGAGAGAAAAGATAGAAGAGGAAAGATAACAAATGATCGACGGCAAAAACGAAAGAAAGAAAAAAAGAAAGAAACAAAGATAGAAAGGAGCAAGAAAAAAGACACTGAAAGGAATATATACAGAAAGATTATGAATGAAAGAAACTATAAAAGAAAAGATTGGCCGAACGAATAAATGAAAGAATGAATAAAGTAAACAAATAATTTAATGGACAAGAAAAAGTGCCATTGTTTTTAAGTATTAAGTCTCCATGCATTGTTTTGTGTTGTTGCTTTCTTTTTCCATTTCTGTTAGAAAATATTTTAGTCTGTTTGTTTCTAAATCTGATGAACTGTTATTGAGATTAGATTGTTGATTTTTTTTCAATGTTTAATAATTGTAGTAGTTGTAGTCGCTTCCCACAATTTAAGATGGAACAGATGAGGACCCGAAAGAAAGAAACGAAGAGAAAAATGGAATAGTAATAAAGGAAAAAATATCGAGTGACGTAGAGGAAAAAAGAAAGAAAGAAACACACACATACACACAGAAACACACGCAACAAAACAAAAAAAAGCAGGCGAAATGAAGACAAAAGAGGAAAATAGCAATTAAAGGACAGTAAAAAAAGAATGAATGCAGTAAAGAAAGAAAGAAAGAAAGAATGAATGAATGAATGAATGAATGAATGGTGCAAAAACGAAACACATAAAAAAAAGTTCAAAAGAAGAAAAAAGACAGAAGAGGGAAAAATAAAATATGAAGGGCAGCAGAAAAGAAAGAAAAAAATAATAAATAAAGAATGAATGAATGAATAAAAGAAATTAAAAAAATAAACACGCATAAAAGAGTCAAAAAGAAGAAAAAAAACAGAAGAGGAGAAATAAAATATGAAGGGTAGTAGAAACGAAAGAAAGAAAGAAAGAAAGAACACACAAAATCAAAGAAGCAAAAAGATGAAAAGACAGAAATGAAAAATAACAAATGAAGGCTACTAGAAAAGAATGAATGAATGAAATAAAGGAAAGAAAAAAAAAGATAGATAAAATGAAAGAAAGAAAAATAAACAAAGAGTCAAAAAGAAGGAAAAAATACCGAGCATAGATAAAACAAATAACAGGCAGTAGAAAAGAAAAAGAGAAAGATAAGAGAAACAAGAAGAGATGAAAATGACGACATAAAGAAAAGTAAGGAATGAAAAATGAATGAAGCAAACAATCTAAGAGACAAGAAATAATTTAGCAAAAAAAAAAAAAATGAGTGAAAAACTTCATAAAACACAAATTAAGAAATGAGAAACAAACCAGACAAGAGACAAAAATAAATGTATCAAAATAGAACAAAAAACAGAATGAACAACAGTGCAATAGAAAGAAAGGAAGTAAAATAGAGAAACGTATATGAGCGAATTAATGGACGGAAGGAAAAATGGAAGAACCGATAAATAATTAAAACGAAAATATAAAAACGAACACAAAAGACAGGAAAGAGGAAAACAGAAATAAACAAGGACGAAACAAAGATCAAAAGCAAGCAAATGAACCAAAAAGAAGCGGGAAAAAGAAGTGAAGTGAAAGATCGAAACGGAAACAATGAAAAGAAAAGAGAAAACTGAAAATAGCACAAAAGAAATAAGGGAAAAATGTGGTTGAAAACAAAGAAAAAATAGACATAATTAAAACAGGATCGAAAGGAAGGGCGGAAAAAAACAAAACAGATACCTGCATCAATTTAATGCAAATGTATTTTTCTTTTCTTTCTTTAATGTTTAAATTATTATTTTTTGTTATATCTTTCGTTCTTTGATTCTGGTTTTGTTGTCCACACACACACAGAGTGACAAGGGATATTTTGTCGCCATCTTCGACAATTCAACGAAAAAAAAAAAGTTTGTTTCGGTCATTTTCGAATGCCTCAGACAATCGTGTACGAAATGGCGACTGAGAGAAAAATAGCAGTAGCTCGTAAAAAAAAAATATATATAAATATAAATAATTTATTTAAAAACACACACAGAAAAGAAGAAAAGTGGTGGCGTCTAGGATCGACTAATCGTTTGTTGTCGGCCGGCTACTTCCAAGAATAGAGGATTTAAGAATCGATGTTTAGCACTTTGTGAAAATTCGCATTCTTCAAGAATAAAGTCGATCTGAAAGAATAAATGAAAGAGATGCTTTTGCAGATGCTTTTTTGTTATTTTTTTTATTTGTTTTGTGTGTGTGTCGCCGAGCACGATTGTGCTTGGTTGGAATCAATTATGTTAATGTGCTCGTTTATAAAGTGATACGATAGAACACGTTTGATCAAAGGTCATAGAGATAGAGCTTTCTGTAAACTTCACAATCAATATAAAGAGTTTAAACGGTAAAGACGGCGCTTTCTAAAATATACCACTAGATTTCTGTCACACAGTCAGTCGTCTGTTGCTATATTAATTACAAGTTTGTTTTTATATATGATTCTTTTTCATATCCCCAATACGTATCTAACACATTGTTCATTCTCTTTTGCTGACAACTATGGCTGCTGTCTTCTTACAGTTAATGTTTACTGTGCTAATTGCCTATTTAGCATAGAATGTAAGTACTCAAGTAGTAAGCGGGGAATATATGTGAGATTAACGACTATTACGAAAATATGAAGAAAATCACATTTCTTGCCTTTTTACTGCCTTGTCATAAGAAATATTTCGGTTTTCTTGGAAGATTGGCATTTGTATAGTTTTCCCCGCTATACGAAATGACGTATAGTGAAGCGAATCAACACATTAGTTTTTTTTTGGTGGTGAAAACGTTTTGAGAGTTTCATGAAAAGTTTACCGAATGGGATTACAGGCATATTAAGACGTTCGAAAGTCTTCAGGTGTCGAATTCTAAGTATAAAAATCAAGATGTGTATATTAGTCCGAATTGCGAAGCATATGATAATAATGTCGATGATTCAAACATTCGTACTTCCTTTTTACTTGAAGGATTCGGCAGCAAATGAGATATATTTAAGTATTTTGATTTCCTTTCGGTTAGCGAGGAAAACTATAAAAATCACCCTTTTCTTGCTTGTGAATGATTTTTTTTTCTGGTTCCTTCAAAAATTGTTTCTTACTTGTAGCATACCTACGGAAAATAATGTTGTATGCCCTCGTTCCCATAAATACACTAGTGAATTCTGTACGTAGGCGAAAGTTGGAGATTCATTGTGGAATTCACTCTTGACTCCTAGCATATGACTACTACTTCTACGCGCCGCTGGCGAATCTTATATGCGTTGTTCTTTTCCTAAGTATTATCGTTCATTACCAACCTTCGTTTTATTATTCTATTCAGTAACCTTCCCTAGGTTACAACAATTCTCTTTTACTGTCAATATCCTTTTTACGTCATAGTGACATTATTGCCTTGATTGGGATGAATTGATTAAAAAATCAGATCGGAGCCGAAGTACCGAGAAATAAACAAATAAATAATACAAAATTTCATTGTAAACGTGTCCCAAATAAAATATTTTTTAAGTGCTGAGAAAAATCTTATTTCACACACTTTTCATTTAGTTGTCTTTTTTTTTTTACTTTAGTTTCGACCTGGATAATGATAGGAGTGTGTTCAGGCATATTCAAGATATGATGGATCAACTGGTATCGATGAACGTCGGCAATTATTTGCCACGTTAATAAACTTTTTACAGTTCTAATAATAATACTAATCATCACTGAAGTTATTACATATTCACTGAAAGTATTACATATCGCCTACCAAAACGTGTGAAACATATGATCCCAAAAATTATAAGCCAATAATATGTCTGTCCATCACATATAATTTAATCACATCTATCCCGACGAACTATGCTTACTCAACGAAAACAAATTTCTTCCCTTGGAACAGAAAGGATGTCGGAGAGGTTCATATTGTTGCAACCGTCAACTACGAATAAATAAAATGGCCCTGGAAAATTGCAGGATAAATGACAGCACAGCTTCGATAGATTATCGTAAAGCCTTTGATCCTGTACCACACTCTTAGATCTTTAAGGTTTTGGAAATGTACAAGGTCTCCTCAATGATAGTAAATTTCCTTAAATATAGCATGGAACTGTGGAAAATCACATTATATCTGAATCACATCAAAGGCATTGTCACTTCCATTTGTTTGAACATCCGACGAGTAAACTTTCAAGGGGACTTTCGGTTACCCTTCTGTTCTGTTTGCCCTTAATCCCCCTTTCGCATGAACTAATCAGTAATAACTATGGATAAGTAAAAAGATGATTGATATCTACCTATTTGACAAAGATGACAATGAATTGAAGGGTATTCTTAATATTGTAAAATGTTTCAATGATGACATCGGAATGGACTTAGGATTAGATAAATGTGCAAAAGTAACATTCGGGAAAGGAAGAATTGCAGAAACACGCTCAAGAGATCTAGATTTAGTCTCGGGATATTATGGGAGTTAAAAGAACAAATCATGAAATGTAGCCATAACAACATACCAATACCTGCATGAGATCTTCCCGCAGACTTGGAAGGTAGTGAGACCATAACAGAAATCTAAATATGATGATGATGTACAAAATCTTCTTAGTGATTGTAAATTTCCTTCAAAAAAATGGACTGTAGATAACCACATTATATCTAAATCACACCAAAGGTACTGCCACTTCCATTTGTTTGAATATCCGACGAGGAAACTTAAAAGGAGTCTTTCGGTTACCCTTCTGTTATGTCTGCCCTTAATCCCACTTTCGTATGGACTAATCAGTAATAAATATGGTTACAAAGTAAACAAGAAAGTGTTTAATCACCTATTATGCATGGATGATATCGCAATATTTGCCCAAGACGAATGAGTCAAAGGGGTATCCTAAATAATGTAAAATATTTCCGTGATAACATCGGTATAGATTTCGGATTAGATACATAGGCATTCAAGAAAGGAAGAAATACACCAACACATTCAACAGATCTAGATTTTGTCTCAAATATTTGGGAACCGGAACAAGAAGAAGCCATTAAACACAGAGAAATCAGCGAAAGGGGTGGAATACAGCCTACCCGAATGAGGAAGAAAGTAAGAAAAGAATAGTACAGGCGTGTCCGTCTAGTGTTAAATCTTTTTTCTTTTATGTGATTTATCCCATCAGAACGCAGGAGATCATGGCTCTCCACATCTTCATGTCCCTTGTAGTTCTAAATAAGTTTTGTCTTTTAGTTATTTCTTCCAAACACTGCTCTACCACGCATTTGCTCAAAACTCATCAAGTATGTTACACGCTGTCTTTTTCTGTGCCTCTTTCTTACAATCTGTCCCGCGCGTATCAGATTTTCTAAGCCCTCCTTCCTCATTACGCGCCCCAGAAATTTCAACTGCCTCCTCCTGATGCTAAATATGTTTTCTTTTTGTTTCCATTTTCTCTAAAACAGCTGAATTCACAGAACAGAATATCAATCACAAACAATTTGTCTGTTCTTGTGTTGCAATGCATTTCAATGCATTTTCAATGCAATTTCAATACCCATAACTGGATCATAGCTGACATTAAGCGAATTGATATCAAAACGACAAAGCTTCTCACTTGTCATCGCATGCTTTATCCTAAAGCTAATTTTGCTCGTCTGTATGTGTTCAGATACGAACGAAGCAGAAGGTGAGTTCAACTAGAATTATCTTACAAAACCACAACAATCGACAATCAAAGATACCTGCAACTAAAGATTGAATGATGATCCTTGACAAGGAACATGAAAGAAAGGAGAAACTTTATTCAGTAATAAAGGAAACCAACTATTTCAAGTGGATGAAGAATTGCAAATAGACTATAATGAAGCTATTGCAGCGGCAAAGAACCTAAAAAAGAAAGCAAGAGCAAATGCGATGTACTAAATGCAGAAACAATGGCAAGATAAACCTCTTCATGGTCAATACTCACACGCTAACAAACAAGCTGATGTAAACAAACCTTGTACTCATCAGTGGTTACGTAGTGTAGGGTTAAAAGCTGAAACGGAAGGTTTTATTCTTGTTACACAGGAACAATGCTTGTTAACTAGAAATTCCTAAGAAGACATGCTAAAAGCATGCGTTAACCCGAAATGCAGATTTTGTGATAAATATCCAGAAACAACTGACCACGTTCTATAAGGTTTCACAGTGTTATCACCAACTGACTATAGAACTCGGCATGATAGAGTGGGACAATAATTGCACTGGACAATATGCAACTTTTATGGGAATGAATCTACAAGCAATTGGCATGAACATCACCCAGACCCGGTTACAGAGATAGGACCTGTACCAATTGTATAGGAATTTACAATACACACAGACAGAACAATAAAAGCTAATTGCCCAGACATCGTGATCAAAGACCACAAAAACAGAATGTATTAGGTTGGTGCAAAAATAATGACGTAATAATAATGTCGTTTTTTGACGTATTCTTTAACGTCAAAAACGACATTATTATTACGTCATTATTTTTGCACCAACCTAATACCTTCTTATTGAGATGACAGTCCTTGGTGATTTTAATGTATGTTTGAAGATATTCAAAAAAACTACCAAAATACAAGGATCTTTTTAGTGGAATTATCAATATAATGGCACACAAGGACATCAGTAATTCCAGTTGTAGTTGGATCCCTCGGATTAATTGGAAATGGTTCCGATAGATACATTGAAGGGATCCCTAGTAGCTCGTGCTTTAAACTAATACAAAAAATGTACTCACAAATATAACTCACATATTACGAAGAGCTTTATCTATGTAAAATGTGTGTGATCATAGCGTTTTTAATTTTTTTTTTTTTTTTTTTTTTAACAAAAGGTTCAGTGGAAAATGTCATGAAGGCATCACTGACCTTAGGTCTTTGGTTGGGACCCGGAATGAAATGTATATGCAACAGAAATCCAAGGAAATAATAATAAAAATAATAAAGAATTTAAGAAAAGAAAAGACACATGATTCATCAATAGTAGGATAGTCGGATTGATAATATAGAACAGTTCAGTATTCTTATGTTCGCTTCTAAAGAAACCTTTTAGTTTCTCTCTACTTTGTTTTCCGTAAGAAAGGAATCGTTCGTTCTTCCCAATGCGCCTCCAAATTTCGCTGTCACATTTTCCGAGCGGCGCTATGGGATTTGTGTTATATGTTTAGATACGGTACTTTGCTCGGAGAGGTTTCGTTATATTAGGTTGGTGCAAAAATAATGACGTAATAATAATGTCGTTTCTTGACATATTTTTTAACGTCAAAAACCGACATTATTATTACGTCATTATTTTTGCACCAACCTAATAAACAAAGGTAAGAGTGATAAACAGTTATACAATATTATACTTTCGACTCTGTGCCTGTCTTTTTCATACACGAAAAAAACACATCTTCGCATTTAAAAAAATATGTTTATGATGTTTATGTATTTTTAAAAAAATATTTTTATAACTGTATGCAATTTGTAAACACTGTACCTTTTCTATAATTTTATCTTTTTTTTAAAATTCTCCCCTTTTTTAAGTGTTAATAGCTTATGGGTATATCACGTTGAAACACCAGTTCCCATACGATCAGCGAAGTTAAGCAACGTCGAGTCTTGCTAATACCAAGATGGGTGACCACTTGAGAATAACAGATGCTGTAAGCTTGGATGTGTTGGTGGTGCAAAGTATTAGGTTGGTGCAAAAATAATGTCGTTTTCTCACATTGTAACGTATGTGAGAAAACGACATTATTTTTGCACCAATGGCTCGGAATTGTTAATCGGAGAGCCGAGTTCCAATTCCGGTTGCGTTCGTTACATTGACCTAAGCAGCTATACCGCTGGGAAAGGTATGAATCCATCAATTCTCACCTCAACTCTAGGTTAATTAGAAAGACTTTTATCATTATAACCATTATTATCTCCGAAAAGTAAAATAAAATAAAAATGCTTACAAAATATTTACTTTTCGACATTAAAGGATCCACAGAGGTTGATATGCCGCTATAATGAAAACAACCAATCAACCAAGTGTTAATAATAATAATAATAATAATAATAATAATAATAATAATAATAATAATATTTAAGAAATATTTTTATTAGGAACTTGAGCTAGGCAGCACTAATCGTAGAAGTTAAAATGATAGCCTACGATATTTCGCGTTGAATATATAATTAGACTTCTGGTTCGTGAAATGTACATATAAAACGAAGACTGGATTCTTTAGCCATTATTTTATGAGATTTGCGACTCTTGCAATTGGTATCGACTGCAAATTAGAAATCAGTGACCGAAGTTCGAACTTCAGTCGATTTCGTTATGTGCAAATTCTCTTACGAAAGATATGAATCCACTTCTCTCCACAGCTATTGGTTAAATAGTAGAACAGACTAGGCTCTTCATTTCAACCTTGGTTGGCAGCAAGAGTAGCAGAAAAACAACAGTTAATTCAAAGCCGTATGCAATCGTGACGCAACAACGTATTATGCCGTTATAGAAATGATGGGACAGTTTATATGCCGTCAAATATGACACATTGTAAATTATACGATTTAATGCACGCTTGTTGAGCTTGAGAATGAGTCTAACTGCATTTCCTGTTATTTCCTGTTTAGGTAAGTTAGACATGAGAAAGCTGTTCGTCCATGTACCTCTTCAGAGTGTTCTCTCTTAATATGTTACTTCAGTGCCAATATATTTATTTTTATAACAACTGAAACTGAGGCTGGGTGCGGGGATGCAGTTTTATATTTCTCCCAAAGTCATTAGTGCAAGGCAAATACAAACAGCCTATGCCAAGACTGGAACATGTTTCGCAAATTGCTAATAAAAAATAATAGTAAACTTTCTTCAATATTAAATGTAATACTAATAAAAAAATAGAAATACAGGCAAACCTCTCATCTACAGACAACCCCCCTCCAATCAACGGACTTCGGATGCAGCGAACAAAATCTGCAGAAAAATAAAATAAAAAAAAAAAAGCTGCATCAAAAAAAAAAAAAAAAATTCAAATCGTCAGCGATGTATTTCAAAATATGCGGGCTTAGCGGAAGAAGTTGCATTAGTTCTCAAAGTGACCGCTTGGTGTCGGTGGCGGGCGTTTCAATTGTAAACAAAGACGGGTGTACAATATATAAAGTAGGATACATTAGTGCTTGCGTTAGAAAGTAACTGTGAGAAATCTATTATTTTTGTTGTTTTGTTTAATATATCTATATTAATTATATATTTATTTATGCTATATAAACATGTTTATAGCATTTACATTATGATCATAACTAATGGCAAGTACTATAGTGGTTTTATAACGCAAAAATAATCCCTTCCCTTCTACGGACATTCAGCTTTAACCAACCTTTCCCCCTGATTAGAGGTTTGTCTGAAATATTTAATATGAAACAAATAATAAAATAACAATGATAAAATAATAATAAATGTAAAACTAGCAATAAAATAATATTTAATTTAAAACTAATAAGAATAATAAAATTATAAAAATATCAAATATAATCCAATACTAAATCAATAATAATACTTAATATAATATTAACAAAAAATATTTATGAAATAATAATAATAAATATAAAACTAAACTACTACTACTATTACTACTACTAATAATAATAATGATAATAATAATAGCAGAAATTTAGATGTAAATAAAAATAGCAAAAACAATATAACAAAAATAACAAAAACAAAATAATTGTGAAAATGTGTAACTATTAGGTTGGTGCAAAAATAATTTCGTTTTCTAACATATGTTACTATGTGAGAAAACGAAATTATTTTTGCACCAACCTAATATAAAAGCAACTAGAATATGATGGTTTCAAATAATAAAACATTAGTTAATATCTTTCATCTGTTTGGCGTATCACATAAGGCTCTCCCAATGTATTTTGTAGTCCTTTAGAAATTTGGTCTTTTTTTTTTATCTGTCCTAAGCCTTTTTCCCATCAACCATTTATTCAAGGTAGGATGTGCATTGTTTTCCACTGTCCCCTTGCCGTCAATCTATCCTGTGAGTATCACATTTTCCAAGTCCTCTTTCCTTATTATGTGCCCTAGAAATTTAAAACGTCTAAAAGTTTGCAACAATAAATTTGAGTAAAATTAGTAACATAGTATGAGTAACAGTCAAAATAATTCCTGCTAAAAGAAACAAGAAGTTTGAGTAAAACTAGTAATAAATCAATTGTACCAAAACTGACCATCTGAAAATTTTCCACGTATAAAACTTTATTATTTCTTGTATTTTTCATTAAATTACACATAATACTTTGTCATTCATGATCCATCCATGGATTCTTCCATTTCTTCTGATAGTCTGTCTTTCATTCTTTGCTTATTTTTATTGCTCAATTTTTATTATTCCATTTCTTCCAATTTTCTATCTTTCATTTCTTTTCCTTCCTTCGTTATCGCACCATTTTTATTCATGTGGTTTACTAACATCTTTTTTATCGATAGCATTCGGCAATGTCCGTTTTATGCATTTTTTTTTTTTAATTCTTCGTCAAAAGCCAGTCAGACATTCTTTTCTCTCGATAATCTTTTTCATTTCATCGGCACAATTCATCCCAGAACATTTTTGGCACCATCATTTCTTTTAAAAATCTTCACCAAAAAAAATGGACCAATTCATCAGGCGATTCTACCATTATTTGAATGTTTTCTTCAAATGTAAAATATTTTTACTCCCAATGTTCAACCTAAAAGTTTATTGATTACGCGCTCAAATCTAAAAATACATACACCTTCACACTCAAACACACACACACACACACATACATATACACACACGCATATATCTCGCTCTCTCCCTTTTTCTCTCTTGATATATATATATAAATATATATATATATATATATATATATATATATATATATATGTGTGTGTGTGTGAAAAATACTAATTGTTAATTGCGAGAGAGGGATAATTGCAAGGAGAACATTAATCCAAACGGAGCACAATGTAAGTAACAGAGCAATAATAATAATAATAATAATAATAATAATAATAATAATAATAATAATTATTATTATTATTATTATTATTATAATAATATAACAATAATTATATATATATAATTATATATATATATATATATATATATATATATATAACGACAAATATATTCATATTTTTCTTTTACAAATATAATTTATCTGAAATGTTTAAAACACATACACATGTGTATATATATATATATATATATATATATATATATATATATATATATAGCTTTGTGTGTTTGAATGGATTTTTTATCTGACATGTTCGATTGCTATCGATGGCAGAATCTTTCCTTAATAGGACTTCTCAATCTATGCCGGTTGTTATTGATTAAGAAAAAAATCCTGAATAGCATCTCAAACACGTTCACACGCTATAAAATAACGTTTATAGCAATAAGAAGTAATGTCGGATAAAAAAAACCCAAAAAAAATCAATCCAGTAAAAATGACTGTTGATCAGGTTTCGGGTAAGAAACTAAATAAAGCAGATATACATTCGTATAAGTCTCAACGAGAAATGTGCACTCCTTAAATGAGTATTTCAAATCTTACCCTGTCATTGCTGACTCCGTGACCAAATGGATAAAAGCCCGTTTCAGATATAGAAACTGTTTCCGTAACGGAAACGGACATACGCATTCGATTCGTGTCAGTGAGGAGAATCTTTCTTTGGTAAAACTTCTAAAACTAAGCCGTTTGCTATTAATTTAACTGTTTAAAAAATGTGATAGCAACTCATATATGTGTACCCAATAAAAATAACGTTATACTACTACTACTACTAATAATAATAATAATGATAATATATATATATATATATATATATATATATATGTGTGTGTGTGTGTGTGTGTGTGTGTGTATGTATGTATGTATTAAACAGAAGAGAGAAACCGCAAAAGTTTTTTGTTGTCATATGGATTTTTTTAGAAAATATATTCCGCTTTATTTTCTATAATTTTTCCACACGTGTTTCACGTCTCGCAGCCATCATCATGCAAAGACTGGATATTTCCACATATTATTAAAATCAATTATTTATTCTTATGGTTTACGATGTTAAATATTCTCGATATTAGACATTCTCTTTTTTGTATGTTAGTGATCCAAATGTCTTCCTCGAACTGGCAGTGAAAAAGTTCTGCGTGAACGGTAATAAAACAATTAAGACTGGTCCGAGAAAGGGTGAGAGAGATATTTATATCTTTTAATGACCCCTTTGTGTTCTTAGATCTATTTCCATTTTTTATGGATAACAGAAATATTGAATTATCATTAAACGCTGGCCACTCATACGTAAAATAGGGAGTTACTTTTCAATCACCATATATATATATATATATATATATATATATATATATATATATATATATATATATATATGTCTTATTACTATAAAAGTTATTTTATTGGGTATGCGTATTTTAGTTTCTATCACATTTCTACATATAACGAATGTTTCATACACAAATGTACATTCAAAAACAGATAAACACATACGCACACACATATGCATATATATATATATATATATATATATATATATATATATATATATATATGTATATATATATATATATACATACATATATTTAGACCTGCACCAATAATGTTGAGAAGATTATAAAGAGACACAATAATAAAATTTTAAAGGAATTTATAAATTTAGATAATAATGCACATTGCAAGATAAATACTGTCGATAATATTAACCAATGCATTTGCAGGAATTCAAACGAATTACGAAACAGATGTGTAACCAATTTTTGTTTATCTTAGTATTATTTCTACAATACAGAATCCGACAGTTTAATCGAGGAAATAGTACAAACTTATACATAGTCAATGCAGACAATGTGGCCTTCCATATTCCCATCTAAAAGGATGTCGCTGCTGAAACATTTCTGCTGATTTTGCTGTTTTGTATACCTCCCTCCACAACGTGCTCGCAACGTAACACTGCAGAGACGTTGCCTCGTAAAGTTACCTTAACAAAAAAAGATAAGATTTTAGAACGTGTATACATCAGAAAAATTAGTGATTCCCAATTCACAAGAAAATATGAAAATACATTTTATACCTTCTATACATATTGTTAAGTGAAGAAAAAAGTGTTCTGTTGGATATTTTTATATAAATATATGAATGGGGATCTACAGATCAAATATGGATTGGAATAAGACAGAATGATAGAATAAAGAAGAATGTCCACTATTTACATTGCTTGGAATATTGTCTTCATCTTTATTGTAATATCCCCGACGTTGTACGCCCCGGCCTTCTTCAGGGCATATACGTTGGATTTTCGAACTGAACACTTTATTTCATCTATTGTTCTAGTTCCACGTGCCATGCCCCTTTCGGATATCTCAGTTATATCCGTATGGCACAGTAGATAAAAGCGTTGGCTGAAGTAATCCAGAGTTCAATAACTGGACACAGCTGAGAGGTGAACAAAACTTGGAGAACTGAGTCATTTAAGTGGCATTAAAATGGATATGACAATTAAGATGAGGACAATAGAACGAATTAGGGCAAATAGTTACGATATCATCTCAAGCACGGTGGAGTAATGGATAGAGGCACGGATTGAGGAACTGGAGAGCCGAGTTCGAATTCCATTCGAATCCATTACATTTACCTACTTGCTAACACCCTTGGGAAAGGTATGAATCCTCTTCTCCCCGCTCCCCCAGCTATCGGTAAATTGCAGGACACACCTGGTTCTATAGCTTTAGATGGCAGCTGGTCTGCGTAAAAAAAAATCTGGCTCGTCAGTCATGTATCGAAAGTGTTATGAATGCGCGTGTGGTTGCAGTCTCATAACTATCGAATGAAATGCCTAGAATGAGTTTTGATTCACGGCCCGAGGATGAATATATGTGTGTGTGTGTGTGGCACATGGAGATACGGGTGATGCGATAAGAAAAGAGTGATTTACTACTCACGGTTGGCTTGAAATACCATTTATTGACAGGAGAATATTAATACATATATTGGGGTATGTAAAAATCACGGTCCCAAGTCACTGGGTTGTGTGTCACAACCCGTTGGGACAGGAGAAAATATATCGTCCTTATTGTCTGGGAGACATGTTCCAAAACTGCCCCGCTTTTTTCTGTTGTCACGTCCCGACTCGCGAAAGTCGCGTTGGTCCCGTGATTGCGTGGTTTTTGACAGGGGCAAAAGGGAGGTACTCTCTTAGAAACAGGAAAAAGTTATTTCCCTTGGAACGTATATTTTTATCTGTCCTAACAGAAAGATAAATAATTGCCTAAGCGTGCATCACGTATGGCACATAACTAACTGATTATCTAAGAAATATAGACGGATATGATAAGTAACAAACAGGAAACGTATACACATAAATATAATGGAATATGAAGAAGAAAAATAAAAGTCTCGTAGTTTTAAAAATATGTTTTTTTTTTTCATTCATTTTCAAACTTTATGTGCATTTGTCTTGTCAAGCAGCTTTTGTGTGTATAATCCATGTGTGTATATGTATCCTAATTCTGCAGGATGTCCTTAAAGCCTGGACACATAGACAAAAATGCCTATTTTCAAGAAATTAAATTTTCAACAACGTTTTATTGAATTGGAATATTAACAAATAACACCTTAAATATTATTTCCATCATTTGTAATACATAAGTTGAGGTACTTTGCAAGATTCACGTGAACTCGATGCAATAACTCCATATTGCCGTCAATGTCAGCACAATCAATCTTTACGCGTTCAGTCAACTGTGTTGCATCTGTGATTTTCATTGAGTACACCTTCTCATTTAGGATTCTCCAGAAAAAGAATCAAATCTTTCTTCTTTCGACCAAACCATGTTTAATGTGGAGGTAAAAATATATATAATGAGATTTTCTGTGCGTCCAGAATTTAGGGTGCTCCCTGTAGTTTCTCAACGCAAGATTATAATGTATATTTGTGTGTGGTAGTAGGCATGAAGAACATATTTGTATCTGTATTTGGTATAAATGTATGTAAATCTATAAATGTAGGTAATTCATTTGTTTTATATAAATACGTATAAATTTCATTATTGAGAATTTTTCAGCTACATCATTTTATCATGTTATCATAACGTCTGAGTAAACCGTCAGTTTGAGGCCCCAGGAAAATAGTTGATAGCAACGTGGCGCCATATCCCCAAACCAAAGTAAAACGTGAAGAAAACTTTGCAAGAACGTTCTGTCTTAGCTGGTTTGTAATCAGTGGATGTTTTGTTAAAAAAGATAAGAATACATATATATGCGCATTTGGGTTGGAATGGTGATCTGCTGGCTAATGCACAAGCAATTAGCCTGAATTTGTGTAAATTATCCCATTTAATGAAAAAATAAATAACGGTTGGAATTTGAAATATTAACTGAGGTAATCATCACGAGAAAATGTTTTTCAGATATCTAATATTGTTGTTCCAGGGAAAATAGATAAAACTAATAGAAAAATTTCAATAATGTTCCTGAAATCTAAAACATTGGGTAGTATGAAGTATATTACTAACTGAACTTGGAACAGTGCTAGAAAGACAATTTTTTAAAAATAATTTCACCCCAAGAAAGGCCATAAAGCCACTATGACACAAGGGATTACTAAAAGTAAAATACACCGATAAAATGTTATTGAGAAGAGAGGACAATAAAAGAACAGGTTTCAAGGAGACATAAGATGACGAGTAAGGCTGCATTTGAACTTTTGAGAATCCTAGATGACAGGAAAGCAAGAAGCAGAAGTGAGTCCCACAGGTGCGAGAGAAGAAATTATTATAATAAAACTTACGGTTGCATCTAACGATATCGCCAGTAAAGTGTCGAGACCTACTTGCCAATCTAGTACTATGCATGAATTCACCAAGGCATGGTACAAAAGAGGAAAGCTCATCAGAATAATTGCCATGAAAATATTTATAGAAAAGACACAGAGATGCTACCCTTCGGCAGTGGGAAACATTGATGTCGAGATGCCAGGTCAAGACCTATAACACTGGAGATTCTTTTTGATAATTTGTTAAGAATCTCTAGATATATACCAGAAGCATCAGTTCAGATCGGGCATCAATGGCGCACCTAATGCAAGGAAAGTTGGGTCGCTGTGTCAAATCTTCAAAAAATTTAAATTCAACGTCACTCGCCATTTTCTTTTTCTTCTTAAATCCCGTTCATATTTTGTCCTTTTCTCAGTCCTCCTTATATTCAGTCTTTTCTCTCACTTTCATACCCTGTAACTCACGGCGTACTAGTGGCATTCCCGTCCTACTTGGGGGCAAATGATTAAAAAAAATTAAATGCCCCCATTTTCAAAGATGTTTAAAAAACTCGAAAGTTTGTAATGATCATAATGACAACAAGAGTATAAAAGTTAATCATCAATTCGGTGGCCTGACACGTGATTTATTGGCTGGAATTGAATTTAAAATGTTCCACCTATGTGCTTAATATTCATAATTTATGAACGATGGCAGAGACTATGTTGAAAATAAGTATTTGTGTAAAATTAATATTGTCTTTTAAGTACCGACTTAATACTCACTGAGGAGATTACTGACCTAATTATAACATTTTCTCTTGTTTAATCTCCGTTCAACGTCATCAGTTATGGATTAGTAAACATAGAAAATATATTGAAACTATTCGAACAAAATGATTAATAATATCAGTTTGAATACTGAGGAAGGTGCTGGGGAATTCAAGAATAATAATTTGTACGAAAACATAATGAGTACAAATTATAAATTTAAGATAGTAATTTAGATAATAGGGTGGATTAAATCAGCAGGAATACAAAAGTGAGTGTGTGAAGAAGAAGAAGAAGAAGAAGAAGAAGAAGAAGAAGAAGAAGAAGAAGAAGAAGAAGAAGAAGAAGAAGCAGATGAAAAAGAGGTAGAAGACAATGGAAATGTGTACAAATCGTCGAAGAAAAGGATGGAGAAGAAACATTAAAAATAAAGAATAAGAAAAGAAGAAAATAATCAAAATGAAGGTGTAGAAGAAGAAAAAAAAACAAAGAAAATATTCTGAAGAAATAGGCGAAGGAGAAGCCGTAAATTATGAGGTTGGTACAAAAATAATGTCGTTTTCTTACATAGTAAGATATGTGAGAAAACGACATCTTTTTTTCATCTTTTTCCTTTTTTCCTTGTCCTTCATCATGATCATTCTTCTTCTTCTTCATCATCATCATCATTTTCTTTAACAAGGACAACTATTAGGTTGGTGCAAAAATAAAGGAAAAAGATGAAAAATTAAAGGAAACATAAAAGAAAAGATGAAAGTAGTAGTAATAATGGTAGTTGAATAAGAAGAAGAAGAAGAAAAAGAAAATGAAGAAGTCAAACAATCAGAAAAAGGATTCGTTAAATACGAACAATTAGAAGAGAAAAGGTTGAAATATAAAACAAAGAAAAAGAAGCTGATAAAGAAAAAAGACAAAGAAGTAACGGTAGGTGATGAATCAAATGAAGAAGAAGAAGAAGAAGAAGAAGAAGAAGAGAGAAAAAGAGGGAGAAGAAGAAGAAGAAGAAGAAGAAGAAACAATACAAACAGAAAAATTGATGAAAGTATGAATGCGAAAGAGTTGAAAATAAAATATCAAAGGAAAAAAGAGAGCAAGTTGAAAACAATGGAGAACAAAGAAATGTAAATAACAGTTACAATAAATGAAAATAATGAATAGGAAAGAAAGAAAGAAAAGAAAAAGGAGCAGAGGAGTAGGAGAAAAAACGTATTTCTAAATATCATTAAATAAACCCCGTTGGTCATTGTCTTAGTCGTCTGCTTCAACGATATTTTCCATTCATAACCTAGTTTAGCACAACCAACTCATCTAATCTTACCTCGGCTAACATAACTCGCCCATTCATAACTTCATCGATTTTAAACCTGTTCAAATCTCTCGTATTTACGCCACAATTAACAATTGGGTATTGATCTCCTGCACCCCTCGTCATATTAAGTTATTCCCAGCCTCTTTTCTTATTGATTTTTCGTCTTTATTCTCTTCTTTGCCTTTCATTTTCTTATCTATTTTGATTTCTTCTTCTACTTCTTCTTCTTCAACTTTTATTTTTCTTTGTGTTTTGATAATCTTTTTTATTTTTCTCTTCTTCTTTGCCTTTTATTTTCCATTACATTTTCTTCTTTAACTTAGTGTTTTATTTTGCATTAATTATCTATTCTCTTTCTAATTTTCTTATTTTCTCCTTCATCATTTATTTTTGTTGATATTTTTCTTCTGTTTCTTCTTCGTCGTTTATTTTTGTCTATATTCTGATCGTCGTTTATTTTTGTCTCTATTCTGATCGTCTTTTATTTTTTCTTATTCCTCATCGTTGTCATTTATCTTCGTTTATAATTTTTCTTATTCTCGTTCTTTTGCTTTTTGTTATATTTTTGTTTCCTCCTCCTCCTCTTCTTCTTCTTCTTTTTCTTCTTCGTCTTCTTCTTATTATTATTCTTCTTTTAATTTCACGAATCTTTTCGTCTTCTTCGTTCTCTATTTTCGCGGGAAGTCCATATCACTTTGAAACGCCGGTTAAGCAATATCGAGTCTGGTCAATGCCCTGATGTCTGACCCTTTTGGAATACCAGGTGCGGTAAGCTTGGATGTGCGAGTGGTGTAATGGATAACGGCTCGTAATTGGAAATCGGAGAACCGAGTTCCAATTCCAATCGGGCTCATTATATTCACTTACGAACAAATATCCTTGGGAAAGGTATGAATCCACCCACTTCTAGCGATGGAGTAGTTAGTAGGACTTGTATTAGGAAATCATTATTATCTCCAAAAATTGTTACAATCTAAAAAAGAAGATTTCTGGCTATAAATAATCTGCAAAGGTTTGATAAGCCGTAAAAAAATCAGTCTATTTTCGTGTGCCTTTTCTTTTAATTCTACTTTTTCTCTTTGATTTTGATTTTTGTTAATTTTTGTCCTCCTCCGTTTTGATATTCCCTGTAATTCCTTAATTCTTCATCTTCTCATTTTCCTTTACATATTCTTCTTCTTCTAGAGCGACGAAAGAGAGAGAGAAAGAGAGAGAGAGGGGGGAGAGAGAGAGTGAGTGAAATGGAGAGTAAGAGAGAAAGAGAGGGAGTGAGTGAGTGAGTGAGTGAAATGGAGTAAGAGAGAGAGAAAGAGAGAGTGAGAGAGAGTGAGAGAGAGTGAGAGAGAGTGAGTGAGTGAGTGAGTGAAATGGAGAGTAAGAGAGAGAGAGAGAGAGGTTTTCCCTTGTCCTCCCTTGTCCTCCTCCGTTTTGATATTCCCTGTAATTCCTTAATTCTTCATCTTCTCATTTTCCTTTACATATTCTTCTTCTTCTAGAGCGACGAAAGAGAGAGAGAAAGAGAGAGAGAGAGGGGGAGAGAGAGAGTGAGTGAAATGGAGAGTAAGAGAGAAAGAGAGGGAGTGAGTGAGTGAGTGAGTGAAATGGAGTAAGAGAGAGAGAAAGAGAGAGTGAGAGAGAGTGAGTGAGTGAGTGAGTGAAATGGAGAGTAAGAGAGAGAGAGAGAGAGGTTTTCCCTTGTCCTCCCTTGTCCTCCTCCGTTTTGATATTCCCTGTAATTCCTTAATTCTTCATCTTTCATTTTCCTTTACATATTCTTCTTCTTCTAGAGCGACGAAAGAGAGAGAGAAAGAGAGAGAGAGAGAGGGGGAGAGAGAGAGTGAGTGAAATGGAGAGTAAGAGAGAAAGAGAGGGAGTGAGTGAGTGAGTGAGTGAGTGAAATGGAGTAAGAGAGAGAGAAAGAGAGAGTGAGAGAGAGTGAGTGAGTGAGTGAGTGAAATGGAGAGTAAGAGAGAGAGAGAGAGAGAGAGAGAGGTTTTCCCTTGTCCTCCTCAGTTTTGATATTCCCTGTAATGACTTAATTCTTCATCTTTCATTTTCCTTTATATATTCTTTTTCTTCTTCTTCTAGAGCGACGAAAGAGAGAGAGAGAGGGAGAGTAAGGGAGAGAGAGAGAGAGAAAGAGAGAGGGAGAGTAAGAGAGAGAGAGAGAAAGAGAGAGGGAGATCGGTTTGCCCGTTTCCTTCTCTATTTTGATATTCCTTATGTCTTAATTATTCCTCGAATTTTCATTTCAAACAATATATTTTCGTAGAAAGGATTGTTAACAACATATTTTCTGACTGCTCTCCAATCAAATCATTAATGGTCTTTTTACTTTTTCCATCGGACATTTTCCTTAAAATTAATATTCTCTTTTGGCGGTTTCGATTCTTTTCAGATTTTTCAAACTTCCAGCTATTTTACCAGATTTTTTTTTTTTTGACTAATGCAAGTTCACCAACAATGATGAACAGATATGTCGCCTTCATTTTCCACAATTATTTTAGATGTTTCATGGTGTTTAGATATTGGTACAGCGTTTCAGTTTTGATTTTTTTTCTGATATTTTTTTAAAGTTTTAGTGAAACTGCGATTTGACCAATCTTCACTTTATTTAGGATAACTGCTATCTGCTTTGCTGGATTTGATCATTGTGATCTGTTTGAATCTCTCAAAATCACAGATAACTTTTGTGTCTATTTATCCTCTCAGATTAATTCTGATGAAGTCCTTTACAATTGTCCATTTCCAGGTGGTTTGTCACCCATCACGCTGACATATCTGTGCTGGAGCTGTCCAATCCTCTCTTTCCAGCCTAGACAGAATTTGAAAACGTTTACACGGCTTGCAGGTAAGGAATTATTATCCATCCTACAATACTCATGGATATTTTATCGCTATTTTCATGGGAAGTGCTCTGTTATATACTTAATCACTCCGTTCTGGTCTTAGCAGCTAAGACCCACCATCCATTGTGCTCAGGGGTGAACCGTCCTATTTCCCTTTGTATTCCATAGGTAAGAAGAGGTCTCTGCGTTGTGGAACAGATAACAAAGAGGATGATTTCCCAAACACTACAACCTTATCCTCCGCAACTCTTGGGTCAACCTTTATTTAATTTACATATCCATATAATCAATAATTCTTATGCCCAGAAAACTAACTCATTCAATAATCCTCTACTCTGTTAATCTTGGGGCCTGTATTCAGTAACAGCTCTTAATGAGTTTAATTCTAATTCTTGCCTCTGTTTTGCCTTATGTTATCATCCTTGATTGAAACTTCATCTTTTTCCATCAGACCTTCCCAACTTTTTGAAACACGAACCCGTTTTGTTCAAAACAAATGCCGTGACACCCAACGACTCTACGTTTGAAAAAAAAAATATGTTGACCTTTCTCCGATTGTAAAATAAACTATTGTAGATTTGACTACGTAAAAATTTACTTTAGGAAATTGCTCACGATATTTTTTTTTCTTCGGCGCACGGACCAGGCCTGACGCAGAATGTTCGTCATTTAAGAAAGTCTTTAAAAAATAATGTCTCAATTGCACTGGCGACATCATAGAATGTCAGTGAGCCCTCCAGTTTGATTTCGATAATTATATTTTCTAATAATTGTGGATAAAACAGTTTTGACAAAAACTAGGGAGTCGTAAAAGGCGACCAGGGTTGCACATATGAAAGCGAATAAATAGACATTTAAAAAGTGCGCAGACAAGATTTTATCTGCTCTCTTTTTATGCCGTGTGTCTATTCATATTTTAAGTTTTTATGGCTCTCTCCAACTTCCTCTCATTTTCGACTTTGTGTCTGTCCCCTTATTTTGCCTCCATCGGACATCGATTTACACAAGTTCCTTGAAAGTTTCGTCGTCGTTTTCCTCTACCCTATTTGATTTCAATACGTCCTGTGTCAAATACTCAAAGATTTCTTTCTCCTTTTTTTACATTTTTTTTGTCTTTTTGCCATAATTCCCACTCCCTGTTGCTCTCGATCCGTTTTACCTTGTTCTTCTCTTCAATATGTCCTGTCAATGTCAAATTTTGCAAGCCTTTTTCCTCATTAGGTGTCCTAATTTTCTAAGCCTTTTTCCTCATTAGGTGCTCTAGTTAGAAGTGCTCTAATTAGAATTTTTTTTTTTAATTTTTGGCATAAATGACCGATTGATTTCTAAGAAACCTTTCTCGTTGTTCATATGATTTGTCCATGGTATTTATCAGCAACCTTCTATAGAAGCATATCTCAAATTTTCTTTTCATCTGTGAGGAAACTGTCCAACATTCATGTCATATCGAAGGATTTATATGTTCAGCAGTTCGTTTTTTAACAAACATTTCCTCTGTTTATTCTAAAAAGAAAAGCTAAACAAATACTAGAATTTTAAAATACTTCCTTCAAAGCTGAAAATCAAAACTTTTTCTATTATTTTCTTTATATTTCTTCTTTTAATCATTTGTTTCTGAATGACTCGTAATATATAAGGGAAAGAACTGGACCTCACTTGGGTCCACCACCCTCGGGCGCCATTGGCTTTTAAACGTAAGAATGACTTCATATATAGTTTCCACTTTCTACCTATTATTTTTTTCTGTAAGTAATTAATTTAGAATGGTGATAAGTTCTTGATTATGTAAATTATATCGCTCCGTCAATTGCTAAAATGTCCCAAAAAAGAAAAGAAAAGAAAAACTTTGACAGATATTTATTAAACTAAGAATGTATGACACTGTTGAAACTTGACTAATGCATGGAATAATAATGCAACACAAAATGTACTTAGAACAAAATGTATTGAAACAAGAAAGTGTACACAATATTTACATATAGTCTTTTGTATATTCCCGGGAAGACCGTTCCTGGAGAATGTGTTGACTGAATCGCAGTCGGGCAGAGTCTCTGGTTGAATCTCTTGATTCCTGTATTTATCAATCCACCCACGAGGATCGAATGTCGCACAAGGCCGTTTTAATGTGGGTATCCCCGAGCCCGTAGGCTCGGCCAAAAATATGGCCTTTCTGAACCCGCCTAGACGGGTTCAGGCCCTGTCAACCTCCCCAGACGAAACCTTGCCCTTCGGCAAAGCCTCGTCCGGGTTCCCCTCTGCTAATGCAGAGAGTTCGACAGTCGCCGAGAGTCTGTCTCTCGGTCTCAGAATCTCTTGATTCCTGTATTTATCAATCCACCCACGAGGATCGAATATGGCACAAGGCCGTTTTAATGTGGGTATCCCCGAGCCCGTAGGCTCGGCCAAAAATATGGCCTTTCTGAACCCGCCTTGACGGGTTCAGGCCCTGTCAACCTCCCCGGACGAAACCTTGCCCTTCGGCAAAGCCTCGTCCGGGTTCCCCTCTGCTAATGCAGAGAGTTCGACAGTCGCCGAGAGTCTGTCTCTCGGTCTCTGAATCTCTTGATTCCTCCCCTCTCTTCCCGGTACCAACCATATTTATATGGTCGGTACTCCACTATGCAAATTAGGTGGATCCTACCACAACAGACACAAAGACCTATTTGAATGACTACAAAAATTAGATCTATTTCAGATTTTTGTTAGAATAATCCAGAATTTATACTGGGAAGTAACGGGTACCCACAGATTGAAAATGAATGGAACAGATGCATAGCAATAAAAACGGTTGTAAGACAAGGGTGTGTCTTCTCACCGGATTTATTCAACTTCTACATCGACACTGTTAGGATTTAGCATCGGTGGGCACATTTTAACGATATAAGGTAGATGACATGGTGTTAATGGAAAACACAGAAAGTAGAATACCGTACCTCCTGAACAAGACAGTCAAAGAAAGCGTAAAGAATGAAATAATCATAAGAAAACAATGTATGGTTGCTAGCATGAGAAAAATTCCAAGATTCGAATTATAACTTGGAGATTGACGCAACACATTCCACGTCCCCTGATCTGACTTGTGTCCCTCCTTAGCTTATCTACGGAAATATCAAGTCACCCCAAAAATCTCAATATAAAAAAGCAGCAATAGAGGAGGTGAATGACAAACGAACTTTCTTTTTTATTTGCTAAGCCCTTCAAGATGGAGTCGGTCATGTGTCTTTTCAACTTTCTATTCCTTTAACTGTCCTGTAAATATAAAATTCTTCAAGCCTTCTTTCTTTTTTGTAGTAATCCCTTTCAGGATGCAAGTGATTATGTCCCTCAACAATTCCAAATGTTTTTCTTGCTCTAAATAACTTTTCAGCCTTTAGAATTAATTTGTCATCTTTTCGCTTAAATTCCTGAACTTGTTTTATCGATGTTTTACCCTGGCTTTTTCCTTGATTGTGATAATTAAATTCACTTTCGCTGACGACCATGCGCTTTATAGTTTTAAAATTCGCCCTATAGCAAGGAAATTGTTTTGGAGTTGTGGAAAAAAAGGCCTTTTTTTTATTTTTTTCCCCCACCAAATTCGAAATGCCACAGACCTTCAAATAATGGCTTAAATTCGTAGAAACATTGCATGATTTATCTTTTACTATGTATCCTTTATTCGATATTTTAATCTTATTGTTTTCTCTGCAAGAAACAAGAGTAAAAAAAATATGGAAATTGGAAAAGTAAATAAACTGAATGCATCAAGAGAATAGCTTAATTTTCAATGCAAAGACTTGCTGTTGAATGAACTTTGAAATATTTGTGTAAGTAACTCATAAAGTACCTGCATTAGAAGGCGAAAGTAAAACTATATGTAATTTTCTAAAACTAATTTTTCCAACATTCTGGTGTGCGTTAAAATCCTTACAGTATTTAGTAATTGTTGAATTTGTCGTTTACATTTTTGTTGAAATTTACAAACTCTACATTTCGCTCAATTTTTCAAACCAATCGATGAAATTTAAATGAGTTGATTTGTTTGGAAAAATACAAAAAGCCTACTACACGGTTTAACATTTTCTTTAATTTAATTTTATAGGACTTCATGTTAAAAAATATTTTGTAAGAAAAATCTATTTTTTTTCTTTTAACAGCGAAGAATAAATTCTTAGGATTTCTTACTCATGAGCATGCAACATACGACTGGCCATACGTAAATATTTCTTTCTGGAGCCAAATTTCAACTTTTTGAAGGGTTTGGCCTTGTGATTTGTTTATAGTACTCGCAAACGCATGGGGAACAGGAAACTGGTTTCTTATATATAAAAAAAACTTTAAGAAAAATATATAAAAACAATATTGCATTTCTATTAAATAAGTATTTGTTATTTTAATCATTAAGTTGTTTTTTTTTTTAATAGTGGGTGTATTTTGTATGTTAAATAATAAAACTTGCAATTTTACGCAAAAAATTAATGAACATTTATTGTACGAAGCTACGCACCTTAGTAAAAATCAACTGTACTTTGTAGTCTCTTTTTTGATTTCGATCGGTCAACGTTTGGCTATTTTAGAGGGTGTGACGGACAGACTAACGGAAATCAAATAATTATATATATATATATATATATATATATATATAGAGAGAGAGAGAGAGAGAGATAGATAGATAGATAGAGAGAGAGACAGAGAGAGATAGTGAGAGAGAGAAAGAGGAAAAGAGATAGAAGAGAAGAGAGATAGAAGAGAAGAGTGAGAGAGAGAGATTACAAATTTTCATGTCAGAAGAAATATACTGACGTCAGCAATTATGAAACAAAATAAGTGTTCACGACATTCGTAATTAAATTAAAAATTAAACATTATCTTTCGTGAGTTTTAGTAACATATCTGGAGTCTGAAACGAATATCTGACCCAAAATAAGCAATATCAATTGAAAATGTGTGCGGACAAGAAGGCCTTAAAGCCACACTCGGCCTGGGATAGGTTTAATATTTATTCTATTACTTCCTTGTCAGCTTCATATATTATAGAATTCCTTTTGTTGTCAAACAGCGAACCCGGGCAAAATAAACGTATACCGGTGATTGATGATCCGTCAATCAAAGCCCCTCCTCATTTTATTAAATTTAATAGAATAGACTATACGTTTCGAAGTCTACCGCAGTGATCGAGAAGAATAGACGTTATTTATTTTCTTTTTTTAAATTCCTACTGAATCAGAAAAAAAGCTTTTGTCTTTATTCCGTGTTATATAAAATAAATATTTCAGCTCTAGAATCAGCAAACAATGCTCAGATTTCGACGTAAGCTATTCAAATTCAAATCACATTGCATTTAAAAGATATGAAGCCTACAAAGTAAGATATCCTGAAAACGTTTTGTCACTGGCATGCCCTGATGCTTGAAGGAGAGTGGATAAAATAATCTAATACAGCCGTCTCGCTGCTCAGGCAATTGTAACAGTTAAATGCTGTTACGATTACTGCCGACCTTGACAGAGACCAATTAAACCAGATAAAACCTCATAGTATTTAAATGTCTACTGTCCTCTTAATTGTTCTTTTCTCTTTCAACTCATTACTAATGTTTCTCTTCCTAATTCCGCTATATCCTGTAATGCCTTGCTTGTTAGTGGCTGTACTGACTTGCTTGGGGTGATACCGATTAAAAACAACAACAAAACAAAAAAACGAAAACAACAAAAAAGCAAAAAACAACAACAGATACACAGATAGAAACATAATAAAATTTAAGTGTAAACACATACATATGAAATATATCTATATTGCTGACATTACAGTTGATTTGTTGATTCGTTTTCTATGGATTATCAACCGTTTTCAGGTTATTTAAAGACAGAAAATATTTTTAGATTATAAAATTACATTTTTTTCTTTTTTTGTGTTTGTGTATGTATGTGTGACACTAATGGTTTAGTGGTGGATTAATGGATAGTGGCTCGGGTTGAAGAATCGGAGAGCCTAGTTCGAATTCCAATCGAATCCATTACATTCATATACGTGCTAATACACTTGGGAATGAATCCTCTTCTTCTCCCCCTCCAGCTATTGGTAAATAGCCGGACAGACCGGGTTCTATAGCCTTGGATGGCACTGGTCTACTGCAGAAAGAAAAGAAGCTACTCCTGGAAAATAATCTCCCTCGTTAGTCATGTATCGAAAGATACATGATCGCATAAATGTGTATCACGCATGGCACATAACTGACTGAAACATGTGTTAGTAATTAAGACATAGAAAAGGCGGGGAGAAAAGGTGAAGGCATATCTTTTTTAAGGGTATTTGCGCGTAAGTGAATATAATGAATCAAACATCAATTTGATGTTGGTTGGTTGGTTGGTTGGTTGGTTGTGTTTTATGGCATATCAACCACTGTGGGTCATTTAATGCCAAATTAAGGTATATATATATATATATATATATATATATATATATATATATATATATATATATATATATATACAGTACTATTAATTATAAATTATTTTTGCAAAAGCGTATAGCTGGCAACATTATTTTTCCGAAAACATTATCTGAAGCCTTGTTGTTGGACGTAGTCTATCGTCATACCCAGGATGCAAAACGTATAGCTGGCAACATTATTGTTTCAAAAATGTATAGCTGGCAACATTATTGTTTCAAAAATGTATAGCTGGCAACATTATTGTTTCAGAAACGTAAAGCTAGCAACATTGTTTCAAAAACGTATAGCTGGCAACATTATTTTTTCCAAAGAACGTATAGCTGGCAACATTATTGTTCCGAAAACATTATCTGAGGCCTTGTTGTTGGACGTAGTTTATCGTCATACCCAAGACGCGGATGTAGTTTATCGTCCTTACCCAGGACGCCGTCAATTTGAACTCGGCTCTCCAATTAACAATTCCGAGATATCATCCATTAGACCAGCCACAAATCCAAGCTTACAGCACCTGGTAGTCCCGAGCGGTCATCCATCTGAACCGACTTTACCAGACCGACTTGATTCGAAGTTTGAAATTCTTTTTCGGCTATATTTTTTTTACACATATTGTGGCCCAATAAAAGACTCAATGACCAATCAAGCAAGACGGTTACTAGAGAAGGTTGTGTGAGAATTGAGAGTAAGGAGCGCTATTTATGCGAATATGTAGAAAAGATGAGGGTTGAAAAGTTTAAGATTGTAGTAATCTGGAAAGCATCCTCGTGGGATTCTGTTCCACAAAGCAACAGTTCTTGATAAAAAAAAAACTGCCCGAGTGGAAATTACTTCTTACTAAAGATAGTTCCCCACAATATAGGCAGCGTGAGTGGGTCTTAGCTGCGAGGTTTAGATTGGGTGAATTGAGTAAACTCAGAACTTTTTGGAACATTTTCCTTGGAAATAGCGGCCATATCACATTGAAACATCGATTCTTGTCCGACCACAAAAGTTAAGCAACATTGAGTTTGGCCAATACCTAGATGGCTGACCGCTTGCGAATACCAGGTGTTGCAAAACTGGATGTGCGGTTTGTGTAATGGATAACGGCTCGGAATGGGAAATCGGAGAGCCGAGTTCGAATTCTAATCTAGTTCGTTATATTCACTACGCGCAAATACTCTTGGTAAAGATATGAATTTCCTTCTTCCTCCAGCTATAGGTTAAATAGTAGAAATTATCTCTAAAATTAAATCTCTTACAATTCAGAAATGTTTCAGCTTTTCATACCCTATAAGTGGTTGATAAGCCGTAAAATAAATGAATCAAAAGTTTACTGAAACTCGAACATTTGAAATATGATTTTCAGTGAAAATTTAACATTTGTAATATTAAAATCTGAAATTTGAACTTTCCTGATTCTGTAAGATATGGAAATATGAATCTTATCAAAAGTCTGGTATCTTTAATTTTATCCTTACTGCAAATCTGGCATTTGAAATTTGATTCTTACTTAAACACTAACATTTGAAATTTCATTCCTGCTTAAATACTAACATTTGAAATTTGATCATCATTGAAACACCCCATTTACATTTAAGTATTATATTAATTGAATGGTATTTAAATGTTACGGGTTTGTGCGTATTTTAGGGGTGGGTGTGTCTTCACATATTAAACAATTAAAGAGGAAACTTGAGTTTCTAATTTGGACCGTTCATTCTTTTTTATGGTGACTGTAGTGAAAAAAAAAAACGTCCTTAATGTCTCTTGGTCATGTCCATTTTCCTTTTGGTCCAAGAGTTAGGTTAAGTATATATCAGCATTGTATCAATGGTTGCGCTCAAGTCAGCCTTGCGCTAGGTTGGAATAACCAAAGGAAAGAGTCTACTTATTTTATCGTAGGATGGTTTAAACATAGTTATTGGATGTTCTTTTTTCTTGGTTTAGGAGGTAGGGTATAAGCAACGTTACAATGGTCGCGCTCAAGTCAGCCTTGCGCTGAGTTCCAACAACCATGTAGACAACTTAATTTATTTCATAGGCTAAGGTTTTGTAAGATACGTACAAAAGACATGAGTGGAAAAGTGAAAAGAGAGAGTCAGTAGTCAGTGGACCGAGGAGTCTAACGTTACCAGCGGGAACATAATTATCACGTGATACTACATCTTTCAGCGGGGAGGAAGTGAGACGGGAAAATGTTTGTCTTTTCATAGACTTCAACAGTGCCACCTAATGGTGTTTTACGAAGCCACATATTTCCGGTTCCTTTACTCTTAGCATAATGAGAATATGTTTTACTTTTTCATTTTTTTTTATTATTCGTTATAATTATTTTATTTATGATTTTTGTTTCGTCTCCCCACAGCACCGATTTACCGAAAATCTAACACATTTAAAAGAATATTTCTACTCAGAATGAGTAAAAGAGAGCAAGAATTCCTTATTAATAATGATGAAGGAGGGCTAGGAAAGCTTAAACCATATTGGGCATATTGAGGGTAAGAGAGATAGTGGGAGGCAACAAGACTAACCAGCTTGTGGGAATGGGTGGCGGAATGAGGTTAGTAGCTTTATTAAAGGGAGAAAACTGTTAAGAGCCGCACAAGATAAGACATTCTTGAGGGACATGTTCACCTATGTTTTGAAGGGACGGTGCACATTTGATATTTAATTGAACTCAAGCATTTTGAATTCGATTCTTAGTGAAACTAAAATTAGCTTATGCTCTAACGTTAATGTTGTGTGTCAGGGCGTTGAACCAGGTTGAGAGGAGGGAAGATACTTTGCAGTGCTGTTCTGCACACCGGGTTGCTTGTTAAATGTGCATTCTAAATGTTTATTTTCATATAGGTTTCCACAGCTTCCTAACTGAAGCCAGTGAGAAAATGCGTACCGAACACAACCAGGACCCAGTCACTATAAGCATATATTAAGTAACAAGTGAGAGATAGATAGATAGATAGATAGATAGATAGATAGATAGATAGATGGACAGATAGATAGATAGATAAAGTAAAAAATTATAGATAAATAGATATATAGATAAAAAGGATTATAGATAGATAGATAGATACAGAGAGAGAGAGAGACAGAGACAGAGATAGAGACAGATAGATAGGAAAGAAATGACAGAAAGAAATTTATAGAGTAATCAATCGATGAGACTAAAGTGAGACAGAAAGTTCCAACGCGTTTCTCAATGATAAAATCAAATTTAGAAAATAATAGAGTTGCCGCACGCGTGGCTAAACAAGCAGTTGTCGTTGGATAATAGAAATTTGAACGGGTTGCGTGTGTTTTTTCTATAGTCTCAGGGCGCCAGTGGCGTTTGTTTTTCTTTTGAACGAGGAATTTCAGCTAGGAAATTATTGGCTGCATCCAAACAAAGGCCTGACATTACAGAACTTCATAAGAATACATTTGTAAAGACGACACGATCTTCCAGTCTCCATCCGTGTTTGAAGATTGGAGTTTTAAAGAAATACTAACAATTACGTGTATAAACGCATATATATGATAATAATATAGTTTTAATGTTTGCTATATTTATGGGTTAAAGTGCTCAGTGTCAGTGATAGAGCGTATGTTAATATAAAAGTGAATACCCTGCGGTGACAGTCTGTTTCATGCTTAAACGCAGCCTTTAGGCCACCATATCCATTGATTTGATATTCACTTAGAAACATCACAAAGAAATACACCACTCTACTTGACAAAAACAAGAAAATTATATTAATTATTTATTACGAAAAATTTAAAACCGCTAACTGCATCGTCAAAAATAATAATTCACCTGCAAGATGTAAATTACAGAGAAACAATATTATTTAAGAATTTACATGTTCCTTAAGGAGCTGTGTTTCAGGCCAATACAAATTTGTAAATAATTATATTGGATATACTACAACACCTTTAACAAGACTCACATCTGTCTGACCATAGCTCAATTAGTGCTCATTTAAATACACATCGAGACCATCCAAACTCTATCTGCAATATACTCGTTGATAATATGATGTAATGAATATGCATACACATTGGTTCCCCCTCACAGTAATATGATTGGCTGGTGTCAGCCATAAATACAGATTGATGTGGAGGTACATGGACTATGCCTATTGTCTACGACTATTGCCTATTACCTCCCACTACGACGAGGACCAGTCCATTACGGTTACCTGCTAGATTGTCCTACCCGGTTACAGTAGTCAACAGCCGCTTTGCTACTTCGAACAAATATATCCCTTTCAAGGACATATCCTAATACAAATAGTATTATCCACATGTACAAAAAGCCTGAAAATAATGGAAGTATCATTAATAAAAAAAAAAGAAAAAGCCATCGCTCAATAATATCAACTATGAACACGGCCACAATATGCTGACCGTGTTTGAAAAATAAAACATTCCTATAGCTCTAGATACATACCAAAAACACTGCATATATTCAGTTAAAACTAAAATAAAATTCGTTCTTGATAATGTCTAAAAGTGTAGCCGAAAGAGCTTGAAAAACAATCGGTCATTTTTTTAATAATTTATGTCCTGAAAAGAAAAAAGTATACGAATACATGAGAAATCATATATAAAAAAAAAAAAACTAAACCACTATGTCCAAATTCTAAGGCACGTCGGATCTAATGACGGCTTCTCCCGCTAAGGGGTACGCAGGTTCGAATCCTGCTGGGGAGCTCATATTATTCTTTAATATGATTTCTCGAATATTCAAGGCGGTAGACGAAAATAAATAAGTATACTATTTAATAAATAAACTCAAATATGAGTATCCAATAAAAATAACGTTCAAAGTGATAAAAATCTGTCGGATTAATAAAAATAAAATTCATTACTTCTTTACAAATTGCTTTGTTTACGTTAGGATACCAAACGGAGCAGGTATGAATGTTTCGAGAATCTGAGAAAGATTTGTGCTTGTAAGGCACTATTGGAATTGCCTGATCGGCGACGCAATCCGTGACTAACTCGTTCTAAACCACGTCGGAACTTCACGATGTATTTTCCATCCAAGGAGGACGTAGGTTCGAATTCTGTCTGAGATGGCATATTTTTCTGTAATAGAATTTCTCGAATATACAGGCCGACAGACGAACATAAATATATATATGCCTTTTAATAGGTAAACGGAGCTTAATCCCGTTTCTCATCTAGCCGAATTGGATGCATACTGGATCGAACGACGGTTTCACCTACAAAGGGGAATGCAGGTTCGAATTCTACAATAGAGTGCATTTTTATTTAATACAAATACTTGAATATTAAGTACGATAAAATAAAAATAATGGTTAAAATAAAATGGAGCATTTATTCAAATATGGGTATCCACTAAAAATAACGATTAAGTAATAAAACCTATCGGATTAATAAATATAAATCTATCACTTTATATATATATATATATATATATATATATATATATATATATGTTTCATGCTGGATGCAATCGTCAGGCCGCCTGACGATTATGTCTAGTATGAAACAGCCTGTCGCCTCTGAATGTTGACTTCAATGCTCACTTTTATATTTATATTTACATACGCTCTATCTCTGATATTGAGCACTTTATCCCATAAATATAGCACACCTTAAAACTATATTTCTTTATACATATATATATATATATTAAATCTTCCTATATATATATATATATATATATATATATATATATAAATTCTTCCTATATATATATATATATATATACACACACTACGTGCCAAATTATTATCGAAATAACTTTTTTTCTAATATTTCAAAATTCGTCCAATCAATTCACACAAAATTTTTACACAATGTTGGCAACACTGGCTTGCGAAATCACTGAAATTTTCCTACTGATCTGCGCAATGTAAACAAACTGGCGCCATATTTGTTATGAGCACTGTGATTTCAGTGTGCCAAATTATTAGAAAAGTGTAAGAATTTAGTGAAAAGATGGGCCATAAAAGCAGTTTAAGTGATGCGGAAAAGAAAAATATCACATCAGAACTCTCAAAAGGTAAATCTACCCTAGGAATTTCTAAAATGATAGGGAGGTGTCATCAAACAGTGAAAAAGTTCACCACCGACCCTAGAGAAGTACGCAAAAGAACAGATAAAGGTAAGCCGAGTGTTATTTCACGTCGTCTCATGTCATAAATTAAATGAAAGGCCACGAAGGACCCTGGACTTACCAGTCAAGAGCTTTTCAGTCGGATGGGGATCCTACTGTGTTTAAACGTACTCGGTGTCGGTATCTGAGGGAAATAGCAACAACAGTCAAACTTGTATCGAAGCCTCCGTTGACGAGAAATCACATTCAAAATCGCTTGAAATGGACCGAGGACAATATGACTTCTCTAAAGTTTTGTCCACAGACGTAACTCGAGCAACACTTGATGGGCCATATAGATGGTGCAAAGGCTGGGTAATGAATGGACAGAATCGCCATCAGCGTTTGAGACACCAACAAGGCAGTGGAGGCATAATGATCTGGAGTGGTATTATTGGAAAAAACATTAGTGGGCCCATGGAGAGTACCAGATGGCGTCAAAATGACTGCTGATGCATACATAGCTTTTATAAAGGAGCATCTTGAACCGTGGATGAAAAGGTAAAAAGTTGCCTTCAGAAGGGCCAATGTTTTTATGCAAGATAATGCTCCCTCACATACTGCTCACAAGACTACTGAATATTTGAAACAGTTAGGCTTCGATGGACCTCGAAATATGAAGTGGCCAGCAAATTCTCCGGATTTGAACCCAATCACAAACCTTTGGAGCATCATAAAGCGAAGACTGTACGCCAACGTACGACAATTCAGGAGCAACGCTGAGTTGTGGGAAGCAATTCTTGCCATATCTCACGGCATTACAGCAGATGACATCCTACAATTAACAAACTCTATGGATCGTCGACTTCTTCAAGTAATTTCAAAATAGGGAAAACACATTCCCTATTAATTTGTTTAAAACTGTGCCTTTGTTTGTATCTGTTATTATTTGTTTGATTATCTTATTTATTAGGTTCTTTTGATCATAAACATTCATGTGCAACATTAATAAACGTTTTGTTTGCTCAATTCTGGAAATTTAACTAAACCTTTCTAATAATTTGGCACGCTCAAATCACCATGCTGATAAAAATATGGCGCCAGTTTGTTTACATTGCGCAGATCAATACAAAAATTTCAGTGATTGCGCAGGTCAGTGTTGTCATCAGTATTTATATATGATAGGCCAGTGAAATATATTTAAGAGATAAAAAAAAAATATTAACAAACAAACTAATAACATATATTGCAGTGATTTTCTAAGCGTAGCTCAGATGTGGCACAAGGCCGAAAGTGTAGGATACTTAATGAGGATCGATCCCACTACTCAGTTGTAATAGTTTTAGCGAGACATTCTTGCTAACCATAACACTACCCCGAAGTGCCCAAATAGTATTTATTGTATATTAGTGGGTATTTTGACCAAATGGAAGACTGATAAGAAAGTTTTAAAAAATGGTATTTTCGGACATGCTTCTGTTTTTTCTCAACGAAGCAAGAAAAAAATGAAGTGTTTTTATTTCTGAGGAATATGTTTGTTTTTTCATGTTTTTTTCATGTTTTTTTCTTTATTTTTTGCATGTGTTATATTACCGAAGACATCTGGGTCTAGTTGTTTGCCATGATATTATAGAAGTCTTCTACCAACCCCCTACAACCGTAATCGTGCCAAACAACTACACAGTTTCTGAAAGCTTCTAGCACCCCCGAAAAACATAACCCTGCCAACAATTCAACAGCCGTTTGTAACGCATTCTTTATAGGAACGATCTTTGTCAATGTGATATTTTAGTTCATGCAAATGGCCGGATTAAAGAATGTGCTTTAGAAGTCTGTAGCAACCGGTTGGAAATTGGGTGGGTCTGCAAGCTGGGCCACCTCCAGAAGAACCGGGTAAACGTATTTTATTTGTGAATGCTTAATCTGTTCTACAGGGATGAAATATCCGAAGCATGTACACAGATCGAAAATGGCACAACAGAGAGAAAAATAAAAAAAATGAAATACGATAAAAAAAAAATAAATAGAAATTAAAATTTCAGTGTTTATGCAGAGACGTTAAAACTGTAGAATTGAAGCCTCGTCGAGAAAAAAATATGGGCTCTCAGAAAAGACTTGAACCTGCGTCACCTGTTGGCAAAGGGAGGGCGGGCGTCGTTAGATCCGAAATGTTGTAAACCGTCTCGGTCACGAAAAGTACCAATGATCAAGCAAAGATAAACTGTGACTTATCAAGGCAAATCTTTCACAGTCTCGCGAAACATTCACTTTCGAATCCTGCCGGAAAGCGTGTATTTTTTAATAAAATTTCTCAATTATTCAGGCTGAAAAGCGAAAATAAATAAATATAGTGCTTAATAAATAAACGGGACGTTTACTCAAATATGTTTATCCACAAAAAATGACGTTTAAGTAATAATATCTGTCGGATAAAAATCCATCACTTCTTTAGAAATTGCTTTATTTACGTTTAGATATGAAACTAGACAGATATGAATATAATAACGATTTGCTTCCTGGATCCCTTATCGCTCATCCGAAGGCAAAGGGATCTAGTATCTAGCTGTATAATATTTATTTTAACAGCTGATGTGAGTTTTAGCAGAAGGTATCAAGTATGAAGTAGTCAGTGAGATCAAACTTACGATTCAGGTATAATGAGTTGCGCAACAAGATCTCTAACCATCCTCAGACAACGCAGTGACCCAATGCTTAATTGTAAATCAATGTTTAATTGTAAATCTATGTTTAATTGTAACCCAATGTTTAATTGTAACCCAATGTTTAATTGTAAATCAATGTTTACTTGTAAATCAATGCTTAATTGTAACCCAAAGTTTTATTGTAAATCAATGCTTAATTGTAAATCAATGTTTAATTGTAACCCAATGTTTAATTGTAACCCAATGTTTAATTGTAAATCAATGTTTAATTGTAAATATGTATAGCTAAATGATAAGTCACCACTTCTTGCTTCATGACTGCGTGCAGAATCTATTTTGACAGATCCTATCTGAAAGAGTTTGTAGCCAGTTTATTTGTTCCAATGAAACAGCGAACAAACGTAACAGAATCGATATTTTTTATCGACTAATCCCAGGCATTATATACAATAGACAACGCTGCATTATTTGGCTAGCTGTTTTTTTTTTTATTTTAAGTTTAACGGGTTCTTACTCTATTATTCCTAATTTATATTCCCCGATTCTTACGAATTTATTTTGCCATTTCTCTTGGATTATTCTGTTTGTTAGTCTCTTGCATTCTGGTAACGCCTACCAGCCTCTCCAAGATTGCCCAATGCTTGGCATGAAATATATTTTAGTCTTTACCTCAAGTAGATATAAAATTTCTAAAGCTGATTTTCAAAGCGGTCAGAACCATTACACCTGAAATACTGGCGCTACACTATATTTTGGCAAGACAGCATCCCCTGATTAATGCTTGGTGAGTATGAAACTGGAGTCATTGCCTCAGATTGATATAATAAAATTTCAAAGATAATTAAAATCCAGAATTGTCAAAGCAAGCAGACCACCTGGAATATTGGCGCCACAAACTCTTTAGGGAAACAACATTTACGATTGGGGTTTGATTTGTGACAATTTTAAACCCGTACAAGGTGTGAAAATATCCTTTGTTAATCAATTTTCTAATGATATTTTTTTCATAAGCGAAGGAAAGGCGGTAATATACCCAAGATGATTACTGGGATTGAAAGACAATGAGAAGACATTAGTGAGGAGAGATGACAATAAAAGAACAGATTTTAGAAAGACATAATATAGGGATTGACGTTGCATTTAGATTTTAGAAGATTGTAGGTGACAGGGCAGCAAGAAACCAGAAGAGAGTTCTCTAACCAGAGTTAAATAATTGTATTCGATAGATTGGTGTAGCAGGTAGTCTAAGATCAAGATTACTATTGGATTAAAATCAGGAAAGTAAGTAATATGAAATCGCTCCATTATCATCCCCAAATCAAGGTAATTCACACATAATAGAGGCATGAAAGCTATGGATATGTATGATATTATACTAACAAAGGCTAGGCAACTTATTCAAACACATCAACTAAGTACAAATATTTGGTATAAGTACGCTAGGTCTTCAAAACAAGAGACATTCGTAGATTAGAGTTTGGTTAAATCATATCTGTTTAATTGTATATCAATGTTTACTTGTAAATCAATGCTTAATTGTAACCCAATGTTTAATTGTAAATCAATGCTTAATTGTAAATCAATGTTTAACTGTAACCCAATGTTTAATTGTAACCCAATGTTTAATTGTAACCCAATGTTTAATTGTAAATCAAATCAATGTTTAATTGTAAATATGTATAGCTAAATAATAAGTTAGTTCAATCCCTGGGATTGGTAGTGCTGATATTCTCTGTTTCACTAGAAGAAACACCACAAAGATAAATAAGACTGATTAATATCATTTGCTATGAAATTAACCCCAGGTATGAAAAGCGGAACTGAGAACAATCCAAGCGCGGGGTTTGACGAAAGTGATCGGCTCGAAATTCAAAGGCGATTACTGAATGTGAAAAAAAAAGACCACATGATACAAAGGTTGAAACGTTATGAATATAACAACCAAGATGGCGGCCCTGATCTGACATTTTGTAATATGATGTTCCTTTATGACCAAGGCAATCTTTGTTCACTATAGTTTTCTTTTAGTTAATATCTATGAATAGTCACGATATAGTGTAGTGGTTGCATCCTCCACAGTTAAACAAGGTTGCTATTCAAGGCTAGACAGGAGTGTTTACTCTTCTATTTAGCCAAATCGCTCGTATAAATTGCAAAGCATATAATCATGAGAGTTTTGTAGCATTTATTTCTTACATCCTAAGCCATGATAACACAGCAACTTTCATAAAGAGCTAATATTAAACAGACTTGTTATTCTATTCAGAGCTTCCTTTCATTCTCTTATTATTCACAATTGTCTGCTGGACGAGAATATATTCTCATCGTAATTTCTATGAGATGATAGTGATTTCATAATGACACCATGTTCCCAGCTTCCGACAAACGGCTTTTCGCCACTAGATCGCACTTAGTTATTAAATCGATTTCAGTTTGACAGCAAAGTGGGGTTCATCAGTGGATAAGAGCGGGAATTTTAACCTCGGACGACCTGCTGTTGAATTCGGGCCAAAGTTTTATGCGCAGAGCAACATGGCGAAAGGTACTGAGGCAGGGATGGCGGGAAAAGTCGGAAATACTATCGACAAGAAAAAAGGGGAGATAAATCCTTCTTATTCAGGATATTGATGACTTACTGTTTAATGCAAATGTGGTTTTAAGCAGGAAATTACGCGTATCTTCAACGATAAATGATGAAGAAATAAAGAGTGTTTAGTGACCAGCGTTATACTGATGTTCATTACGCGCCCTAGGACTAAGGCCTTGAACCTGACACTGTTCATCTTAATAAATATCAACACATGTAGAAATGCTGAAATACGTGAGCGGGCTGAAAAGTCCATAGTCCTACTATGAAGGAGTGATACTAAAGCTGTGAAATTTTGCATGGTTTAATTTCATCACTTCTTATTGGTAATTACATTGTTCTTTCTAGATAAACTGAAATTTACTGTCCGAAGAAGACTTCAAAAACAACCAGTAGCGAGCTTTCTTGAAAATGGATAAAATTTGCCATCATAGTCCTATCGATTACCTGCAGCAGAAAGGGTTTATCCCCCAAGAACATTTATGCTGATATAGGTGCTACATTAGGGGGTAATGCTCAAGTGCAAAAGGGGGTAGCTGAATTTAGGACGGGAAGGTAGATTCCTGAAGATGACTCAAGATGTGGACATCCTTTTACTACTATCACTGAGAACAAAACTGATTGTGTCCTCCACATATGTGATGATGACGGGCGATAGACTATAAATCAAAAAGCATATCCGATGCGAGAGTTGAGAGTATTCTACACAATGAACTTGACATGACGAAGATTTCTGCTCATGTGTTTTGACACCTGATCAAAAGCCCACGGGCTTATTATATCACAATCTGACATTGTTTGAGTCACATCCAGCTGGGTTTTCATTGAACCTTACTTAACCCAGGATGAGTGTTGGGTTCATCCCTTCAAACCGGAGACAAAGAGACACTCCATGCAGTGAAGTCATCGCACCACACCTTGGAGATGCAAAAGGCATTGTGTTTATTGACTATCTTCAACCACACCATCAATGGACAGACTTATGCCAACTTACTGAGGGAGTTGCAAAAGGCTATCAAGACCAAACGTCCAGGAAAACTGAAGAAATAGCTCTTATTTCACCAGAACAATGCTTTAGCACACAAGTCATTGGTTTCAGTAACGTGACTGTGGCTTTGAACTGCTCCATCACTCTCCCTATGTTCCTGGTTGGACTATCATCAGTTCCCTAACGGGAAAACACACTTCGTAGTGATAATGATATCATATACGCAGTTGTTGAAATTTTCGACTGACAGGATGAACAGTCAATTTGAACAGTCAAATGCCAGTTTATTATTTCTTTATTATTTGTATATTTTAAAATGTTATCCATATTATCATTGCCTGTGTAGACTACGCGAAAGGTCAATCGATTTCGCGATAAATCGCCAGACTATGAGATTTCCACAGACTTCTTCATTATTCAGCTGTTTGATTGATTGACTCGTTTTCTACGGGTACTCAAACCTTTGCAAGTTATTTAAAGCCAGAAAATGATTTTACATTGTAGGAATTATTTTTTCAGATAATAAAATTTTAGTGATACAAGTATTACTATTTAACCCATAGCTATGGGGAGAAGATGTGTATGCATGCTTTTCCCAAGGGTATTTGCGCATAAGTAAATATAACGAACCCAACTGGAATTGGAACTTGGCTCTTTAATTAGCAATTCCGAACCGTTATCAATTACACCACCTGCACATCCAAGCTTACACACACGAGCATTCACCCATCCAGGTTCCACGTTGCTCAACTTCGGTGATCATACGGGAACTGGTATTTCAAAGTGATGCGGCCGTATGACCATTATTTATTAAGTCAGTGATTTATGTGTCGTTCATCATTGAGGTTCTTTTTCATAAAGGTCTTGCGAGATTAAAGTTCACCCCAAATATCAAGTGAAGCTCATATATATGTCCACGGATAAAGATGCTGGAATAAAGGCCGCTTCCCAGGACCGATCCAGAAAGAACCACACACCTCCTGGCATACTCTATCTTTACATGAAAAACTAAGAGCAAAAATAGAATATCGGTGCCATGCCTGTGTTGGAACTGCCAAATCGTCTCTTTCCGACCTTGACAAATTTCAAAATCGTTTGTGGGCGATTAATTATTTTCAACTACACAATTCTTTTTCCCCACAGACGCAACGTCACAAGGCTATTGCCACACTATCGCTATTTTCATTCCAAATGTTCAAATGAGCTACATTTCTACCAGTTCAGACCCATACAACTAACAGCCGCCATACGACCTACACAGGTTCGGATCACTATCATTTTCTTCGGGTTCCATTGGTAAGAAAGAAAATCCACTCAGACATCTTTTTCCCCAAAATTTTTGCTTTGTGGAACGAAGTCCGGTAAATGCGCCTCTCCAATCACTACAATCTTAGCCTCTTCAAGTCTTAGGTCAGCCGTTATCTATCTTACAGAAACTCATAGATCTGCACTTACTTTATCCTCTTCAATACATCATCATCATTCAGTAAACCTCTAAGTGGCTTTACGTCGAGGCCGGTCAGCATCTAGATGGATGAACACTTGGGAATACCAGTTGCTTGAATGTTAGTGTGCTGTAATGGATCTGAGGCTTGAGATGAGAAATCAGAGGGACGATTTCAATTCCAATTTCGGGTACGTTACATTTCATTTTGGCGCAAGTACTCCAGCAGAAAATATGAATATACCTCTCCCCCCATGTATGGGTTAAATAGTAGTTGTATCTGGAAATCATTATGATCTTAAAATATATTGTTGATAGAATTCGAAAGTATGTTTTGGCTTTTATTATTACTGAATTCTTAGAATAATTCGTATTTTGTCAGATTAAGTTTCGGCTTCAAAATGTTGATAAGTCGTAAAAACAAATCGCTTAAGTTGCTTTTGGGTCATGTATTGTTGAACGTTTTGCATATATACATATAGTGTTTATTCAAAAATTATAACATATGCATGTTATAACATCACTACAAAAATAACCAATTTGTTTCAACACTTCTGGTGTCTTGTGAAGTGATGGTGTTGATTGTAGAATCAATCACTCTTTATTCTACAATCAATACCATCATTTGACAAGATACCAAAATTGTTGAAACAAAAAGGCTATTTTTGTAGTGATTTTATGACATATTTGTGTTATAATTTTTGAATAAATACAATTTGCTCTGCTCTGTTTTGAACACTCCTTTAAGAAGTGTTTTTGGTTATTGGAATTTTATTCTGTCTACACCAATCATGTACTTGTACACACACACACACACACACACACACACACACATATATATATATATATATATATATATAAGTATTTTTGCCAAGACACAATCTGGATATATAAACTGATAATAGGTCAAGATTGTCAATCTCACAAGTTTCACTGTACAGAATTGGAACGCTATGAAATCTTAGCTACACGGAAGCAACTAAGGTGAAGAAGTAATTTCAAGGTAATTTATATGGAAAATTTATATACGAATCATTTCCCCTCGGCTGTCCGGAAGTAGAATGTGCTTATAAAACCTTAACTAAGCCAGAATAGCACAAAGCGAAGAAGCTATTAAATGGTAATTTAAAAGATAAAATTACGATATGAAATGCTTACGCTGCTATCCAGATATAGAACATTCTTATAAAACCTTTACTTAACCAACATTGCATGAAACGAAGATGTTATTCCATAGTAATTTATACGAAGAAATGATATGTGAAAATTTTAGTCCTTTGTCAGAATAAAACTTTCTTATGAAACCTGTGATAGCATAAATCGAAGAAGTAGATCTATATAATTTTTTTGTTAAGCATTTCACCCTAAACAAGACAGCAGTGCCACTAGCACGCAGGGTTTACGGAGAGTGAAAATGAAAGAAAAAAATGGTTGCAGAGAAGATTGAGGAAAGGAAAAATAAAAACTACATGGATCAAGGCAATAGAATATGGCGATTGACTTTGCATTTAAATTTTTGAACATAGCAGTTATCAGGGAAGCAAGTGAAAGGAAGTGTGTTCCAATATCAGGAAGTGCGAGGAAAGAAACTCTTGAAGTAGAAATGGCGGTTACATTTAACGATTTCAACAGTAAAAGTGTGGGACCTAGATGCCAATCTAGTTGCGCGCTTAAATTCATGAAGTCGATGTACCAGGGAAAAAAAATTATCAGAGCTTTAGCCATGAAAATATTCGTAGAAAAGACAGAGGTAAGCCACTTCATGTCTGTGAGAAAGTGACTGGTCTTGAGAAGCCAATTCAGGATCGATTACATGACAGATCCTTCTTTGGATTTTGAGAACCTCAAGATGAATGGCAGGGGCATCAGACCAGATATGGCAACATTATTCAATGCAAGGAAGAATGGTAGATTTGTAGTTGGACTGTCACGAGAAATACCTTCTGACAAGATAGAGTGACCCAACTTTCCTTGAAATTGGTTCACTGTGTCGTGCCAGTGTGTATATAAAAAAACTATGTAAAATTTTCCCTGGTATCCGCATGTACAGCTTTCTTATGAAACCCTTAGTAAACCGGGATAGCGGAAATTGAACATGTAGTTCTGTAGTAAATACTATGGATTATTATATGGAAAATTTTTACCCCGATGCAGTGCGGGCTTATGAACCCTTTACTAAGCTGAAATTGCGTAAAGAGAAGTAGTAATTCTATCGTAATTTATATTGTAAAATTAGAGATGGTAATTTTATCCACACTCTGAAAATAATGTATTCGTATGAAACTTTAACTACTTTGAAATAGCCAAAAGCGAAGAATAGTAATTTATAGTGAAAAATCTACACAGAAGAATTATTACTGTATTTATTTATCGGATATTTGGTTTCTCAACCTGGAAACAGGCAGATATAGAAAAAATAGTTTACCTGCTATGGGATGCCCAGAAAACTTTTCCATATAAATTAATAGTAATTAATTCTTTGCTTTATGCAAGTTCGAATAGTTGAAGAAACCTGTGTTTATTTAAGGTTTTATTAGGTTGGTGCAAAAATAATGACGTAATAATGTCGTTTTTTGACGTATTTTTTAACCTCAAAAAACGACATTATTACGTCATTATTTTTGCACCAACCTAATAGTAAAAAAAAAAAAATGAAGCGATCTTTCGAAACATTAACACAGTATATGCTGACACACATCCGTGAGGTCTGCCAGACATGTAGATTCATACTGTCTAAAAACAGGCACATTACTCTCAATCAAAGATGCCACAGCATATTTTGCAAATGACCTGGACAGACTTTTACTCAAATTTCAATAGGAGTGCTCTCGAAGGGTTGGTCACAGGCGGTTGGCAAAGATAATGAAATTATAATGTTTACTTTTGAGAGGAAATAAATTTTGAGCGATACATCGTCTAGCGGTAGTGTCCAGGACATTCTGCCAATTCCATGCCAATGTCAATCGTGGCACTTTGCCTATCCTTTCATTTCAACTCAGCATCTTTATGGGATGAGCAGACGGATGAAACTGTCTTTCAGTGTTTACGGGCAGTTACCAGCAACGCCAGTTGTTGATGGTCGAACGCAACACAGAACTAAGGTTTAGAACACTGATCTTTAAAGAATCAAATTTTATTTTGCTTGAATGATTTTCGGAGTACAAATTCCAAAAACTTGATTTTTTTCACCTTCATTTGACCTTATATCATCTTTATCTTCTTCATTTATGAACCGTGTGTCTTCAGAACCTGGACGATTCGAAGTTTCTACAATTCCGTCCCTTGTTCTAAGAAATCTTTTTCACTCTTTCATTTCTTCGGCTTCCTGTCCTCTTGTTCCCTACCTTGGATCTGTATGCGTTCGGAGATAGGGTAGACTAACCTGTAGGCAGCACATCCGGGCTATTCCATCATTCCCGTAGACAGCACATCCGGGCTATTCCATCAACCATTTTCTCTTATAAAAGACAGAATACGTCTGCCCCTTTTTTTTTTAATCATGGAACCAATGGTAACGGCAGACGAACGCCCTCAGCCTTTTGAAGGGAAGTGGTGGGTTTCTTTACACAACTCTTTTTCTTACGCTTGTGGCAAAGTGTCGCAACCCCCATTCTCTGGTGTGAAACGGATGGTTTTTCTCCCGTTGCTAGGTGTGGAAAAAATGATGGTATGGAAGTCTCGAATGAAAGGAATCTTGCATTGACTCAAGCCTTGTGAGTGAAATTGAGTGAATGTTCGAGAAAACTCGTAGAAAATATGTGCCTTCCGACAGTATCATACACCTTCGACGATTTCAGGCCGGAAAATGTAATTAATACTTTTTATTTGAAAAACAATGAATTTACTTAAAAAAAAATTATATATATATATATATATATATGTATATATATATATATATATATATATATATATATATATATATGCATACGCAAAAATTACCCTTTCTCAGTGCTGAGCGCCAAGCGCCGATAGCCAAGGGGTTAGAATCTCCGGCTGATGCCAAATCTGAGTCGGTCGGGTATCTAGCACACTGATGAGCTGTGATACAGCGAAACAGTCTGTCTATGCGTGACTATATATATATATATATATATATATATATATATATATATATATATAAATAAGCGTCAAGAATTACTTTAAACCAATTTTGGGAAATAACAAAGATAGGATATGTCTGTCCATTTTTTTAGGAATTTTTTCCACCTTCAGACTAAGTTGTTTTATGTCAGAATTAAAATTGGTAAACTTTTCTCATTTTTTTTTATATCCATGTCACGAGAATCGATATCAAGATTTGTGCGTTTAGTCAGTTTGTCAAAATACGTTTGGCCAATTTTAATTTTCCACGTTTTGCTGTAACCAATTTCAAGTCGGTTAAAGGTGGCGTCATTTACGAGTGCAGGTCTAAAATTATCCGCACTTTCGGCATAGCATATCATTAGGTTTGCTACACTACTCTTCTGCTCTGAGGAACTGAAAGCTTAATTCCGATTTTCTCTGATCGGAAGGTGTGTCAGGGAAATTCATCAAAATCTTTTAAAACAGTGCACTACTGCATAGAAGTTATGTATAAGTGGCTGAACAGGCGTGACGCACGGAGAAGGGGCAGGACGGCCGTCAGCCCTTACCACTGACGAGAAGAATCAGCAAACTCGAGAGACGGTAATGGCGAACCAGAGAAATATTTGTGTGTGTGTGTGTGTGTGTGTGTGTGTGTGTGTGTGTGTGTATATATATATTTCATATATATATATATATATGAATATCTATATATATGAATATATATATATATATATATATATATATATATATATATATATATATATATATATATATATATATAATGTGTGTGTGTATGTGTGTATTTAGATATGATGATGTACTAGATTTTAATCTCAACCCACTTGGTAAAATTTCTCAACCCACTTGGTAAAATTTCGACAGTTAGATATATAAAACTTCCACACTGGTTCCTAAGCCAACGTATTATATATATATATATATATATATATATATATATATATATATATATATATATATATATATATATATATATATATATATAGTATAGGATTTGTGTATACGGAATAAATTCCAATGACCCAAAATACCATTCTGAAAAGAGTGCTAAATACGGAGTAGAGCAAATATAATTATTTATTCGAAAATTATAACATAAATATGTTATAAAATCACTAAAAAAGCCATTTAGTTTCAAAACTTCTGCTCTCTTATCAAGTGATGATGTTGAATGTAGAGTAAGGAGTTTTAAAAGGTTCAAATCAACCAAAGACTCCTTGATAGCGGAAACATAGGGAAGTTTTTTACGTTGATTTGAACCTTTTAAAAGTCTTTATTATGTTATAATTTTTGAATAAATTATATATATATATATATATATATATATATATATATATATATATAACGAGCAAAAAATGAAATTTTTTTCTATTTTATACTCTTTTTGGAACCTACTATTATCTACTTTTAATCATCAATTTGTTTGCAATTAAGATCCATTTTAATCGCATTCCATTTTCCCTCCTCATTCGCTATTTCTGAAATTGTGTTTACATTATTTTGTTCTATTCGCCAGCGTCCACCTTTTGATAAAGTGTTGGCCGAAAGGGTTTCCTTCAAGGCATAATGACATCTTTATATATATATATATATATATATATATATATATATATATATATATATATATATATGTGTATAGGTATAGATAGATAGATAGATAGATAGATAGATAGATAGATAGATAGATAGATAGATATATATAGATAGATATAGATATATATTCTTTTATTTAGAAGAGAAATATATGCTAGCAATGATCATTTCGCTTTGGTGTGTTGAATGCAGTAGTTATGCACAAAAATAAAGATTTGTCTGACTTTTGATAAAGACTAAATTTTTATGACCAGAAGATAAGGTCAGAACATTTTCGAAACTGCATGACATCGGGATTGCTCCTGTCGGTTGTGGCGAGTACTTACTGGCAGAGGTCACGAGCTGTTGACAAAGTGGCGTATGAACAAGATTGTCAATGCGAGAATTGAAAGGATGCTTTCCTGCCAACTTCAAGCGAACAGAAACTTACTGCAGAACGAGTTGCAGATCGTTTTAATCAAGGAAATAATGTACGTCACTTCAGGGATTCATTATCTTGGGGATGCAAAGGTACTAGGAGACCCGTACGTTGCCAATTCATGGGAAAATGTTTTGGTAAAACTGGAACCTGTTATTCACATGGACGTAATTTCGTTAGATCAGACAGTTAATTACTATACGCAATACACATTTGGGCGATCATGTCTCTTTCGATCCATGACAGACTAGGTTGATTTTTTTTAAGTTAGTATGTTTCCGTTTCTTTCTACTGTAGACTGGTTGGCAATCAAGGCTATAACCTATATCCTGGTATTCATCTCGTAGCTGAGAGGAAAATATATGGATACATACCTTTCCCAAGGTTATTTGCGCTTAAGTGAATGTAACGACCCCAACAGGAATTCGAACGCGGCTTTACGATTTCTCATTTCTAGCCTTTATCTATTAGACCACCACATCCTTAGTTTGGGTATCTAAGCAATATTGAAGACTAGGTATACCTATAAAAATAATTTCCTCTGATTATAGTCGTATATCATAGAAGAACAATGTTCTACCAAATCGCACGGGTTGAATGTGAACAGACTAAGAAATAAGAAAGCCTCAATAGTGATTTTCCAAGCGTAGCTTAGATGACGCACAAGGCCGAAAGTATGGGGCACCCAGTAAGAATCAAACTCACTACTCAGTCGTAATTGTTCTAGCTGGACAAGCTTGCTAAACATTACACCGCCTCAGATGTTCAAAGAAGGAACTCAATATATTAAACTAGCCACCCAATCAGATAGAAATTCAGAGTCTGTCTATATTTCTGAGATGAGGTATTATGTACATTATTTATATTATTCGGTCTATTGTCCTCATCTTTGTCGCCATATTTATCACAACGTTTCGGCCGTTGTACACTCCGGCCTTCTTCAGGTGGTTGGAATTTCGAACTGAACCCTTTATTTCGCTCACTGGGGTAGACTGTTCTAGTTCCACGTGCCATGCTTGATGGATGTCAGTTATCGGTTATCTCTTGCTAATTTTCCCTCTGAAAGTTCTCCACTGCCTTAACCGGGTATTGAACTCACACTCTCTGGGTCCTGTCACTGGATCTAACCAACGCCTTTATCTACTGTGCCATGTGTCCTTGAGGATATCCATCAAACATGGCACGTGGAACTAGAACAGTCTACCTCCGTGAGCGAAATAAAGGGTTCAGTTCGAAATTCCAAACACCTGAAGAAGGCCGGAGCGTACAACGGCCGAAACGTTGTGATAAATATGGCGACAAAGATGAGGACAATAGTCCGAATAATGTAAATAATGCAGATAGAAATTATATTAAACCCTTATAGAGCAGCATTGCATCAACAACTTGCGACGGAAAATCTCAGTCGCATAGCTTGCAAAAATTACTGGAGCTGCTGTTTTGATTTTAGAACCAGATCCCAGGAGAAAGATTTCGAGGGATATTGAGGGTTTTTCCTTGATTTGAATTCTTCTTTTACTTTATCTATCCTTTTCTGTAAATATGGGGATGTTTTTTACCGACACATTTTTATGCGGGAACAAGTTCTTGGAAAACGCGCCAAGTGAAACAAATCGACATGACATTCAAAATATTTCAACAATTGGAAAATTGACATAAAACTGAAAACCTAACACAACCAGATAATCTACACAATTATTAAGAGAATTTTGAACATAACTAATGAAAGTGAAAATGGCTCAAACACACGAAAATTTAAATCCAATTTGTTTTTTTTATCGGAAATAAAAAGAATATGGTGCCAAATATATATACTGAAAACATGAACGAAAATTGTTTGGTCTTACAGAAAACATATAGAGACACACACACACACACACACATATATATATATATATTTAGGTTAATGCAAAAATAATGTCGTTTTCTCACATATGTTACTATGTGAGAAAACGACATTATTTTTGCACCAACCTAATATATATCATCCACAGAGAAACTGTTTCGGTGTATCACAGCTCATCAATGCGGCTAGATGTCCGGTTACCACTATCCAGGATCGAAACCCGGCTGAATTAAAGTCAATCGGAGATTCTACGCCTAAGCCGTTGGCGCACGGGAGGGATGAAGGTGTATTTCCAGCGTATTTATTTTTAGTAAACTAACAGTGACTGCGAGAACTCGATTCGCTTTATCGAAGAGTCTATATATATATATATATATATATATATATATATATTACTTAAAACGAATTTGAGGGGTTAATCAGTGGTCTGCGTTTACTCAAGGTGTATAATTTAAACTGGGAACCGTCTAATTAGTAACTATATACTTCGGAAGATTAACCCCAACATCACTGTTTATTCCTCGTCTCGTTGAAAAAGGACTCAGACGTGTCCGAAAATCCCTACTTTAAAATATTTCTCTTCCTGCTTCAATTTAGTCAAAAGGTTAATATATAATAAGTAACAGGAACCTTATTGCCAATATTGTTATCAATTTGTTAGGTTTTTTTCCTCAAATTTTATTAACTATTAAATCTACACATATATGGAAAAAATTGCACATGCCTTGCGTTTATTATCATGCTTTCCCACTCTGTATACTTATTAATCCTATTTTGGGGCAAGCAGTTAGAACTTTCGCTTTCCGACTATATAACCCCGGTTCGAATCTCACCATGACAGATTTTTCAGGACGGTGTCATGATGATATTATCGAGCTGTGGGAGCGGTGGTCCCAGTGTACGGCACCTTTGGAAAGTGCCTGAAAACCATACCAAGGGTTGACACAAACCTTGTGAGTGAAATTGGGCCGGCGAATCCCTTGGGATCCGTCGTCGATGGTTGTACTAGAACGAAGTCATAAGACATAGTGACCGAGGGTTTGTTCAGACTGATGATCACGCTAGATAACAATCACTGCCCCGAAAATTTAACTAAGGGTGCGTTAGAAATACCTACCATATGCACCTCCCAAAAATACCCATCACATAATGTTAAGACATTAGATAAATGAAGTCACCATTGTCACTAATGTTTTACCTTTATGTGGTAGGTAGATATGGGAGGTATTTCTGCCGCACCCTCTATATATGATTTGTTAATGATGCGTGTAAGAGATATGTATACTCATTCGATAGGTGTAGTAGTTCTGGGAGAGCGGTGCTAAAGTTCAATTAATTATTCATTTTTTTATTCTTTCTACAATTGTGGCATGACAGTGACAAGTAATTATTTGTGAAGATATCCAGTAATAAGACAGTTTAAAAAGAAAAATCGAATCATGCCTCCCCGAAAATACGTGGACAAAATGATCACAAGCAGTCTAAGTCGGAATTCGAACTATGGTGTTTTCCGTTAGAGAACCACCGCCGCCCACAACGAACCATTATCAAACGAATTAATTGTAGTATCTGGCGATAATTCCTATTTTAGACAGGCAGGCAGGCAGGCCGGTGGACAGAGAGAGAGAGAAATTTGCACGACACCTAATTTTAGTGAAACCTTTGAATAAACCTCCTGTAATTTAGGAAGATAATGATGGCGGTTGTTAGTCTTTTCTGAAAAGAAACGGAAAGAACTCATCTTCAGAGACATCAGTCAATCCTCTTTTTGAATATATTAATTCTAGTTAAATATACGATATTTGATTGCTTTTTTTTCTTCCCAAGGATTTCTGTTGTGTTCTAATTACATTTTATCACTCTCATTAGAAATAAAACCCATCGCCATAAAAAAAAAACATGGTTGTATTATTACATTATTAGTCGATTCTAACCAATATATATGACGAACGGGAATAGTGTGGCTTTGTCAAGGACACTGGAACAAAGAATACGATATTCTTTTTTTTTTAATTTTTATTATACTGATATTCATCTAATACAAGGCCCTAAAGCCACTCAAGGTAGATGATTACTGTGTGGTGTTGTATGAGCGTAAGAAAGGGCAAGAAGTGAAAATTTGGGATTATGCAAGAAAGATAACGGCTAACTCTAGACTTGAAGAGGGTCAAGATTTTTGTGATTGTGAAAACAACCGAATGAACACTTTTGTGTTGTTTTTTTTTGTGTGGGTTTTGGGTTTGTTCAATACTTTGTGTTTGTTTATACTGTCAATATGCTGAGAGGACCTTAGTTACATTTTTGCGGAGAGAGCGCATTGTCTGGTGTGATCAACAGCTTGAACAAGGCCAGCACGCTCAAACATTCGGGTGTCAAATTTCGCTCACAAGGCATATATCAAGTCCAACACGCCTAAACACTCGGCCAAGATGAGATGACTTCGTACTAGCACAACCATTGACGGCTCCCAAGGGTTTCATCTGCACAATTTCACTGACAAGGCTTGGGTCAACGCAAGATTCCCTACATTCGAGACGTCCATAGCAGCATTCTTGCCACAGATAGCAACGTGAAAAACGCAATCCGTTTCGCCCTGGAGAACAGGAGTGGGGCGACTAATAGTCACAAGAGTAATGAAAAGAAGTGTGAAAAGAAACCATCAAAAAGGCTGAGGGCGTTCGTCTGCCGATAACATTGGTTCCCTGATAAAAAGAAAAACAAGGTTGATGGAATATGGTTGATGGAATAGTCCAGATGTGCTGCCTACGGGGTTGATGTGCTGGCTACAGGTTAGTGTACCCTACTTTCGAACGCATACAACAAGCGAACAAGAGGACAGGAAGCCGACGAAGTGGAAGTCAAAGAGTTAGATATTTCTTAGAACAAGGGAAGGAGTTGTGGAGAACACAAATCATCCACGTCCACTTTTGGGTGAATTTTTGTGTGTGTGTGTGTGTGTGCGTGTGTTTTGTGTGTGTTCAATGCTTTGTGTTTGTTTATACTGCAAATATGCAGAGGGGAAATTTGTTACAGTTTTGCGGAGAGAGCGCATTGTCTGGTGTGATCAACATCTTAAACAAGGCCAGCACGCTCAAAAAATCGGCTCTCAAATTTCGCTCACAATGGCTTGGGTCAACCCGTGGTATGGTTTTCAGTCACTTTCCAAAGGTACCGCACGCTGGGATCACCGCCCACACAGCCCGATAACATCATGAAGTAACCGTCCTGAAAATTCGGTCATGTTGAGATTCAAACCCGGGTCACATAGTCAGAATTCGAACGTTCTAACGGCTTGCCCTCAAAATGCATTCATAAATATACAGAGTGGAAAAAACATGATAATAAACGTGAGTTATGTGTAGTTTTGAAAATAATATATTTACGAAAGATATGAAAGCATCAATTTAGTTATGATTTAAATAGCAGGGTAGATTTTTCCCCTTAACTTTGGATGGTAACCACTATAGTACCCAGTACTACTCTGAATTTTGAAACCATGTAGAAAGGAAGAGAAAAAAACACTTCAGTATTTTTGCAAGAAAGTCATGGAAATTGTTTATCTGTATTTAAAATCCCTTTATTTATGGTTGAGAGTATCGTTATTGTAATTTTTATTAATTATTTGTATTAAGGACCCGTTTATTAGACGAACTAATTGGGAATTGTGTTGATTTTCTTGCTTAAAATAACAGGCAATATCAGTCCATGAGAACCCGATGTACAGAGTTCCACACTTTAAGGAAAAAAAAAATTCGGGAAGGGGTCAGTATATTTTAGGCTTATTACTATCCCTTCATCTCTTCCTTCTTCCCTTTCCTTTTTTTTTAACTTCTCTCTATTTCACTTTTTAAAAAGAAATTGACCATGTGTCCCTTTCCTTTTTCCTCTCCTTCTTTCTTCTATTCTCTTGCTTTCCTTTCCCCTATCAATCTAGTAAATCAATCCTGTGAAATTGTCGCCATTTACTAAAAGATTTCGGTCTGAACAGATGAATAAATATAGATATTCACGAAATAATTATAATCGAAATGAATCTTTAAGGTTTTTTCTTTCTTCCTTTCTTTCTTTCTTTCTTTCTTTCGTCTTCTTCTTCTTCTTCTTCTTCTTCTTATTATTATTATTATTATTGTTGTTGTTGTTGTTATTATTATTATTTATTATTGTTATTCTCTGTATGTTACATTGAGCTCTGCCAGGATTAATATCCTCGTTGGAATTATCCCTACCAGTCACAAACTGGTAATATATATATATATATATATATATATATATATATATATATATATATATATATATATATATAAAATTTAGTTTCACCTTATAACATCTGGGGTAGGTCAATCCTCACTTTCAAAGACTCGACTCATCCATATTCTTTTAATATTCCATTAGTAAAAGGAAAGTTCTACACAGGGAGCGTTTTCCACAGAACTGTTATATTGGGGGATAGACTCCCTAAATAATTCTTCTCCAATCTCTATTTTCTAAACTTCTTCACGTCTAGGGTCAACCGTTATCTATCTTAAATATAATGTACACATCTTACTTCTTACTTGTACGACTTTAACGCAGTTAATTTAATAGTATTCTATCTTCAGTGGCTCTTTGGTCTTATATTGGTCAAAAATTATGCTGCAGGCCTCGTAATTTCCTTAATCTGGCCCCGACAAGATCGCCTACGTTATCAAGAGACATAGCATAAAAAGAGTAAGCCTGGATTAATCTGAAACAAAGCCATACTTTTACGAAGCGCCTCGTGAGGCTGACCATACGGCAGTAGTAGTTTGTATTTCTAGCTCTTTAATATCCCAAAGCGAGTAACCCTTTTACTTCGCATATCTAAGTTTTACAGAAGGTCTTAATTTGGAGAACTCCAGTGAAGACCGAACTGATTACAAGGTAGTAAATATCTGAGACACTAGCACGCTAAATATTGCTTCAATTTTAAAAGTCTTTTCTTTTTATTATAAACTTAGAATCGGTAATTCCATACCAGGAATTACTTTTAGTTCTTTCTTTCGCTAAGTAAAATTATAAATAATAATAGATGTACCTATAATAGTAGCAATTCGGACACTCTAATTACCAACAATTACAGGCAAAGATTACAGAGAATATTAAAAATCTAATATATATATATATATATGTATATATATATATATATATATATATATATATATATATATATATATATATATGTGTGTGTGTGTGTGCTATATCAAGTTAAACTTATTTACAGCATCTTTTTCCAAGAGATGATAACTTTAGCAGTTTAACCATCGTTGATTTTAGTAGCATGCAAATATACTGAACTAAGACTCAATCCTCGTATATGGCAGAGAATGTTTGCACAATCACCTCGCAGATGAAGAAGAGACAGAAATGTGGTTCTAGAGAAGGATGCTGAAATATCATCGGCCGAACATATAAGGAAGGATGATGTTTTAGAGAATATAGGAAGAAAAAGGCCACTTAACATCAGCAAGGGGCAGTTGACATTTCTATGGAATATAATGACGAAAAAGGGCTTGAAAAATTTTATACCTACCGGACATATTAGAGGCAATCGGTATTGAGGAAAACAATAATATGTATTAGGTTGGTGCAAAAATAATGACGTAATAATGTCGTTTTTTGACGTATTTTTTAACGTCAAAAACGACATTATTACGTCATTATTTTTGCACCAACCTAATATATAATATGTATATGTAGATAATATGTATATGTATATATATATAAAGTTTGTCACTTAAATGATGGATGTTATATATGCGTGTGCATATATGTGCGTGCCTGCACTTGTCTGCATATCCCTATCAGTAGATTTTGAAGTATTTTGATTTTTATCTATTGGTTCCGTTTTCATTTGACATTTAATACAGTTTAGGGCTTGTGTCCTTTGATAACATATACTGTAGGCCTTCTTGGCTGTTACTGCGTCAAGATGGCGGCGAACGAGGGAGTGAGATAAATTCTTTCTTTTTTTATGATAAGAGGTTTCAACGATAAGAGGTTTTATTCTGTCACTTTTTCAGAAAAAAATGAAAGTAAAAAGCAAAGCACAGTGAAGAATACCAGGACAGGGGCGGAAAAGAAGAGGAGCGAAGGAATATTATACATTGATCAAGGCTTGGAAAATATTATTTGAAAAAGATGTAAAAATATTAGAATAAATGTCAGCACTCTAAATTGTATTGCTTTACAAGACTTATGAAAAAACACCCACACAGACTTACAAGAATGAATTTAAATATGAGAGATAAATAACATACGTACATATATAATGCAAAGGAATATGAAATTGATGTGCACTTAACTGCAAATCACCATGCAGTGCTGATTTCTATATCCACAACATTTATATATAAAACGCTCTATCGCTGATATTGAGCACTATTTCCTGATAAACATATATAAATTTTATAAATAATGTCATCCCCATCACAGCTCATCAGTGCGACTAGACAACCCCATTGCTTCAAGCAGGGATCGAAACCCGACCGATTTATTAGCGCACGGAAGAGGGAAAGGGAAATTAAAGTGTATTATTTTTTTTATGAATGTAAACAAACGAAACAAACTGTTTCTTCTAAAATCTTTTTCATTCTCTTTTCACTCTCAGCAGCCACTGTCTTTCAGTAGCGCTATTGCCTTGTTTGTGGTGAATTGATCAGAATACATATACACAGACACGTATATATATATATATATATATATATATATATATATATATATATATATATATATATATATATATAGGGAGATTGAAAAGTAACACCCTATTTTATGTATGAGCGGCCAGCCAGTCAAGAGTCTTGACTTAATTCCCTTAAACTTTTTGTTATAGTGGACCACACCTATTCTATAGTTGATAGACTCTCCCACCTCTAATAGTGATTTTCCAAGCGTAGCTTAGATGTGGCACAAGGCCGAAAGAATGAGGCACCCAGTGAGGATCGAACTCACTTCTCAGTCGTAATTGATCTAGGAAGACGCGCTTGCTAACCATTACACAGCCTCGTGGCGCCTCTCTCCCACCTATAATAAGTAGGAGTAGTAAGAGTAACAAGTCAGTTGGCAGTGAGTTGGTCAGTCAGTCGATGTCGGATGACCGTTAGTCGGATATTAAAATATCAGCCACCCCAAACTAGATTACTGCGTCATTACCTATTATATCAAGTTCCTAACGTTTTGTACGTAGTTTTAGGACCGACTTAGTACAAATACAAGCCTCCACTGTGAAACCACTACATAACAACTTGGCGACGAGGGATTCGAACTCATACGGAGGAAGAAAAACCTTTCGTACACTATATAACACTTTTTTTTATTTTGGGGTTGGTTTGAAGGGCGAATACAAGAAGTTATGTCTTCCATACCACAATAGTTGCTAGTGAAATCAGTTGATGCGATTCATGAGCGGCTTGTAAAGCTGTTAACGAAATCTGGTGCCTATATCGAATTTTCAATATAACCTCATGCTAAACGTTTTCATCTCATGTCCATTTCTTGCAAAAATTGCAGTTAAGAAATAAATTATAAGGATTTTAAAATGTGGGGTTATTTTCAGTCACCCACCATTCTTGAAGGGAAATTAATAAGATAAATGTGGAGATTTAATTTAGAACTTGAATTTATTCAGATATAGTAAAGTGGAGAAAATATTATCAATAATTTCAAATTTTGAAATCTAAATGTTCTAAAATATTCGTAAAGCCAACTGTGAAAGTCAAGGTAAACGATGAAGGACTAAATGGTGTAATGTATTGCTTCATAAACGAATGGGAGTAAATGTTGTTGGTGAATATTAATTAAATAATTTATTTTTAATGTAATTATTATGAATGTAATTATTATTGTATTTTATTTAAATAAATTATCTATGCATTTATTTAATTTAAATATTTAATTTTTTTTGGGGGGGGAACCCCTTTCTTTTAATTTTAGAAATATTTTCATGTTTTATAGTTTGAGAAAAGAGTTTTTTTCTTTAAGAAAGGCGATATCTGACAAATTGAAAGAATATTCTAATATTTTGGCAGGAATCGATAATAGCACTTTCAAGGATATTTCGTCTGTGTAAACTATTTTGCCTTTTGCTGAATACCAGGATGAAAGTGTATGCCAATATATGAAAAGTGAACACAGAAATAAAAACCGATTGACGATAGATTGTTTAATAATTGAACAGAATCTAAAAACCGGTCGTTTACTCTAATGACAACATTTAATTCTTTATAATAACCAAGACAGAGGGACTTACTCAAAGAAATGAACTTTGTACAGTTACTCAAATTTTACTGCTGATGCGCAACAATTTTTTCAGAAATTTGAGGAAAACAACAAACATTACAGTAATACACCATGTCGGATAAATGAATGTAAAAGGCACATAATTATCTATCTATCTATCTATCTATCTATCTATCTATCTATATATATATATATATATATATATATATATATATATATATATATGAATGAAAAGACAAGAGGAAGAAATATTCGTATCAGACACATTTCGTCCTCTGCTGGGCTTTATCAGGGCAAAATTTAAGGATTTATTTTGTTGTACGTGCTTATATACTAGAGCAAAGATGCCATTAGTTTATCTAGAGAACATTCATGAATATTCATCAGGTTGTTGAAATGTTAGTCCAAATATGTGGAGGACAAACTATGTGCCTTAAATTCAATATATGATAAGACAAAAGTAAGCGGACAATATTAAACA